>JAJIBD010000696.1:0-495216 GCA_021461705.1 Cryptotis parvus | reverse complement strand
AGGTATTGGTACCATGATGGCTTAAGAATTAAAAAACTTTTAAAATCCTTATGAATCTTAGAATTTTTTAAATGACTGTACTTATAGAGCTAAGAATAAACATCCAACCAATTTGGATGCTAACTTGAAACCCTTGGCCTATTAGCAAACTTCAAGCAACTGGATTAGCCATGGGGTTACTCTTTAAATCAAGCCTATTTGGATACATTTCAAGTTACCTTTCTGTAGATTTAGAATCTGATTTTTACAAAAGTTATAGAAATATGGTTTCCCTCCACCTTTACTTGAAATTTGTCAGATGACTTAATAAACCTGACTGGTTCTTTTGCATAAACTTAGCAAGACTGGAGAACTCTCCACTTAGGGTACCCGTTACTACTAAGAAGTCCTGGGAATTGGCTGAGACAGAGCAGGCCAACACCAATCATGATATTTTAATGTCTCTACCTGTCACGTCAGGGCTACCCCAGCTTGGCGAACTTGAAGATTAGGTTCCATGATAAGCTACAGGTAACCTCGGGCCTCTTCCACTGGGTTGAGAGCAGAGCGTGACAACAACCCCTCTTTGGGGCTGAAGCCATTTCCTCCTGCAGCAGCTATCCTTGTTGCATGGCCCAGGCAGTTGTCAGTCACCACATATTGGCAGATTCCTTGTTCTTCACAGCGGAGATGATTTTTCGGTTCTTTCTTCAGCCGGCCTGTCTCTAGGGTCTCCTAAGGTTTGTAGGGTACTTGCAGCTGTACCTGTTAACTACATGCTTCTGTCATTTAGACCAATTCCTTTGACTTCTATTTTCCCTGGAAGAGGGCCTTGGGGTTCCATACTGCCTTTCCTGTCTGCAAGAGGGCTAGGCCCTATTACAGAGAGGAAATATTTTGTTTGAGTTTATGCAAACCAACACAGTGCCGTAAACCATTAAAAACATACTGAAGGTGTAAAGAGAGAGAAAAGCACACATTACACTTTTACTCACAACGAGTACAATACGCCAATATGCTGTTGGAACTGCTTAAAAAGAAGCACAAAGTCCTGTTGAAATAGAGCATACAGTTTAACAGTATCCTAACTTATTTAATTTTATGTTAAAACCCTAATTACCAATTTTTAGGAGCACTGTAACAGGAGTTCATACCGTTTGTCTAATATCTTTTCCATAGATTTTATTAAAAGGTACTAGAACAATTCTTCAGAAAAAGAGTTTCTTAGTTTATTTACTAACATTCTCAGACCTTCTACACATTCCTGTACATTCATTCTGTCCTGTAACTTTCCTGCATTTTATTTTAAAAAACAAGCCTTAGCTTTAACAGAATTTCTTCCCTTTCTTTTCTCAGACATCTTCATCCAATATCTCTCTGTTACTTAGAATGCATTATCTAGACTCCTATAGTTACACCTAACTATAAGGAACCTTACTTATTTTACAGAGCTTAATACAGATTAATCTTCCAAATTTGGAAATAAGCTGCTAGTTATTATCTCATCTAGCATAGCAAAACTACTTTAAAGCATTAAATCAGTTCCATACTATTCAAGAGGCTGACATGCTTACAATTAAAAGTTCATTTGAATTTATGCTTGGCAAAGGTTCACTTTATATTAGAAATTATCCAGAAAACATTTAAAATTTTATCTTTAGAATTCCAGTTTTTTTAGGAACACAAACAATGCAAAGTTAAAATACCCCAAAAGACTGCTACCAAGTAACAGTAAAGATTTCACACTTGTGAATAGCTAAGACTTTCAAGTAAAGACTAGGTTGATACCTGTTGGCAAAGCTCACATGTATTAAGACTATCTCAATAATAGCACATACTGGGCAGATTAAAACAAAGTCTGAAAAAGAAAAACTGATTGCTGTCATTTACTTTCTACATTTCTTTAATTTTCCATGTTTAGAAGCCACAAAATTTATTTTTTTTTATTTTTTTTGCGTTTTTGGGTCACACCTGGCAATGCTCAGGGGTTAACTCCTGGCTCTGCACTCAGGAATTACTCCTGGCGTTGCTCAGGGGACCATATGGGATGCGGGGATTGAACCCGGGCCCAGCATGGGCGGCCACGCGTAAGGCAAACGCCCTACCCGCTGGGCTATCACTCCGGCCCCTGAAGCCACAAAATTTAAATGAACATTTTTAGCTCCTTGAATGTTAAAGAGATTCACCTTTTTTTTCTCCAGCAAGGGCTACTCTGGAATTTTTTACCAGATTTATCAGGCTGAGGTGATTACCCCTATTGCAGAAATAAAACGAATATGTACCAACATAAACAACATTTGAACTACCAATTTTTCATGAAACACAAGACCTTCTTTGATTTAATTGCAACAGTTTTTGTACCTTAGTTAATTTTTAAAAACGGCCTAATTTCTCACTAGAATTTAACCCTAAACTTATGAGGTAAAGCTCTGCACTATCTCATAAAGTTCTTATCTCTTTGCTGACTCTGGCTCTAGCTCCCATCCTCTCTAAACAGCACAAGTTCTGGAACTGAGAGAATTTCAGGGATCAGGAACACTTAAAGATTTTACAATTAGACCTTTTAATTTTTACCATAAGATTTAGATTGAACATGTCATTTTTTTTTTTTCTCTCCTGCTCAACACTCAGTTTGGAACACATTGCCTATCCCTGGCTCAGCAATTTGCTCTTGATTTCAAGTTGGTTTCATTTAGCACTTCAACGTTTCACAACAGACAAGACAACTGCAAACAATTGATGGCCACCACACACGTAGGCACACACACACACACACACACATATACAGTTGATCGATTGATCTTTTAGTTATGATTTGACCCTTTTTGGAAGGGTAGAGGAAACTGAGAGACTGAGAAAGGAAGGGCAGTCCCCAGGGCAAATAGCCCTGCTCCACCGGTTTGGACCTCGCCCTGGCCTGGTTCTGTCCCCTGCCGGTTTTTTTTCTTTTTTTTTTTTCCTACGCGAAGCATGGGTCAAGAAAGCGCTTTTGTTGAAAAACCGGCCACCTAGATTATGGCCGGATTAAGTTGTAAACTTTATGCCACTATTTTTAGCTTTTCTAGTTTCTAATTTCTAGTTCCAAGTTCTGAATGCACCTTAGTGACTTTTGCTAGCTAGAGGCATAGTAAAGAAAGTTAAATTAGTTACGATGGCCAGTCTCTGGAGATAGATGTTAGTGAGGACAGGTTAGGCTGTAAAAACCTGTAAATTGAATTACTGCATTAATACCTCTTTTGAAATTAATCACCACATTCGTGCCTCCTCTGGTTTGATCATTCTGTACTGGACCTGTTAAGGAAAAACTGCTGTTAAGCCTATCGGGTAATTAAGGTCAGCAGCCAGTGCTCATCTGCGCAGGTCCTGTTGTGCTATCGCTTTTTTGCGTGCAACAGTTGGATAAAGTTATTGGTTATTTCAGATGAACTTAAGGCAAAGGTTAGAAATCGAACTTCCTTTATAAACTTGAAATATCTTTTCAAAACGTCCCTAGCTGTTGCTTGCATTACTGAAGCTTATTGAGAAGGGTGCTTCGGACCTTCACTCTGCCAGCTTCTTTCTTAGCCACTTTCCTTAGGGAAACTCTTGGGCGGGTCTAGCAGGTTTGGAATGATGAGAGGCTCAGTTCTGAGTGCACCCTGCTGGGCCGGATTCTGAGGTAGAGATAGATGGATGCCTGAGCTCTCTTCTCTAGGAAGCCTAGATCCATGAGGTGAAGCCCGAGCTGCCTGAAGTGACCCTAGGAGTGGAGGGCTCCTTAACAGCAGCAGTAGCCCTCGCCTCCCTAGAAAGCTTTTGCATGCTCCACAGGTGGCAGCGGAGTTTGAGGCTAGGTTTCTGCCTGTGCAGTTGGTGTGGGGTCCTATCCTGGTTCCCTTACTTCTGAGACACACATGGAGCAAACAATAATGCAAGTTGCCATTTACTGGCCATTTTCCCCGTGTTCTAGCCGGTATTTAGGCCACGTGTTGTTGCAAAGGTCCTTAAGACGCTTCGGAGGTTCAGTGTTTTTAACAAGCAACCCAAGGGGGACTCTAACCCCTCCCATACTGGCCACTCCAGAGGATTCTAACCCCTCACATGCTGGCCACTAATTCCGAGAGAATCATCATGCTGTGGATCTCTTGATCAGTGATCTCCGCATTACTACAGGTGTCCCTGGGGCCCTCCCGGGCATCCACCACGACCACAACCTGTGTGTGGAGCTGAGCCTAACCTGCCATGGGCTTCCAAGAGATCGGGAAAGAAAAGTTCTGTCTTGCTTGCTTGCTACCTTCTGTGGCCTTGCTGATGTTTGCTGCATCTCTTACTAGATTATGTGCCTTTCTGTCTTGGTGAGAGGTTTTCCTTCCTAGCCTTTTACCCTTTTTTTTCTTTGTCTGGGGCAAAAGCTGCTAGAGACCTCTTTTACATTCTAATTGACCTTCAGGTGTGCTCTAGCCATTTCTCTACTAGTAAGGGAGAAAGGGGAAAAGGACTCATGGAAATATGGTCTCCTAGAATCTTTCACTAGTGAGTTTCCTCCCATTTCTCCCATGCAAGCTCCACAGGTGACGCGGAGACAGACAAAGGAGGGGGGTACCAATTTACAGAGACCATTCAGTTGCTTGTCTACCGGTGAAGAACTTAGCCGTAGTGGACTCAGCAGTTGTGACTTGCGGCCAACCACTAGGTCAGCGCCACCATAGACCATATGTTCTTCCTAGCAGACAGCCCACTCGGGATCCAGAACCTTTGTGGGACCTTAAGGGTGCCGGGTCGTGAGCCACAGACTCACACCAGCCCCCCAGGGTGCTCATACACACACTCACTCACAAAACAGAGGTTATAACATTCCTCCCCCATTCCCTAGAGATTTCCGAGGAGCAGCATACCTTTTTGCAGATTTTCACTGATTACCTACTTCTGGTGGAACTTCTACAGCCACTCACTGCAATGTTCTGCTGCAGTAGCCAAAATAATGTAGGTGGGCCTCACTGGTGGCTTATGTGAGGCGGGAAGGGGAGAGAAATGGAAATTTCTTACGGTACATGATGTCAATAACCAAACATACACAGGTCACAATTACAAATAGGACAGAGATTACTTCACACAGTTTCACATTCTCTTTAATCGCACGGACCGGTCCTCCTTTCACTCAGACTCACTCTACACTCACCACTCTTACAATCCAGATTTGGAATTTTTTGTTCGAACAGGTTTGCTTAGACTGCCGTGATGAGCTCAAGAGAATCCTCGGTGTTGGGCGCCAACCTGCTGTTTCTGGGTTACAAACCTAGGTTTTTCTCAGGACTCACCCTGAGGCCGGGACTCGAACCCAGATTTCTCTCACTCTCGACTTGGAAGGAGGAAGGAGGCGTTCTTGTCTCCTCCCCGGACAGAGTCGGCCATTCTGCTGAATAAAAGGTCAGAGAAAGAGGAGTAGAAGGAGTCTGCCCCATGGCCAGTGAGGCAGGAGAGAGAAATTCAGGGTACAGTAAGAAAGTCAGAAGAGACAGAAGAACACTGAGCGACAATAACACACCTAAATGAGTTTTCCACAGACACGACAGAGGCAAGGGTCTAGGGGGTTGATTTGAGCCTGGTAAAAACCTGACAGTTTCACTAACAACCTGGAAGGAAGCGGTAACGCCTTCCTCCCGCCATACCTGGGAGGAAAGACACCGCTTTCCTCCCGCCAGACCTGGGAGGAAACGACACCGTTTTCCTCCCGCCAGACCTGGGAGGGAAAGATCGATTTCTCCCCTGCCAGACCCTGGGAGGAAAGACACAGTTTTCCTCCCACCAGACCTGGGAGGAAAGCGATACCCTTTTCCTCCCGCCAGACCCTGGGAGGACGCTGCAGCACTTTCCTCCCGCCAGGCGGAGAAGTCCGGGGTGTCCCCGGATCTCCACCACCACTGGGGGGCCCCCCCAGGGCTGTGACCTGTGGTTTTAGGACACGTCTATCCACCACAGCCGGGAGAGAATGGGCGAGGCTCACGCCCTACCGACCCCTCAATCCGACAGTCACTACAGAAGCTGGCACCCAGAATCAGACTTAGGACGTCCACTTACCCAGGATGGTCTTGTCAGGGTGCTTGAGGCAGGTGGGGTCCTTGGCTCCCCAAATCCCGACGAGCCCCCCAAATGTAAGGGTTGGCCACCCGATGGGGTGACTGACTGGGAGCCTAGGAACGCCGCACCTACCAAGGAAAACTCTGAGAGACCAAGTCCTATGCAAAAGCAAGGGTTTTATTAATAAGCGAGTATACTTCGGGCTCATAGCGTGACCCAAGCGGTCAGTGGCTAAGAGCCCCGAGCCCTTCCAGGGAGCGATCTTTTAAGGAATAATTCCCCGCGCTACAGAAAAGCCCCGCGCATAACTATCCAATAGGTTTAAAATATTACATCAAGGTCTGCGCAGGAGCAGCCAATCACTCTGCACCAGGTAACCATCACCCACCAATCTGAGTGTGCCTAATACTTTTTTCCATATTTGTACGGCATGGGCCAGTCAGGTATCATACCAAATACAGAGGGGGGACATCAGACGCAACCTCTCGGGAATGTTTGCCTTATAGCCCTCCCTGGAATTATTTGCTTAAGGCCCTTCCTGCTGTGCTCTTGTCTTGTCCAGCCATCATTTTATCAGTTACCTCCATTTTATCAGTTACCTCTGGTTCCTGTCTTTGTGTTCTGTGGGCGAGGGGGCCATTCTTTCAACAGCATAATATTTCATACCATGAACATCCTACAGCCAGATAGGAATTTCTTCAAACTTCCATGAAATCATATTCTTTACTTCCGGTAGTACCAGGTACTCTGCCTTTAGAATTACAGCGAGTTCTGCTCACTTGACAGGAGGCAAACAGCATTTCTCTTTTGATCTAGCAGGGCTATTTCATTCAAAGAAGGATCCAATCTCAGCCAGGGAATTCCTGGTTTGTCCAGTTCCACTAAGGGGACCTGTGGAAGTTATGAGAGGAAACAGTTTTTGTTTTGTTTTTTGCTTTTGAGTCACATCCAGCAATGCTCAGGGGCTTACTCCTTGCTACTCGCTCAGGAATTATTCCTGGCGGTGCTCCAGGGACCATATGGGATGCTGGGGATCATGATCTACCCAGGTAGACCACATGAAAGGCAAATGCCTACCGCTGTGCTATCGTCCCAGCCCCAAGAGAAAAACACTTTGACCAGCTAACATAGAATTTATGGTAAGAATATTCTGCAATTCAGAGTTACCTTTTCCAATCCTGCTCCCAATCTACCAATGTGATCTACAGGAGAGAGCCTCAAGCAAAGTGCAGATTGCTGTTAGTAGATGTAGAGACTTTTGGGCTAGCTAAGGCTAATTACAATTAGGGTGTTTTCTCCAACAACTAGGGCACTGAACACAGTATTGACTGTTTCTATGCTTTCTCACAAATAGAGAGAAAATCACATCCACAAAACAACTCTTTCCCTAAAAACCACGGTGAAAGCCTGAGAGGAAGCTGAAACTTGGACCATGACTAAGTTTGCTCAAGGCCACACATCTGGGAAACAGGACTGAGCTTTGATCTCTGCTCTGTCTGAGCCCAGGAAGTGAGATCTACAAATGACTTTGTTGAATTAAAATCCACTCCCATTTGTGATGTTATTCAACAATTGCTCAGAACAGCCTAGGGAAAGGGAAGCAAAGAGATATTGGAATGCACTTGAATTAAAAATTCAAGGTAATTGGCCTCTCCTAGATGCCTCAGCCTGTCATCCCTGCTGTTCACAACACAAGGGGAGGGTGTTTGTGGGATGACAGAGCCGATGCCCTTGACTCACGGAGTCCTTTCTTTTGTAGCGCATCAGCCATGACAGACAATGCCTTCTTTTGAAATGACTCAGAACCACACTTCCCTTTCTGTATTCCCTTCTACTTTGAGTGTGGCCTTCCTCTCTTCCTATTTCTATCACATTGACGTTTTCCCGCTAGCTATTCTGACTCACACTCTCTTTCCTCTTCCTATCTGCCTGTTCACTGCTAGACACCAGCTTCCTAAAATAGTATGCCAACATCCACCACCCCATTCAAAGACAGGAGAGTGCCCCGGTTCTCATCAATACTTCTTTTCCTGCTTTGTAATCTGTACTCATCTCACACAACCAGAGCCCACCCTAATTTGCAGCCTTTTTTCCCTTTGCATATCTGGCCACCTCCAGCTGCATCATCATCTCCCTCCCTACATTGTTACCTAAGTCAGGTCCCATTGCCAAGGTCTAGTTTAAATATGACTTCACTCATAAAAGGTATACTTTAATCCAAACCATTAGACCCTCAACTTTTCTACAATAAGGGGGCAACTCCAGTTTGGGCTCCTGCCAAAAGAAAATACTTAGTCAATAATTGAAATGCAAATCTATGATTTGGAAGCTCTGGACAACACTATAAGTGAGCGAAGAAGACAGATGGAAGAAGAAAAGCAATCAACAAAACATATTCATAATGATCAGTGATCATTATGAATAACTGAACTTCCTCCCTGTGCGTTTAGGGATCCGTCATACATCTCTGCTTTCCCATCAGAGGGGAATCCGAGGATTTGATGGGACTGATACAGGAATGTTGACAGTCATTACCAGATTTGTATTACCCGATGGAAGTAACTAACTAGCACTGCTAGTCTAGAATAAGACCAGTGTCAAGAGAAACATTGAATGAAAGAAATGCAAGACCTGGAAGTGGTGACAATGGTAAAGAGTAGAGACGGGCATTAGTCACAGCTACTATCATCTACTTTCATCGTTCAAATTAGGGCACCTTTGAGAGTTAAAGGGAGTAAGCACTATTAATAATTAACCTGAGTTAAATGCACTATTCAAGACTATAATGAAGTTTAAAAATACCTGATTTATCCTATTTTGGGATAAAAAGAACTAAATATGAAGCACCAACTAGATACATGCTCTCAACCTGTGTACCTGACCATACTACATTCCAGGGACCCTCATATTTTTGGCTTTAATAAACTAAATCCCCATAATATAAGCACATGCTTTTCAAAGAGGAACCAATGGTACTAAAAATATTATAGTGAAATAAAGTAATAACCAAGCAAATCCCTTGCCTCCATCCAAAAACTTTGTTCTCAAACTTATTGCAGAGACTTGAAGTATTTCTTCTTGGAAACTATGCCAACATTTCTAAATAATATGTGAGGGAGAAATGATGAATCCTCCATAACCATTCTGCTTAGAAATATATACTTCAAATTTTAGCTGAGCTTAAGACTTTCAGAATAAGAAATGTGTCTTCAATCCCCCACCCAGCAGTTTTACATATTGTTGTACAATTATACCCTCTAAATAGGGATATAAGAAAATTCATTACAGGTACTTTCAGAAACTTTCCTTAAGAGATAGCTAAAATATATCCTTGAAGTACTTGTTTTCATGCTTGCTTCCTTCTTAATGACTGGAATGCGCATTTGATAGCTGGAACCTATGCAGCTTCAATGAACCATGATATTAACTTGGGAAAGAAGACCTGTCTTATCAAAACAATAGTATGAAAGAAGACTGGATTACTGAGGATTTTCTGGAGCAAAGTTACCCCCAGATGTAGGCATCACAGCTATGTGAGTGTGAGCAGAGTGAAAATGTCTTCCCTGTTGAAGGAAGTGCTATTTTGTTTTTCTGTATTATATAGCAAACAAAAAGTATATTGTGTAAAATATATGTTTGCTACATCTTCATCAGTTTTAGAAATTATATTGATCCTTTAATAGGTCATCATTAGCTTTCCTTTTTAGGGCGCCAGCTTCCAAGCAGTGCTAAGGTGGCCTAGGGGTCACTCTGAGCTCAGCTCGGCAGGCCAGTGTTCAGTGCTAGGGCCCAAGGATGCAGTGCTGCTCAGGCCTTGTGATTCCCATAGACCACCACAACCACACCCAGCAGTGCTCAGGAGCTCTGGTGTTGTCTTTCATTATACTTTGTGGCCTCCAGAGCCAACCCTGACAATAATAGGGAAGTCCACATGCTACAATCAGGCACTTGAAACACTGTACTATCGACTCATCTCCTCTGTGTTCACATCCTTCATCTCAATATACTCCTATTATAATAGTCTACCTAGGGATATTATGGTATTAGTAGTAGACTGGAAAGTTTGCCTTTTTATGTATGACCTTTCATTTATGGAGGCCAAACTCTCTCCTTTTTAATTTAGTTTTTGTATAGCAAATGTTAATTCTTCTATACTCTGTTCAATAGTACCTCAATTCACTTGGCTCTGGGAAACATATCAGGTAGTCTACCTGACTTACTGTGTTTACAAAAACTCCCTGCCAGTAACTCAGTGTTTTTCTGCCTTCCAGCCTACAGCACACTGTCATCCCAGGTCCCACTTCATCCTTATCCACATCTTTCCTCCACTTCACTCCTATATCCAGTATTAGTTTTCTTACTGTCTAGTCTTCTACTTTGTTTGGTTTCTCATTTACCACCAAGAGGTTGTTCCTGGTAGCTAACAAAAAAGGGGAGGTGGGAACTGAAGATATAGTACAGATGTAGAGCATTTACCTTGCACACAGTCAGCCCAAGTTCATTCTTCAGCACCCCATATGGTCCTCTGAGTCCTAAAACCCAAAATAGTAAACCCAAAATACTGCCAGACATGGCCCTAAATATAAATAAATAATTAAGCAAATGAATAAATAAATAAATAAATATTAAAAAGGAAGGAAGGCAGAAATGTAAACTGCATTTACTATCTGATGGGAAACATACATGGAGGAACATGGAATTCCCGCAGGCTTGGATTCAACTGGAGAACAGAAGAAATGATGCTAGTAAAGATCATATCTTTTCTGCCTTTGGCCACAATAGTGCTGCTGCACAAGAGATTAAACGGAGATAACATAGCACAGTGGTGGACATATTCGGGCAGTGGTGTGCAATAACTTTGTACACCAGTACTATAAAGCAAAACACTATTATCTAATATTACCTACATTATAACAAAATAATTTCAAGAAGACCATAAGGCTGGACACAGTGTTCAAAAGAGGCTTTTAGAAGCAGAGAAGAGGCATTACTGATTCATCTATAGATAAGAACTCTAAGAATACTGAATTTTCCTCATAAATATATGCTTTTCAAAAACTTGATCTGGGGGCCAGAGCATAGTCCAGCGGGTAAGGTATTTGCCTTGCACACAGCTGACCTGGGTTCTATTCCCCGCATCCCATATGGTCCTCTAACACTGTCAGGAGTAATTCCTACATGCAGAACTAGGAGTAAAACCTGAGCATCTTTGAGTGTGACCCAAAAGTAAAAAAAAAATCATAATTTCAACAGTGTTGACTTGCTCCCCAAAGTAGATGATGGGGCCAGAGTGATAGTACAGTGGGTAGGGCATTAGCCTTGCACATGACTGACCTGGGTTTGATCTCCAGCATCCCATATGCTCCCTTGAGCAATTCCAGGAGTAATTCCTGAGTGCAGAGCCAGGCATAACTCCTGAGCAGAGCTGGGTGTGACCCAAATAGAAAAAAAGGCACCTTCCCCACTAGTTGACAAGAGTGAGAGAACTTGAAAGCAAATTTCCCAGAGATCATTAGGGTGTACAATAAACTATAAACATTTCTACCCCCAATCTGCCATCAATGAGCTATGAAATCTGCAGATAAAATAGCCCATCAGGAGGCTGGAGAGATAATACAGCCAGTAGAACATTTGACTTGTATGTAGCCCACCAGGGTTCAATCTCCAGGACTCTGTATTCCCCCAAGTCCACCAGGAATGAATCCCAAGAGCAGAACTAGGTGTAATTCCTAAGCAGCAGCTGTGGCAACAAACAAAACAACAACAGAAAACATCCAAGCCAAGAGAGGTTGACAGACATGCCTAGGAGAAACCATCTCCATTCCCCTGATTTCTTAGCAGTCCTCAATTTTAGAGCACCACCATGAGATTTTGGTAAGGCATAGAGGAATGAAAACTCCAGCCCAGGTTTTGTGGCCTTTTCTCATGAAAACTTGGATGGGTGGCTTAGAAAAAGCTGTTTTGCTCCAGGTAGAAAATCAGCCATGATGAATTAATCCAATACACTTTCTTGTTTTTTAATTTAAAAATTGTATCTTGAGGTGTATTCGCTGAAGGCAAACACACAAGGCTCAACAGAAGGGAGGGAGAAGTTATTTCCCTCTACTTGGTTCTCTTCCACCCAGAAAAAATCAAACCAGTGATATTATTGCAGTGTATTTTCAGCACCATTGGCTAAACAACTGAGAAGGCACTCCTCAATAGTTTTTAATTGTATTAAGGAATTCCATAAGCCTCATGTGACCCACATGCTCTATCCCTAAGGACTGCATGGTTGAAAACAGATTATTTTACTTTAACATTTCATTAACATTTATGCAAAAGATCATAAACGGTTACATGTTTTAGGAGTACACTGTTTCCACACCATGCCTACCACTAAAATGCCAATGTTCTTCCAACAATCCATATGACCTTCGACTCCATACCCTGCCCAGTTTGGTAACCTCAGTTCTATCACCACTCTGTTTTTACTAGGCATTGTTTATTTCTTTCTATGTATCCCATTTGAGTACAATTATCCAGTGCTTTCCTTTCTCCTGTAGTTAGCATGATCCCATGTAGCTCCATCCAAGTTATAGAAAATGCAAGACTTCATATTACCTATAACTAAGTTCCTGTGTGGTGTGGTGTGTGTGTCTGTGCATGTGTGTGTGAACTTATTTATTCATCTGTTGCTGGACACTTGTGTTCATGCATGTTCATGTTCTTAGAACAGATGACTAATTTGTATGACATTGTGCTTTAAAAATTTTAGGAAGTCTCCAAACTGTTTTCCACAGAAACATGAGTAGTTTACATTCCTAGCAATAGCAAACAAAGGTTTCTATTTTGCACATCTGTCAGTACTTCTTATTTATGGCCTTTTGACATAGACTCTTCTCTCCAATGTCATTGTCATTTTTACTTTCGTTGCCCTGTTAATTAGTGATCATGAGCATTTTCTTCTCGTGTCTGCATGTCTTCTGTAGACAAGTATCTTTTTAGCTTTACTCCCAATTCTTGATGGAATTGTATTGTAGCAGTTGTTGACTGTTTTTATTGCTTTATATATCATGGATATTAGCCCTTTGTTAGATGTATGGCATATGAATATTTTCTCCCAATGGGCTGTCTTCTTGTTTTCTGTGATATTTTATTTTGTACTATTATGTTTTTTCTTTTTTTGTTGTTGGTTTTGGGGCCACACCTGACAGTGCTCATGTCTTACTCCTGGGTCTGAAATTCCTTCTGGTAGGGCTCAGGGACCATATGAGATACCAAGTCAGCTACATGCAGGGCAAATGCCCTGCCCAATATACTGACTCTCAGGCCTCTGTATGTTTGGTTTGATGCAATTCTGTTTGTCCTTTTAGAAACCTTAGACCATTTCCAGTTATAAAGGAGGAAACAAAAAAAAAACTCATTCATTGGCTTCATTGCTCTCCTGCTTATTTCTTTTTTCATTGCCCTCAAAACTGGGAACTGCCCACGTATTCAGCTGATGTACCCCCAAATTCTCAAAAAACTCTGAGACAATTTGGGGAAGCCAGTAATGTTCAGGGGTTATTCCTGGCTCTGCATTCAGGGAATCATTCCTAGTGGGGTGCAAGGAATCCTATAGGGTGCTGTAGATCAAATCGGGGTTGGCAAAATACAAGTCAAGTGTCCTACCAACTGTACTATTGTTCAAGCTTTGTAGCAACGCTTCTTAATAAAACAAAATCTTGATTATCATTTATATGTGATGAAATGGTTTACAACTAAGTTATATACACAGCAAAGGCTTCTTTTATCTTCAATATGTTACTTACAGCTCTCCAAAAATTAAAGGACTGAAAGTAGAATTGACAAAACTTGTTTGGTCACAGAACCCTTAATTTGAAGAGGAGGAAGGACATAGATGTAAACTTTATTTCACAGACTTTTAATCTACATAAAATGCAGATTTAAAAAACAAAAGAATGTCGTTAGAATTATAGTTTATGCCCTCCAGTCACCCTTGGTATATTTCTAACCAAAATAACACAGGCTTTGGAGAAAATAAAATGCTGAGAGATTTTGTTGTTGTTGTTGTTGTTGTTGTTAACCTGTTGTCTATTTTCCCCATCAAAGGCTAAAGGAAAGACACTCATCACTACCAGAGGACAACAGAAATCAGACAAGAACAGAGAGTTACATGTTCAGTTTTGACATTCAAACATTCTGAAACATATTCAGAGACAAGAACTACAAAAACTAAGACTTTCATTCTGAGAGAACTATGATTTTTTTTCTTTTATTTCTTTTTTTTATTTTGGAGAGAGAAAGAAAGTGATTTCTAGTTCTAAAGATCAAAAGCCTGTAAACTCAGAGGATCAGAGGACAGAGGAAGAGGATGTGTTTTGAGAAACTCAGGACATCCATGGGAAGAGATAAAAGTGTTGGGATAACCCTAGAGACACGTGTCTGAGGACAAGATGACAAGAATGATGTGTCCCTCGGTCCCAAAGGGAAAGCAGGCAAGCAGGCATGCATGAGATGCTTTAACAAACTGAATGAATTTAAGATATACTGAAAATTAAGAACTTCTACCTGAACTCACTTCAATGGGTCTGAAAGGAAACCCGCTGTTAATTCTTCAAGGAGCACCCCATAATAAAGTTATTCAAGGCAGTACAGTATAGTCAATTAGGGTGCCTAAAAATAGCACTTGTGGCCCCCACAAAGCTACACAATTCCTTTCACTCCAGAAGAGTAGCCCAGCAAAAGGTCCATGCATCAGGAAAGGTCTGATCAGAAGGGGCTAAGGTAAGTACACAAACATGATGCAGGCTATGACTTGGTCCATGAACAATAGCAGATTCAGCAAGTAAGAAACATGAGGTCTGATCCACATTCCATGAGTCAGAATTAGTGAGCTCACTGGTGAATACAGCCAATGGAAGACAGTCCTCCCTGGTAGGCATGATGTTATGTACATTTTCTTTTTATGTACACATGCACACACATGTACACATACTATCCTAGGAGAAAGAGGGAAGGAGATGAAATTTCAATTTTGATTAAACTTAATTGAAAACCTGACTTGATTATTTATTGCCTCAAACATAAGATGGATTTGAGTCATCTTTTGTAAGACAAAACTCCCCACCACAAAGAACAAATTGAGTTTGATCATAAAGAAATAAACTAATTATACTGCTGTTGTTATGAACTGTGGCTATGAGTTTTAGGCCCAAGATATGAGGATGAAGCATTTGGCACACCATAGCTGCTTAGATATTAATGTTCTCACCCACCCATATGTGAATGAAGGAAGGTATATGCCTGAAGGAAAATATGAATGAGAGGCATATATTGTGGAAATAATTCATTAAACCCATTCTATAAGGGTGTTAACAATTATTTATGCTTTTTGCCTTCCCAATTCTGCTATTATTCATCCTAAGTTTTTTTCTCTTGTGCACATACCCCTTTACCTTTTCTTTCTATGTGACTTGAGTAAGCTACCCTCATCCCCAGTTCTAAGATCCAGCATCATACACAACCTGATCAGTCAGAATATTCCAGCCCCATGTTGTTTAGTCATTTCAAGTGAAGAAGTAAGATCCAAGCTTTGGCCCATGTAGGAATTCCAAGAACTTTCTCTTGGCACCATTTGGAATGATTCTCTTCCTCTTAAGCTTAGTAAGCTGAAAAAAAAATAGGAAAGACTTCATTTCTGGTGTTTTCTTGCCGAGACAAAGATGAGCTTGCCTAAAAATAAGGTCATCTTTCCTTCAAATATGAAAATGAGTCTAGCTGGGTAAAGAATTCTTAATGAGGCCTTCATTTCATTGAGTCTTTTCGCAATATTCCACCATTGTCTTTGGGCTCAGAGTGTTTCATCTGAAAAGTCTGTTGTGACTCTTAGGGATGCTCCTTTGTATATGATTTCCTTCTTTGATCTTGCTGCTTTCAGTATTCTATCTATAGTTTTTTGTCATTCTAATTAGGATGTGTCTTAGAGTATTCCTATTTGGATTTTTTTTTTTTTGCGGTACCCTTCAGGCTTCCTGAATCTGGGAGCAAGCATTCTTTAGTTCTGAGAACTTCTCAGCAATGATGGCTTTGACAGTTGCTTCTTCATCAGGTTTTCTTCTTGCCCTTCTGGGACCCCAATGATACTTATGTTATTCCTTTTGACTTCATCCTGCTTATCTCCTGTTGTTTGTTCATTTATTCTGAGTCTTTTTTTTTCATCTTCTGCTGTTGCCTAGAGAGTCTTTGTACCTCATCTTAGAGATCACTAATTCTTTCTTCAGCAGTTGCTACTCCGCAATGGAGGCCTTCCAGTAAGTTTTCATTTCACTTACCACGTTTTAAATATCTATAATTTCTGCTTGTATTTTGGTCTGCATTTTCCTCATTTCTGCTCTCATGTCTTCTTGTATTTTATTGAGTTTGTGTTCCATTGGAGAAATTTAGAGGAAAAGATGCCAGGAAATATTACTTGTTCATCTGGATCCATTTGTGCTTGGATTTTTTTTTCACTCACTAGCAAATAAAAACTCTTGAGTAAAACATAGAGGTTAGAGGCAAGCATTTCCTCTGTTCCCAAAACAACAAAGGAATTGGTCCAACTAAAGAGAAGATTCCAAGACAAATAATAGTATCTTGGAATCTTAATAAGAAAAATCTTAATAAGAAAATCTGAGCAAGTAGGGAAAAGATATTATGAAGGCTATTAGTGCCATATTCAATTATTTGATTTGGGTCCAATAAGAAATAGCCAGAACAGGTTGACTAAAGAAGTGAAGTGACACTATGAAAATATTATGCAGGGAAATTGGCCTGACAGTTATATCCAGGATTGAGTTAAGTATAGTCCTTAACCATGAACGTAGGTGGAGGATACTTAAGAGGTTTCTTTTTACTAATTTTTATTGGAATGTGTCATTTTCTTCTAAACTGGATGTAAACAACAGGCTGCAGTAGTATCAGCAGGATATATATATATATATATTTCTTCAGGATAAAAATTATGCACATTTTCAGACTCCATTACAATTGCCAGAGGTACATAAAAATACCATTTTCACTAATCACAGCTTAAAAATTACAGTTGTTACTGAACCTGTTGTGGGATCTTGTCTGAGGCATTCTAGAGAAGGTTGTATACTACTTTAGCAGATTCCTATGTGTGCCTATCAGAAGAGAGGAAGGAAAGGGAATGGGGGCGGAGCGATAGCCCAGCAGGTAGGGCGTTGCCTTGCACACGGATAGCCCTTGCCGGCCCAGGTTCGATCCCCGTCATCCCATATGGTCCCCAAGCACCTCCAGGAGTAATTCCTGAGTGCAGAGCCAGGAGAAACCACTGAGCATTGCCAGGTGTGACCCAAAAAGCAAAAAATATATATATATATAATAATAAAAAAAAAAAAAAATAAAGAGGTGCTCCATTTCAAGAACCGCATTTTACTGTTATTTGTTCACTTTGCATTTCTATGTATTTTTACTGTGTGCAGGTAAAGTTATTATTTGGGGGGAGCTCTTGCCTATCCATGGATAAGAGAAGGGAGTGAAAGGGTCTAGAAGCCTGAAGGCTAGTAAGTAACAGATATTACTTACTAGCAACATCTTACCTAACAAAAATGTTTGGAAGATTTAGAGTGAGGAAGAAATATGGAAAGGAAGAAGACACATGACTAGGAGGTTTTGGAAATGTTTCAGCTGAGTCTAGAAAAGGAAAATAAACCTCTGCAACAGGGGCAAGAGGATCTGAATGAGGACTCCAGTTTTCAAACCTGAATGAGGGGAACAAAGTCAGTATTCAACATATGAGAAAAAGGAAGTTTAGGTTGCAGAACTGGTTTAAGGTCAACTTTGTGATTTCATCCATGGGAAAAATCAAAGGACCTCATATGAGCTCAGCTCAGAGGGCAAGTGTTCTTGGAAAGCATTTGTGTGAGGTGAGCATAAGCCTTAAGCGCATATCATCTGGAACTGGGTGTGGGTAGAACTAAGAACGATGTTATCATGGACTCAAGCTCTGCTTCTCTCATATTTGGCCACATCTCCCTTCCTCTAAGTATCAGCATTGTCTCTCTCTGGAGCAGGCACGATGACACAGATTGTAGCAACTCCAGTTTCATATACTCACACTATCAGGAGAACACTGATTCTCTAGTAGTTCCTAAGGAAAGTAAGTTTATTTTTACCAAATACTCCCCTATGCTAATTCTTCCCAGCATGGCTAGGGTCAGGTGACCTCTTTGAATAGGATGACCACACATCCAAATCTGTCTAGAACAGTTCCCATCAGCACTGCTATCCCGTTATAATCATTAGGAGAGACCCTCTAATTATTGAAATCTTCTGGTTTGCATGAAAAAATGCAAAGGCCACTCTTCCTAAACTGAGTCACAACAGAGAGTAGATTCCCTTAGGGTAGGTGGAATCTACCCTGGTCTGTGAATCTAAGGGGAAAAGGATTTCCCAGACCAAAATCAGGACAAGTATTAGAAAATAATGTGGGAGCTGTTCCACAAAACCCACAGATGTCAACCAGGGTAATACAGTCAAGTAGATTCAAAAAGTAGAGAAAAAATTACTTATATAAGTCAAAAACTCAAAAGTTAGTGAGGGAAGAACATAACTAGGAGACTACCAGCCTACCAGCCCAAGAGACTGGTAGGAAGGGCTTAAAAGAGGTAACTGGCGTTCAACTCCATTGTGAACAGAAGCAGCCTTGATTTCTATCTTTTAAATTTAACTTTTTTAATTTAATTTCTATTGAATCACCATGAAATAGACCATTACAAAGCTGTTCCTGATTGTGTTTCAGTCATAGTGTTCTGACACCCATCCTTCCACCAGAGCACATTTCCCAACACCAGTGTCCCCATTTCCCTCCTACCCACCCTCCACAAGCTGCCTCTATGGCAGGCACTTTTCTCTCACTCTCACTTTCTCTCTCCTTTTGTGCATTGTGTTTTGCAAAACAAGAAACTGATGGATTATTCTGTATATCCCTTAATCTACTTGTAATACTCAGCTCTAGTTCAGTGTTACTATTTCCAACTATTACTGTCAAACTAGTCCCTTCTCTATCTTACTACCCTCCTCTCCCCAAACATCTGTGGTAGATTTCAACCCTTAACAATTCCTCCTGTCTGTTTTGCCTAGCCTTGGATAGTAGTCTCATACTACTTTTTTATAATATCCCACAAATGAATGCAGTCATTGTGTATCTGTCCTTTTCCTTCTGACTAATTTCACTCGGCAGAAGACTCTCCATGTCCACCCACTTATAAGAGCCTTGATTTCTTTATCCCATGTGTCCTGGTATTCTTTAAAACAATGCCTGACAGTTTTTGAAACATTTTAATTGAAAGCCAAATCTTAGAGACTTTTGGCCTTGAAAACAGAGAATAGTTTTCATAATGAGAGAAGACTGCTGCTCCTCAAAATTATGTGTCTGTGTGCAGTGCACTGATTGCAACAGCTCCTTCCTTCCTCCCATGATGTGTTGCTCTGGGAGAAGTCCCATGGGGCTGCACAGATTACGATGTTATCACCCTCAAATTGTTTTCATGTTATTTTGTTCACAGATGATGACATACATCATCGTTTTAGAAACAAGCAATCCCTTTATGATATGGGAAAAATATCTTGCTATTTAAGTAACTCAGACTCTGGATTATTATTACTAATTATGTTGTTATTATTATTGGGGGAGGTTAGATCACACTCAGTGGCACTTAGGGCTTAATCCTGGCTCTGTGCTCAAGGATAACTTCTGGCAGTGCTAAGGGAACCACAAGTAGTGTGAGGGATTGAACCCCTGTTGGCCAAGTGCAAGGCAAGTACCTTACATGCTACACTGTAACTCCAGCTGCTTTCTGAATTTAATCTTGGTCAATTTAGGATTTAAGTTCAATATAATAATGCTATTTATTCAGGACCAGCTATGTACCATCCAAGATCCACAGTAAAATTACAAGTTAGGGTCCCTCATTCTCAAATATTAATAATTGAAAATGGCAACAGCAGAGGGAGAAATCAATACAAAGTTTTTCCGAGTCTGAGTTCTATAGACTCCCGCGTCCATGAGACCAGTTGTGTCTCTTCCTTCCTTCTTCCTTCCTCCTCATATGACCTAGAATGAAAATATTTCCAATGTTTGTAGTTTCCTTTTATTGAGGTGTATAAGGATAATTTGATCATTTTATTTGTAGGTGATGTCCTTGATAGTAATCTTTTCCTACTGCAAAATCTACAGTTAGCACTTCCCTGTTCATGGCATCATTGCCCAATGCTTTCTCTACATCTGTTTGTTTGGAATCTTTCCTCAGTTATTTCACACATTTGCACATGATGATACTTTCTCTGATTTATTGTAAATCCATAAATTTCATTCTTTTGCCCTGACAGGTGAATAATAACTTGGCTGTATACGAGATTCTTCAGGCACAGACCTTCTTTCTGGAAGTTCATAGAGACATTATTTCACTATCTTCTCATTTGCAGTGTTGCCAAAATACAGTTCAAGTGACAGTCTGATTAATTTTCTCTGTAGTTTTCTTTCCTATCTTGAAGCTTGTAGGATTTTTCTCTTTACTCTTTACATTCAGAAACTTCCCCAAGATACACTGACTTATATGGCATTTTTCCCCCTCCATACAGCCTGATATTCAGAATATTTTAACTCTGAAGATTTGGGATTTTTTTTAAACATCAATTCTCTCACCCACTCAGATAAATATTTTGTTTCTACTTGCGTGTGAATAAGATCTCCTTCAAACAAACCTGACTCCTTTAGGAACTGCTTTTTGTTCATACAATGTCTCCTGGAGCCATACACAAATGTACTTAAATTCTTCCTCTACAATTTCCTTCTCTGTATAATTATGTTCCAATTTCTTGATCTTCCGGGTTTGGGTTTCAACAAATATCATCTTCTATTTGCTTATAAAGGTTTTAGGTGAGGGGCTGGAACCAACCCAGGTTCAGTTCCCAGTATCCCATAAGGTACCCTGAATGTCACCAGGTGTGCCCCCCCCCCCCCAAATAAAAATGTTTAGGTCAAAGAGTGATGTTTTTATGTGTGTATTACAATCACTCTGGTGTTTGTATTCTTTTGCTTGAGCTCTTGACGCTACCTTCCAGTTCTTTCATTTCTCTGAGGTGCTGCCTGGCCCAATACTCTGTGCCTCTCCTCTCTTGCTTAAGCCCTAAATTCTTTTATCATGGTTCAAGCTATTCTGGTCTACCAAAACACATATGAAGGGAATAATATCTCCTGTGTGTTAACTGCAGGAAGCATACCATTTTAAGAAATGAAAAATAATACACTACCTAGTATCCAGTCTCCCTTGCTTTCAGCACACACCTCTTTTTAAAGAACATCCGTGGAGGGCCGGAGCGATAGCCCAGCGGGTAGGGCGTTTGCCTTGCATGCGGCCGACCCATGCCGCGCCGTTTTCGATCCCGGCATCCCATATGGTTCCCAGAGCACCGCCAGGAGTAATTCCTGAGTGCAGAGCCAGGAGAAATCCCTGAGCATCGCCGGGTGTCACCAAAAAAGCAATAAATAAATAAATAAATAGAACATCTGTGGAAATATCCCACTGCCACCACCATGTAAATGAACAGGTTCACGGCTAATCCCAGAAGAGAGCGCAAAACCAAGATGATGAAACTCACACCTGCACCAATCATTGAACTAAAACATCCCGGCCCCCTCTGGAGAGGGCTAGGCCAAGGACTGACCTAGTTACACAGATCCTGGAGCTTCTGCAGCTTGTGGCTGCAGCATGCCTTCTAATTCCACAAATTGACAGCCCAGAATCAACACAACAAACTAGATGGGAAAGTAGCATAGGAAGCTCAGTAAATGGCAAAAATAACACAGGAGGCTCAACTAGCACCAAACAGCTCAGTAAATCCTCAGATGATGACTTTAATAACACCATCATAAAGCATAAGAGTTGTCACAAATTTTCTTTTAGTGAACTATTTTTTGATAATTCCAATTCCCATTTTATTGTAGCAAGCAATATAAAATAACTTATTTTGTGCCTTTTCATGGGAGTGGTCAGGAAACTGGGGACAATAGTGGAGGGAAAGACACACTGGTGGTAGAATTGGTGTTGGAGCTTTGAATGCCAGAAACAACTGTCTTATGAACAACTTAGTAAAATGGCATTTAAATAAAGTTTAAAAAAATAGTCGCAGTGGTGTTGGGGAGATGATTCAAGTGGTAGGACATCGCCGAACATGTCCTGCTTCAATGTCTGGCACCACCCCAAAATTCACACAGCACCTCTAGATATGGACCTAATGGCCCTTAAACGCCACAGGACCTGGGCATCATCCCATCTTACTCTGCATGTGTGTGTGTATGTGTATGTCTACACCAAAAAAACAAACAATGGAAATCCAAATGAATACAGGGAGAAGGGTAGTTTCTTATTGATTGAAGGATTCATAGGTTTCATGAGGAAGAAGGCTAAAGGTGTTCTAGCACCTAGTGACTACTTCCCAATTAAGAATGAAACTAGGGCAAAAGTTCTTACGACTTCAGAAGCTTTCCTTTACAAGGTAAAAGACCACCCATCATAATCAAGAGGTGAAAAACCGTAGTTCTATCCCTGATTCCAATACCATGCAAGCAATATTCCCTCAATAAAGGGCCAGAAAGGTTAGAGAGATAATACAATAGACTGAGTACACAAAGAAGGATTCAGATTCTATCTCTGATCCCACTCAGTATGATCTAGAAATGCAAGTCAACCTCCCCAAATGACAGTTATTGCTCCAAATACTAAATTGAAACATAGAATTAATTTACAACCCTTTTTATGTTCTCAGCATTTTGTTTGTTTATTTTGGGGCCACACGCAGCTATGCTAGGGATTTACTCCTGGTGCTACACTCAGGAGTTATTCCTGGTGGTGTATGGGGGCCCATATGGGATGCAGGGGATTGAACCTGGGTTGGCTGTATACAAGGCAAATGCCCTTCCCATTGCACTATCATGCCCGACCCTGATATTTTCAACATTTTGAATAAAATTACTTTAATAAAATAAATGGCAGACAAATCAAAGTTATAACTTAGAGTATGACAGAAAAAAAACCTCCTAAGACTCATATAGAAAATATTTCATTGTTTAGTATACAGCAGGGGCTTAATATATGCATATGAAAACAGAGTGAAAGAATGAATAATAAATTAGTTAATTTTTCCCTAGTAGATATGTAACATATTCCTATACTTTTTGGCCTCAATTTCTAGATAATATGAAGAAATTAATGCAGTGTACCTATTCATACATGGCATTATGTAGATGGCACAGATCAATAAATCAAGATTGACCTTTTCCACCAGCCAAATAACCAACTGACCAAATTGTGACCCATGATCCATTGCCTATTCTCAGATCTCCCAGAATCAGAGGTCCTGTTTTCCCCGTGACAGTGGTCAGCAGACTGGGGAGAAAGCAATTTCCAGGCTTTCTTCTCCAGAGTGCCTCCCAGCCTGAGTAGCAACCCAGTCTTAATCACTCCCCATACCCTTTGATAAAGGCTCCCGCATCAAGATGGCGGCATTGGTAGCTATCTCAGCAGTGCTTGCCCACAAAGCCATCCTTACTCCAATTGAGAGGTGAGTCTCCCAGTCCCTGCCACAACCTTTGGCTAAGGAAGAAAATGAAATTGTTTACTTCCAATAAATCTGCAGGCTTTGCTGAGCTTTCAGCTCCTGCCTACAAGGTGCTTACTACCTGTTTGGAGTGACAAGATTTATCCCCACTGAACAATGAAAAAGCAAATCAAATAGAGGTTCAGCAAAAGATTTTACCCCTTTCCCTCCTTTTTTTTTTTGCCTAAATAAATATCCTTCAAAACCCCCTTGGAGAACTGGTCCATTTTCTTAAAAACATGTATTCCTTCTTCTCTACTTTAGTCCTCAACAACGTTGACTGTGTGTCTCCCCATCCTGCTTTCCCCAGGGTACTTTTTGTCTATAACATGCATTCATTCTAGATGTTGAGAGTTACTCTCAGAACCCAATATAGTTGGGGACCCAACATGTACTTTATCTCTTATTTTTTCAATTTTTTTTATTTTTTACAATTACAAAGATATACAATTAAAAAGTTCATATTTGGGTTTTGGTCATACAATGTTCCAGCACCCATCCCGCCACCAGTGGCCGTCTCCCACCACCAATGTCCCCGGTTCCCTCCCCCTCCCCCAGCCCTCCTCCATGGCAGGTTCTTTATTTCTTTCCATTTCTCTCTCTTTCTCTTTTCCTTTCCCTCCAGACTATGGATTACAGAAAATACATTAAAGGGTTGTCATGTGTATCTTTTTGCCTCTATTTAATGCTCAGTTCTAGGTTGGCATTAGTACCCTCGACAATTGTTAGCACATTGTTCCATTTTCTGTCTTACCTAGCCTCTGACTCCCAAACGTTTGTGATGATTTCCACCTTTGACAAGACCTCCTGATATATGTTTCACTTGACCTTGGATATTGGTATCATAATATGTACATATATATATTTATGTTATGCAGATATATGCAGTCATTCTGTATCTGTCTCCTACTTCTGGCTAATTTTGCTCAGCATAATCTTCTCCATGTCCATCCATTTATAATTATAGGCAAATTTTATAACTTCATTTTTCCTAACAGCTGCATAGTATTCCATTGTGTAGATGTACCAAAGCTTTTTTTTATCCAGTCATCGATTTTCGGGCACTCTGGTTGCTTCCAGATTCTGGCTATTGTGAATAATGCTGCTATGAACATAAAAGTAGGGATGGTGTTTCCGCTGCGTATTTTTTGGTTTCCCAGAGTAGATTCCCAGGAGTGGTATGGCTGGGTCAAATGGGAGTTCAATTTCTAGCCTTTGGAGGAATGTCCATATTGTTTTCCAGAAAGGCTGTACCAGCCGGCATTCCCACCAACAATGGATGAGTGTCCCCCTTTCCCCCACATCCACGCCAGCACTTGTTGTTCTTGCTCTTTTGAATATGTGCCAGTCTCTGTGGTGTAAAGTGGTATCTCATTGTTGTTTTGATTTGCATCTCTCTGATGATTAGTGATGATGAGCATTTTTTTCATGTTTTTTTTTTTGCCATTCAAATTTCTTCCTTGCTGAAGTTTCTGTTCATTTCTTCTCCCCATTTTTTGATGGGGTTGTTTGTTTTCCTTCTTGGTAAAGTTCTACCAGTGCCTGTTATATCCTGGATATTAACGCCTTATCAGATGGGTATTGGGTGAATATTCTTTCCCATTCTGTGGACTGCTTTTGTATCTTAGTCACTGTTTCTTTTGAGGTGCAGAAGCTTTTTAGTTTCATGTAGTCCCATATGTTTAACTTTTCTTCTAGTTGCTTTGTTAGTGATGTTTCACCTTTGAAGATGCCTTTAGCTTCAATGTCGTGGAGGGTTTTTGCTATATTTTCTTCAATGTACTTTAGGGATTCAAGTCTGACATTGAGATCTTTAATCCATTTTGATCTGATTTTTTGTGCATGGTATTAGACACAGGTCCAAATTCATTTTTTTACATGTCGCTGCCCAGTTTTCCCAACACCACTTGTTGAAGAGGCTTTCCCTTACTCCATTTTAGACTCATTGCACCTTTATCAAAGATTAAATGATCATGTGTTTGAGGTTGGGTGTCAGGATACTCAATTCTATTCCATAGGTCCACAGGTCTGTTTTTATTCCAATACCATGCTGTTTTAATTACTACTGCCTTGTAGTACAGTTTGAAGTTGGGAAAGGTGATGCCTCCCATCTTCTTTTTCCCGAGGATTGCTTTAGCTATCCTTGGGGGGTTTATTGTTCCACACAAATTTCAGGAGTGTTTGGTCAATTTCTTTGAAGAATGTCATGGGTATCCTTATAGGGACTGCATTGAATCTGTACAGAGCTCTAGGGAGTATTACCATTTTGACAATGTTGATTCTCCCCATCCATGAGCAGGGAATATGTTTCCATTTCCTTGTGTCCTCTTTTATCTCTTGGAGCAATGTCTTGTAGTTTTCTTTGTAGAGGTCCTTTACACACTTGGGTAGGTTGATTCCTAGGTATTTGATTTTCTGTGGCACAATTGTGAATGGAATTGTTTCCTTAATATCCCTTTCTTCTCTTTCGTTATTTGTATATAGGGAAGCCACCAACTTTTGGGTGTTGATTTTGTATCCTGCCACTCTACTATATGTGTCTATTGTTTCCAGGAGTTTTTTGGTAGAGAATTTAGGGTTCTCTAGGTATAATATCATGTCATCTGCAAATAATGATAGCTTGACTTCTTCCTTGCCTATCTGGATGCCCTTGCTGTCCTTTTCTTCTCTGATTGCTATGGCAAGTACTTCCAGTACTATATTGAATAAAAGGGGTGAGAGTGGGCAACCTTGTCTTGTCCCTGATCTCAGGGGAAGGCTTTCAACTTTTCCCCATTTAGAATGATGCTCGCTGTGGGCTTTTGGTAGATGGCTGTAACTATCTTGAGGAAAGTCCCTTCAATTCCCATTTTCTGGAGGGTTTTAATCATGAGCGGGTGCTGGATCTTGTCAAATGCTTTCTCTGCGTCTATTGATAGGATCATATGGTTTTTATTTTTTCTCTTATTGATATGATGTATTATGTTGATTGACTTGCGAATGTTGAACCATCCTTGCATACCCGGGATGAATCCCATTTGGTCATGATGTATAATCTTCTTGATGAGTCTTTGGATTCTGTTTGCTAGTATTTTGTTGAAGATCTTAGCATCCGTGTTCATCAGGGATATTGGTCTGTAGTTTTCTTTCTTTGTGTTGTCTCTCCCTGCTTTTGGGTATCAGGGTGATATGTGCCTCATAGAAGCTGTTTGGGAGTGTTTCTGTTTCTTCTATTTCCTGGAAGAGCTTGAAAAGGATTGGCAGTAGGTCCTCCTTAAAGGTTTGGTAGAGTTCACTAGGGAATCCGTCTGGACCTGGGCTTTTGTGTTTGGGAAGACTTTTAATTACTGTTTCTATTTCCTCAATGATGATAGGCTTATTCATGTATTGGAGGTCTTCTTGTTTCAGCCGTGGGAGGTTATAGGAATTCTGGAATTGATCCATTTTTTCTAGATTCTTATGTTTCACGGCATACAGGCTTTCAAAGTAATCTCTGATGATCTTTTGGATTTCTGTGGTTTCTGTTGTGCTGTCACCATTTTTATTTCTGATTCTGTTTATTTGTGTTCTCTCTTTCCTGTCCTTACAAGACTTGCCAATGGTTTGTCAATCTTGTTTATTTTTTTCAAAAAAAACAGCTCTTGGTTTCACTAATCTTTTGGATTATTTTTTTGGTTTCCAACTCATTGATTTCCTCTCTAAGTTTTATTATTTCCTTTTTTGCTGCCTGGGTTGGGCTCCTTTTGTTGGTCTTTTTCTAATGTCTTCAGCTGTGTAGTCAGGTTATTTATGTGGGCCCTTTCTTGTTTCCTGATGAATGCTTGCAGAGCTATAAACTTCCCTCTTAACACGGCTTTTGCCGTGTCCGACAAGTTCTTATAGTTGGTGTTTTCATTTTTATTTGTTTCCAGAAATCTTTGGATTTCCTGTTTGATTTCTTCTACGACCCATTTGTTGTTCAGGAGTGAGCTATTCAGTTTCCAGGTGTTTGGTTTGACTCCCTGTTTCTGTGTATGGTAAGGAAAAAGTAGTAAACTGAGAAGTAAAATTTTATTAGAAAATTAAGCAGCATTCAAGAATAGCTGAAATAACCTCCCAAATACCTGATACAAGGAAGCCCATTAAAAGTTGAGTTGGACTGCACAGTTGAGTTTCAAGGATGAACCCGCATGGAAGCTAAGCAACTGTGTCTGCATACCTGCAATTGAGTGGCTCCCAGATGCCTAATTTTAACGCTAATGCCAAGAAAGTGTTGGCCAAACCAGAACAAACTGTTTACTGTCCTCTCTGATTTCTCCAAATCTAATTTATTAAAATAACAGAGGAAATGAAGGATGATGAACACCCAGGTATTGTTCACACTGTTAGAGACATGGGGGCGGGAGGGGTAGGGACCAAGAAAGAAATTACTAACCTCTAAGGCACAGAAGCTCACTCACAAATTCAACTCAGCCAGTCAGAACAGTTAACTGTCCTCTTTTGTAATCTGAGAATCTGAAAGAGAAAGAGAAGGGAGGAAGAAGGTGAGAGATCCACAATTCATTTCTTTCAAGTGAGACCCTCCAATTTATAATCTACAATCTGCCATTTAATTACGTGTTCAAAGACCAGATCTACTCAATTCTATTTTGTCTTGGAACTTCAAAAATAATTTTTAAATATAGGTTTGTTTTTGGCTTCATTTTGCAAATCATTTCGGAACCCAATTACTTCGACCCAGTGAACTTCAGCATTCTACAAAAGCAGATTTCTCTTCCCTCTTCCACTTCGATGATTTCATCATGAAATGACTCCATTCAGCAATAGTATGTTAGATACCACGAAAAGACTGTACCATCCCCATTGATTGTCAAAACGGAGGAAGCAAAAAGCAGCTCAAAATGGAACATACACTCTATTTAAAACAACTTCTGAAAAACAGTGATTACAGAAACTAAGCCAGGACAGCTGGATGAGCCATTTGATTCTCCTTTTAAGGCATGGCTCCCTGTTCCTGTCAGCAAAACATTTTCTTAGCATCTCTGAAGAAATGTTCAATCAATAGGCTCCCTAGAGTTTGCTAACAAATAAGATGTTAATCTATAAAAAGGATGAGCCCCATTTCCAGAGAGATGTTGAAGACCTGAAAATTTTTTTAATTATTTTTCCACCTTATTTAAACAATGTGCTTCACAAAGTTGTTCATGATGATCTGTAATAGACATTCACTATTCCAACACCAATCCAACTACCACATGCAACTTGAGTCCACCATAGTCTCATTTCATTTTTCCAATTACCCCTCAAGCCTGCCTCCATAGCAGGCCCACAGCAATTTAGTCCCTGTTATCACTAAATACTGTGATGAAAAAAATACTTCAGTTAAAAAAATTGTGAAAAATGTTGATTCTTACCATGGGGACATTAAGACCTTGTTTGAGTCCTTACTCGGCTCTTGTTGCTAGTTAAGCCTCTGTGTTCATGTTTTTGTTAGTTGAGCTTAGTTGGCTTCTATTTTATACTCCCAATCTGGTGTGCTGTTTATATTGTAGATTTTGTAGATGTTGCTCCAGGAAAATCCAGAATACTTAACTCAGCAAAAAGCTTACAGGGCAGTATAGGTGGGGTGTGGGTGTTGCTGCTCGGGCTTCCAGAAACAGGGGAAGGTGGAAGGAGGTCACCAGCCTGACTCTGACAAGGCCTAGAGTTTTCAGTAAAAAAGAAAAAAAACTGAAGTACCTGAAATTTTCAGCAGGTTGGCATCTCTGTGGATCTCATTCATGAGATAGTGGAATCTAATCTAGCCAAAGGCATGGTAGCAGCCTTTGGGGTGTGAGTGGAGCTTCAGTGACTATGGTAGGGGTGGAACTTGGCCCACTCCCATCCTGAGATCACCCTGAAGGTCTCAGCCAAGACTAGTGTAGTCAAGAAATTTTGCAGCTAGTTGCTCTTTTCTGAGATTTAATTATGAGTCCCTAGAACAGGGGCAGTAGATTATTTTACATGGTGGTGGTGGTGGGACACAGTGAAGTTTTTTTTTAAGGAGAAAGTCAATTCCTCCCCAAATCCTGTATGTTATTGCCTGAGTAAACTCAGCTTTCTCCTAAGAACATTTATGTGTGCTATTGACTCAACCAGGTCTTCAAGATTTACAACTCCTAGCAAAGTACAAGTAGAATGAGTTGGACATACCTAGTACTCAAAGTAAACTTTGTAAATGATTACTGACCACAAAGTTATTCTCTTTAATTGATAAACACTTTATAGTTTCCAAAACATTCTGTACTGTTATGCTATTAGCTTTTCCAAAATTCATCAGAATTTGACCAAATAAATATGCCTATACTTATCCCTGAGGATACGAGCTAAGGAAAAGGAACTCAGTGAGTCCTTAGCACTTTCTCTAGATTAAAGAGTTATGAAATAATAAAGCCAGGTTTAAACCTTAGGTGTTTGATTTCTATTTTACATCTTTTTGAAGAGCTTTTCAGAACTTTTTAAAAAGTATCATATTCTTTGGTAGTCTAGTACCTTCTCTACTGGAAGTATTATACTACTGGAAGTGTTAAATCTTCCCAGTGTTTCTTGATATTCCCTATACTGACTAAAAAAAAATCATATTACTCCCCAAATTACAAAGTTCCTTGTTTCTCCAATAACTATCCCACTTATATTTTAATATATAATATTGCTTAATTAATAATTAAGAGCTTATGTTTACCCCCAAATTTATTCAAGCATTTCACAAATATTTATTAGACATTTCAATGATATGTGTGAAGGACTGAGAGCAGAGAACAAATTATGTGAAAATAGTACCTCCTCTCAAAAAATCTCACTATCTAGCTTGACAAATATTTCTGACAAAATATTTTATAGAATATTATATTTTTAGGTATTTTAGAATATTTTAAACTCAGAGGCCACATTCTCTCTAGCACAACTTCTGAATACTGTAGTTGTAAGAAAGCATCCATGGACAGGAAGTGAATGTGGTTTTTATCCATTATAGTAGGAAGTGGATAAAATTTAGCCCACAAGCTATAGTTGATCCACTTTCAATCAAGAGGCAGTCAAATAAAAAAAAATTCTGCACTGAAGTAATACATTCAATATCTTCATGCCATGCATGCTGGGAATGTGTGTTGACAACTTCATCCCATTCTTCTGGTGTGTCATTAAGAAAAAAAATCCTATAATAATCTTCTTAGATTTCTAAGTTAAGTTGATGCAGAGGAACTCATATCCAAATGAGTTTGGAACATGAATTTAAGAGGTTGTGACTCTCAAATATGATGGGAAACAATGGAGTCAAGCTCAGAGGATTCCGTGTGTGTTCATTCTTCTCTCATTCTGCATAAAGCTCAATTTCCTGATTGCCAGCTTTGTTGCTCAACAGTTCAAAGTTCACCACCAAGCACTTGTTAGTGCCCCTCACTGTATCACTGTATCACTGTCTTCCCGTTCATCATCGATTTGCTCGAGCGGGCCCCAGTAACATCTCCATATGTCCTGTCTCATGCTAGTAGAGCCCAAGGCATCTGCTTGCTCCAGGAACATAAGAGCCTCAATCCATTCCGGAATGAGGTCTATAATTGTTACTGGTATTTGGCATATATATCAAATACAACACTGGTAGCTTGCCAGGCTCTGCCGTGCAGGTAGCATATTCTTGTAGCCATCTCTAAGTCCAGCATTTATTGATGAACCAGCGCGGCCGCTTGCTCGCGAGCTGGGCGCTGATAGGCTGGTCTGCTGGGTGGAGGTCTGACGAGAGAGAAGTCCAGATGTGGAAAATGGAGGCCCTCATGGAGTGGGGGTCATCTGGCTTGTTGCAAGGCTCTGCTGGGGTGGTGGGCCAGGACTAGAACCCACCATCCCCTCCCGGGCGCCTCTTGAGCGGCTGGTCATGGGGGAGAGCCAGTAGCAGCTCTGCCCCATGTCTGCGAGTCTCTGGACCAGCATACCTGAGCAGGATTTAAGAAAGAATGCTGCAGGGTGGAACTCGATGAGCCGGGCGCTGATAGGCTGGTCTGCTGGGTGGAGGTCTGAGCCGGATTTAAGATAGAGCCCTATCAAGGAAATATAGCAACTTGTACATTGCTCCCTATGAGAAACTTCTTTGAGGCTCTACATATTTATTATGTCTTGTTTTCCATCTAGGCTGCTCTATCTACCATGCCTGTCCTTTGGCTAAGCAAATTAGTCATGTATGACTAGTTCCCTGATGTTCTCACTCCCTGCATTGAGACATCTACTTATTCAATGTTTTTATTCAAGTTTCATGTAAGTAAAATATCCTTTATTTAATCCCATAGCCCATTTTATGGTTTGAATAAATGTGTCTCTTCAAAACTGTTGAAATCTTTATGCATATATGAAGTTAGAAGGTAGAGCTTCTGAGAGTGGATTAGGCCATAGGATAGAGGCAGTGGGGACCAAATTAATGGGATTTAGAATTTACAGAGGGAAATATCACAAAAATCTTTATCCTTCCCTTCCACCAGGTGAAAATTCAATGATGTCTCCGAAAAAGAGCTGTCACTCAAGAATGCAGACACTTTGATATTGGATTTCCCAGTCTCGAGACTAGAGATAAATTTTCTTTTGTTATTACTCAGTCTATGGCATTTTGTTATAGCAACTCAAAATAAAAAAAAAACCTAAAATATTCCATAATGTTAATAGTAGCTCTGTTTGCATAACAGATATACCCCATTAATTAAGCCTTGGGGGTATTAAAGTAAAAGTGACAAGAGTTACTGACCCTTTGATCTATCGTGCTGAGGAGGGGAATGGAAGAAGCCCATAGATTTCTTTTTCAAAGCTCTCAACTTTATTGGGGGTGTAAAGGGTTGGTGGCACAAGTGACAGTATTCGGGCTTAATCCTGCCTCTGTGCTCAGGAATCACTATTGGCAACCTATCTGGGGTGCCAGGGGATTGAACCTGGTTTGTCATGTGCAAGGCAAGCACCCTACCTGCTGTACTAGTCCCCTAGTTTTTGCTCAGCCCCCTAGTTTTCTTTAATTTTTAACTATAGGGAATATGCTTATAATAGTGTATAAGTATATAGTATTTATATACAACACCACCGTGTTATATTTGATATTTGATATATATGCCAAATACCAGTAACAATTATAGACCTCATTCCAGAATGGATTGAGGCTCTTTATGTTCCTGGATCAAGCAGATGTCTTGGGCTCTACTAGCATAAGACAGGATATATGGAGATGTTACTGGGGCCCGCTCGAGCAAATCGATGATGAACGGGAAGACAGTGATACAGTGATACAGTGATACAATACCACTACCACCACCAATGTGCCAATGCCCTCCTCCACCATTGTCATCCATCACCTCTTAGTCTGATCTTCATTTGCTCCCCCAACTGCTGGTTGATAAATTTTATAATATAAGGACAATGGTTTGTAGAGAAGTTGAGAAGATTCTGCAAAGATAGTTATCTTATATCAGGTTTTTAAAAATAAATTTCCTGAGCCTACGAGATTAGAGTATATAGTAAGATTGAGGTAATAGAAGATACACTATAGACTGCCACCTGAGCCCTCAACCAAATCTGCAGGTGTCCTATAGCAGAGATAAATCTAAGGTAAGTTCGCAATTTGTAACAAAAATCAGGCCTTTGTAACTTCCTATTGACCAGTTAAACCACAGAGAGTTGGGTATTAAAAGCAACCTGCAATTAGAACTCTTATTTGTTTGGCTTATCAAAACCTCAGTCCTGAGGTGTTTCTCTAGGAAAACCAAGCATTCAATAGTGATTCACTTTCAAGATGGTTTTGAAGTACATACACGAGATTTCTGCATATTAAAAATGTGTAAGGATATTTTAAAAGAAACAGTGAAATAAATTCACCTTGAGTTAAAAAACAACCTGCCTTGACATGTTTATAGGTTGGCAGGTAAATGTTTATAGGTTGGTAAGTTATAGGGTGGGAGAGAGGCGGTCGTGTAGTAAGTAAATGGGTTGATGGATGAATGGATAGTTAATGACATGCTAAGGGATTGGGAATAAATAACTGGAAAGTTTACTGAATACATTGGTATTCATTTAATTACTAGTTGGTGACAGTTATTCCTCCTAAAGTATTTATGCAGGAATCCCTAAGTACTAACTATATTGATAGTATAAGGTAAGCTAATGGAGGAAAGTTGATTTTCTCATTCACCTTGCCTGCCAGATCTCTGTAGGCAATTGAGTTTGCAATGTTTTTCCAAAGTCTTGAAGGCAGAAGTTATGCTTTCAAGCATTTCACAAAAAAAAAAAAAAAAAAACAGACAACGTCTAAGTACATGTTCTTTATTTGGGGAGAGATTCCTGATAACCCCTGTAGGGTAACAAAACTAGGAAAGAAAGCAATAAACAAAGGTTGTTTTATGAAACCACTGCCATTGTGGGTAACTAAATCCCCAAGGGAATTCTTAGAAACTGTGCAAAACTCAAACCTCAAAATTATCCCATCTGAAGGGAGGGAGTGAGACTATGTATACACCAATTCCCAACTCCAGAACTCCAGGTTGACAGGCTGTGAGGACAATGCCCCACCTCAGGCAAGAACAGAGACCACCGGCATTTGCAAACCTCTCAAGCAAGTTGAGGTTTCAGGGCACTAAATGCAACTCTATGATCTTGTTCACTGGTATGTTTAGTTAACCGCCTAGCTGATAGTAACTACTTGTGTGTAAATAAGTGAATAATCAAATATAAATAAATGAATTGGAATTAGACAATGATTTCAGACAGGGAATTAGGCAAATGGAGAATATATGTGTGGCAGATTTTCACTAAGTACATATGGTCTGGCACAGTGAACAAACTGCAACCTTCCCTGAGGTTGCTCCTACAGAAAAAGTTTTTAATGTTTGCAAAATGCCGTCAAATAGTCAATTTTCTATTCAGACAATTTGCCATATAATTTAAACAGTATAAGCCCTAATAATTCCTTTTGATTAATAATACACTGGAGTTAGTGATGGCAACAATTCTGCAGTAATAGACTTAATTGGCAAAATAAATCAACTTGGGGATGCATAGTAGTACAGGGGTTCAGGCTTTTACTTTGCAAAAGTCTTACCACAGTCTGAATCCCCAGTACCTCATATGGCCTCCTACTAACACCAAAAGAAATCCCTGAGCCCAGAACCAGAAAGATGTGAGAAATGCCAAGTGTGACCCAAATCCCCAATCCTGCAAAAAAAAAAAAGAATTCAACTTGAGTATATTACATTTGTTTTATTCTATTTCCTTTATGTACATCATATCTCTTTCACAGCTTTCCCAAAATCTGAACAGAGCATATATTTGCCATCTTGTTTGCATGTGATTAATATCTGCCCATGTCAGTTTTACACTGACTTTTACATTACAGTGCTATTACTGTCATGCTAATGGTGACATTTCACATTTTTCCTCCTTCCAATGAAAAGATCTAGCATTCCCACAGGATTTTAGAGTTTTCAAAGTATTGTCCCTCTACAGATGTCTGTGTGAATCTTGTGACAACACTACAAGACAGTCATCTGTAAGCATTGTCAAAGAAAACTTCTGCAACACAGAATAGATGGGGGTCAAAAATTCAATTTCATAAAACATGGGGTTTCATTATTATGAGATTAATGACTATATAGCTTCTTTCGTTAGCTGTTATTCTGATTAAATTGCAAAAGGTAGGGAGAAAAGATTTTCCCATTTATTAGATATATAGAAACTAAGCTGATTATTATAAAGCAATATGTTCACCAAACATTGCATTAAGAAATCCCTTCATAGAACAGAAGGTAATCAGTCCCAAAACCAAGTTAAATAACACAAAACACTGTAAGAAAAGGCCTCACGGTCATCTTATTCACATAAGGTGTGTCAGTAAGGATGATAAATTTCATAGTCACTTTAGCTGATTTCGCATGATTGCAATGAAGTTTTCAATAGGCTTTCATTTTATTATTTCTATTTTTCACTTGAGAAAACTAAGGCTCAGAGAAGCTAAACATGTGTCCAAGATAATATCACTAATATTTGCTCATAGCTAGAACTGGAAACCAAATTTGGTTTCCTGTCTGGCTGTGTGATTGAGCTACTCTCTGGCACATCACTTATCTTTTTCAAGATGTTCCAACAAAGTACCACATAAACCACAGACATTCATTCCTCCCTTTCTGGAGTTTGTAAACCTAAGACAAAATTGCCAACATGGGCAGGTTCTATGAAATTCCTCCTGTGGGTTGTAGCCAATGAACTTCATACTTAATCCTCATGTTGCAAAAAGCTGGGAAATATTTAAATAGTTATGTAGCTACATCATCACTCAACATTGTACACTATCATCTTGGATTTGAAATGACTTAAAGGAGTAAAGGAACAAGAAACGTAAATGAAGAAAATCCTGGAGGCACAAGTGTAAATGTGCCATTTTCTGGTACAGCCTTTTGGAAAACAATATGGATATTTCTCCAAAGACTAGAAATTAAGCTCCCATTTGACCCAGCCATAACACTAGGAATATATACTGAGAAGCCAAAAACACACAGCAGAAAAATTATCTGTACTTTATTTTCATAGCAGCACTATTCACAATAGCCAGAATCTGGAACAACCAGAGTGCCTGAGAATTGATGACTGGATAAAGAAACTTTGGTACATCTACGCAATGGAACACCATGCAGCTGTTAGGAAAAGAAGTTATGAAATTTGCTATATTGATGGACATGGAGAAGATCATGTTGAGTGAAATTAGCCAGAAGGAAAAAAGACAGATGTAGAATGACTGTATTTATTTGCCTGATATTTATATATAAATATATATATGATATTTATATAGAAATATGTAGATATTTCTATATAAATATATCTATAAATACATATTTATATATACATATATATAAAATATATAGATATATATCTATATCACATACACAGGGAAGAGCTGCTACCGGCTCTCCCTGTGCCCAGCTGATTACAAGGTGCCGGGGAAGGGAGGTGGGTTCTAGCCCTGGCCCGCCACCCCAGCAGAGCCTCGCAAGAAGCCAGAGGAACCTCCACATGATGAGGGCTGTCATTTTCCACATCCGGACTCCCCTCTCATCACAGCTCCAATCAGCAAAAGAGCTGATCACAAGCTCGGCTCATCAGAGACCCACCCTACAGCAGTATTTTTCAAGTCCTACCCAGGTATGCTGATCCAGAGAATCACATACACAGGGCAGAGCTGCTACCGGCTCTCCCTGTGTCCAGGTGATCACAAGGTGCCAGAGAGGAAAGGCAGGTTCTAGCCCTGGCCTGCCACCCCAGCAGAGCCTCACAAGAAGCCAGAGGAACCCCCCCACACCACAAGGGCCATTATTTTCCACATCCGAACTCCCCACTCATCAGAGCTCCACCCAGCAGAAGAGCTTATCACAAGCCAGGCTTGCTACCCGCTTTGCAGCTGCGAATTCATCAATAAATGCACAAGATTAGAGGTATCTACAAGAGTATCCTACCCACACAGTAGAGCCTGGCAAGCTATCCATGTCACATTTTATATGTCAAATACCAGTAACAATTAGAGACCTCATTCCCATGACCTAATGGTATGGCATGAGGCTCTTTATGTTCCTGGAACGAGCAGATGCCCTTAGGCTACACTAGCATGTGACAGGATATATGGAGATATTACTGATGCCTGCTCAAGCAAATCTATGATCAATGGGAAGTCAAGTGATATATATATATATATATATAAGTGATATATATATATAAGTGATATATATATATATATATACCACTTGTCACTTGTATCACTTGTCTTCCCATTTATAATCAATTTGCTGGAGCAGGCTCCTCCAGTAACATCTACATATGTCCTGTCTCATGCTAGTATAGCCCAAGGGCATCTCTTGCTCCAGGAACATAAAGAGCCTCAAACCATTCAATCATGCCATGGAAATGAGGTCTATAATTGTTACTGGTATTTGATATATCAAATATGACATGGGTAGCTTGCCAGGCTCTGCCCTGTGGGTGGCATACTCTTGTAGTCACTTCTGATCTCCAGCAATTATTGATGAACCATGTGGCTGCAAGCAGCCGTGCAAGCCGGGCTGTGATCAGCTCTTCTGCTGGGTAGAGTTCTGACAAGAGGGGGGAGTCCAGATGTGGAAAATGGCAGCCCTCATGGAGTGGGGATCATCCTGCTTCTTGTGAGGCTATGCTGGGATGGGGGGGGCCAGAGCTAGAACCTGCCATCCCTCCCGGTACCTCGTGAGCAGCTGGGTACAGGGAGAGCTGGTAGCAGCTCTGCCATTTGTCTGTGAGTCTCTGGATATATATACCCAGAGACTCACAGACATATATATATATATATATATACATATATCTGTGAGTATATATATATTTTACTATTTATATAGTATATATACTATACATGTACTATATATATAGTATGATACCAACACCCAAGGTCAGGCAAAACATGGTCAGGAAGTTTTTGTCATTTGTCACTTGTCTCACTTGTCTTCCCATTGTTCATTGATTTGCTCAAGCAGGTACTAGTAACATCCCCATTCGTTGGGAATGAGGTCCATTTTGTTACTGTTTTTGGCATATCAAATACACCACGGGTAGCTTGCCAGTCTCTGTCATGGCTCTGGGTTCATTCTAGTGGACCCAGTCTTTTTCTATGTCAGACCATCAACCATCCAGGGTCCATGGGGCCGAGCCCTAGATATAAACAAGACTGTGTCCTGTCTGGTACCTGCTGACACAGCCAGGCACCACAACCACACCTGCAATACCTTGAGGGGGCAGTGTGGTTTTGACAAATTTTAGGTGAAATCTACGCCAAACATGTGGGAGTTAGATGTCACGTAAGACAGAGAAGTGAACAGTGTGCTAATAATCGTTGAAAATGATAATACCAGCCTAGAACTGAGCATTGAATATAGGCAAACGGATATACATGATAACCTCAAAATGCACGTATGGCAATCCACAATGCGTAAGAGAAGGAAAAGAGAGAAAGCGATAGAGAGATAAACAAAGAAAGACAGAGAGAGAGAGAAACAGAAAGAGAAAATAAAGAACCTGCCATAGAGGCAGGATGGGTGAGGGGGAGGGAATTGGGACATTGGTGGTGGGAAATGGGCACTGGTGGAGGGATGGGTGCTGAATACTCTATGACCAAAACCCAAACATGAACATCTTTGTAATTGTATATCTCACGGTGGTATAGTAAAATATTTTAAATAAATAAATTAATAAATAAAGTTAGGTGGTCAGTTAAAAAAAAAGAAAAAATAAAAGAAAAAAATAAAATGCTAAAGGCACCAAACTTAACTATGGAACACTCATGGTGTTTCCACAGGCATCAGGGAACAAGACTCTTCCCTTCTTCTACTGTCCTATATCACTATCACTATCTTCCCATTCATCATTGATTTGCTCGAGCGGGCACCAGTAACATCTCCATATGTCCTGTCTCATGCTAGTAGAGCCCAAGGGCATCTGCTTGCTCCAGGAACATAAAGAGCCTCAAACCATTATATTAGGTCATGGGAATGACCTAACAATTATATTAGGTCATGACCTAATATAATTGTTACTGGTATTTGGCATATCAAATATGACACGGGCAGCTTGCCAGGCTTGCTGTCGGGTGGCATACTCTTGTAGTCACCTCCAAATACAGCATTTATTGATGAACTATCCTATAATGTGGCTAAAATCCCAAAGTCATCATAGGATCCAAAGATGACTCTTGAATTTCTAGTTTTAATCATTGAAGCTGCAACAGGAAGATGAGAGGTAGAATATGTAAAAATAGTTATTTCTCATATGACTTCTTTTCATTGCATTTCCCATACATCTAACTCAGCACTTTATCTCATAGACTCATACACAGACCTGCCTACCAATTAAGAAAGCTCAAAAATCTATTCTTTTAGTTGAGCTCTTTACCACTGTATTGTAGAAAAACATAGGAGCACAAGAATACTGAGTAGGACAGAGTGCTTTGCTGGGATTGGAACAGCTGTAGTTGGGAAGGCCGCCCACCAGCCCAAGCTGTAGAACAGTTTCAAAAGAGGAAGTAGGGAGGTCTGCATTGACAACTTCCACTACAGTGAGAAATCTACCTGTCTCCTATGGTCTGTCCTGGGAACGGAATCTGCCTAAAGCTTTCTTGAAATCCCCAAAATCCAACATGCCCCCTTAGAAAAAAGCCCAACACAGAAAGAGAAGCCTCAGGGTCATGCCAAAGGAAGGTAAAGGAGGAAACCCCCGGGGATCTGCTGAATATTCATCACCTATATTGGTTTGCATATAGCTATATTTAGTGCAATGGCTGCACAGCGATAAAAGTCAGGTTCTAGTGTCCTCCAAGGGCCAATTGAACAAAAGACCTGGGAAGCCTTGCAAAAGAGCTCTATTGGCAAGAGGACCCGGGCAGGTTAGAAGAGAGAGAACATACATACTTAAAGCAACCATTTTTGTCTCTACTGTCTCAAGAAAGGATTTTTTATAGGGAACAAAGAAGGGTGGTTTGCACAACAGTGAGCTGCAGAGAAAAACAATTAATTTCTTTAACAAATCCAGTCCTGGCCTAGTCCCCAGAGCACACCTCATCTTATTTGCAAACCTCAGCAAAAGGAATACTGTCTATCTATGGGCTTTGGAGATGAAAGAGAGGAAGAGCAAGACTAGGGTCTTTCTCCAGGAATTTGCTGTTCCTAATTTCTTGGGGCTGATTTCCAATGCAGAGCTACTACACTGCCTAAGTCCAAGAATATAAATAAAATTACATCTTATGGAGTTAGCAGTACAAAACATACATGACCTTAAGTATAAGCCCTCATACTAGATTTCATAAACAATTATCTGACTGTCCTCTCCTAATACAGCAAAGGAAACCCTTCCTTGTCAACAGCTATGGACACAACTGTTTTTTGTTTTGAATTATCTAACGTCCTCCACTTTAGATTTATCAAAATATATTTAATTATATCTCTAGTAAAATTTAACTATGCCAAATTTTTGCTGCTACAAACTATTGCAAAAAGTCTTTTCAATGTAATAATGTTAGTAAGCTTTGCTATCGTTACATCATGAACCAAATTAAATTCAGAATAGATGAAAATAAATCAAATTAAATTTTAAAATAGTAGTATTAGAAAATATTAAACAGTGCTTTTATCCTTTGAGATGCAAGCAGTCTTTATAATAACTTATAATTATCCCCATATTAATTTTGTAACATTTCTATGTGGATAAACATAATTTAAATTTAAAGACAAATATACTCAAGGTTAATGTTTTAATGTATATTACAGATTATTGACCAAAATTTATTTCATCTAAATAGCACCTATAAATTGATTTTTAAAATATATACTATAGTATAAAAATGAATAAAGAAATTAAATGGGTGAATCACAAAATAAGCACAAATAGAGAACAAGACACTTAATCTTTCTAGTTAAAAAGAAAATAAAAATTAAGTAAATATAAATTTGAATAACTTTCAAGAACCAGAGTATTGGCAAAATTTATTATTAGTGAGAACTTAGGAAAATAAGCAACTTCATTCTTACTGGGAGGCATATCACTACATAATTTTTTGTAGGATAATTGAGTTTTGTTTACCCAAATATCACTTCACTATAATTCAAATGAGAAGTTCCATCCTACAGAAAAACAGGGAAGGGAAGAAAGGAATAAAGAAATGAAGAAAGGAAGGAAGGAAGAATGGAGAAATTTTACCTGACAGTTAAGAAGATAATATTATAGTATATTCTTAATCATTAAAGTGAATAATATAAATTATGATCTAACTTGGACAAATATTCACAATATATATCTAGAGAAAAATAAGTTATTAAAATATGTCACACCATTCATTTACGTAGGAAAATTCTAAATAACTATACTCCAAAGTCATTTCTGCAAGGAGATGGGACAGGAAGGGCATTTAAGGTAGGAAGATAGAGAACTTTTCTTACTTTCATAATCTCTGTTCTCATGAATTTTCTGCAACAAGCATAGATACTTTTCGGTTTTAAATATAAATATGTAAAGAATAAAAATTCTATGTCTTTGTGTCTGACTCGTGAGTAGAGTCAGAGTAGAGTACTTCTGAGTAGGGTGGATTTTACTTCCGTGTGAAAAACATCTGTTGTGTGTGATGAATCAGCTGGATTGGGGTACGGCATGTGGAAGGGAACCGTAATGTGTAGTGTGTCCATTTCACTGTGTGAGTATTCCCAGATTTAGTTTCAAGGGATACAAAATTATTGAATATTTAACATAATAGATGCTTAGTAAATCAAATTTTGAAACCAGGTGCTGAAGAGAGCTAAATTGCTACACTCCTGAACAAATTAAGTCAGAAATTCTGCTCAATCGAGTAGAAACATCCCTGCTGGCTGGGGCAAGTCTCAGCTTTTTCTGCTCATAGCTCATCCATCTCCCTGTCCCACTCACCACTGTGAAGTCACAGTTCAAGGCTTCTTAGGCTGATGTGGTCTCATTAGAGCTCTGTAAGGTCAATTTACTTTGCCGTTTCTCTAAATGAAACTTTACCCTTTAGAAATAGGTCAGGTGGCAGAAAGAAAGTCTGGCAGAAATCCTTGTTTCCCGTCCAGGTCCTTCCAAGCAAGTGACTTATGTAGATGGTGGATGGAAGGAAAGATTCTAGGCAAACTATCAGCTTTTATGGAAAGACTTTGCCACTTGGGTCCACATGAGAACTGTGTAGAGGCTAGTTTCAGGTGCTTCTCTGTACTGTAGTCATTTTCTAAGGCACCTGGCACTTCACACAACTGAAAATTAGGATAAGATCCTGCCCCCTTTGTGGCCAGAGTCTAATGTACAAAACTCAGAGCTGTAGAGAATAAATGCTCTGATGACCAGGCCCATTTCAAGCATTTTCACAGAGAAGAGAGAGACAGAGAGAGAGGATACCGGGTACTGCTATTAAGGCAGATGGGGTGGGCAGGAGGGGGGGCATGGTGGGGGAAATGGGGCACTGGTGGAGGAGGTGCTGGTTACTAAGAACCAGTTTAAAAAAATATAAAACCTACATTCATCTCTTCTCTCCCTAGACCCCATCCTAAACTTTAATGGTTCCTATACAAAATCCCACCAAATGCTCAAACTTGTTCCACTGACACTCCTACCACCTTGAACATTTTTTTAGAACATAACTGATGCACACCAGTTAAACCATATACCCCTATGAAAAGAATCTGGGGAAAAAGTAGGCATTTGGAAATCAGCGAAATCTATTTAGAATAGAAATGTCAGGATTCCGAGTATTCAGAGAACATTCTGAAGCTTTGCTCTCTTCCCTCCATGCTGCCACAGCTCACTACCCTCTCTCAGAAGGTAAACTAGAAACAGATAAGTCTTGAAAACAAATTAGTGCCAAGGTGTTAATAGGAGTAATAAGTTAGTAGGTAGCTATTTGCATTTTTATGTGGCTTTTAGAAGCCTCAATTTAACTAAATAGTATTTTCAGGATGTAAGCAGGTCCTTCAGGAAGATCTGGAAGGTCTTTTGGGATCTCTAAGGAAGCACTCTACACTTTGTGATGTAATTTTAATGTCGCGAGGTCAGGAATGTGCCACCATTTCTTCTGAAAACTGCCAAATAGTACACTGTAGGCCACAAGATCTGTCACAAATCCTTAATTCTGCTGTTATGGCTCAAAAAGCAGGTCTAGGGAATTTAAGATAGTGTATTAGGTAAAATGTTTGCCCTGCATGCAACCAACCAATTCAATCCCTACCACCACATAAGGTTCTCTGGGCATAGGAGCCAGGATTAAGGCCAAAAACACTCCCAAAGTAACGACAACAAAGAAAAGCAGTTTTGACCAAGATGCAATCTATTGAACAAGTGTCTATTTTAATAAAGCTTTATTTAGAAAGACAAATAGAGGTTTACAGTTTGCTGCCACTTGCTTCACATTTTAATTCATCTCCTTATCTCCTCCCACCACTTGTGATAAAAGAAACTTTCCTTCTCAAGTAAAATATTCAATTTAGTTCTTGAAATTTGACCAAGAGAATCATCATTAATTGACATAATTGACTGTGTTGAGTGCAAAATGGTACTATTTGTAATAAGTCAGTGTCTCAGGTCCATTAAATTTTCTAAAGTTCATTAAATTTTTCTTAAATCAGCCTGCCCGCACTGTGCTAGACTAATGGGCGTCTTGACAACACAACCACAGTCATCCTCAAGGTCTAGACTCCACAGCTGGACACAGCCTGATTCCCCATAGCGTGTGGGTGCAAAGTGCCCATGAGAGATCTCCAAACCTGGTATACCACAAACGTGTGGGAGTCAGGAGGCTAGGTAAGACAGAGAAGGGAACAGTGTGCTGATAATTGTTGAAAATAATAATACCATCAGAGAACTGAGCATTAAATATAGGCAAAAAGATACATGAGATAACCTCTAAATGTATGTATTACAATCCACAATGTGTAAGAAAGGGAAATGAGGAGAGAGAAGAGAGAAGAGAGAGAGAGAGAAGAAAAGAGAAAAGAGATTAAGAACCTGCCATAGAGGCAAGCTAGGGGAAGGCAGAGGGAAGTGGGGACAACAGTGGTGGGAAATGGGCACGAGTAGAGAGATGGGTGCTGGAACACTGTATAACTGAAACTCAAACATGAACATCTTGTAATTGTATATCTCATGTGGTATAATAAAATATTTTTAAAAAGAATACTAGACACATATCTAGGATTCTTGAGTATCCCACCTGCATGGCAGAGCCTGGCAAGCTACCCTTGTCATATTTGATATGCCAAGAACCAGTAACAATTATAGACTTCCATTCCCATAACCTGAGGAATGGTTTGAGGCTCTTCATGTTCCTGGAGCGAGAAGTTGCCCTTGGGCTACACTATCATATGATAAGACATATGGAGATGTTACCGGTGCCCACTCCAAGCAAATCAATGAACAACAGGAAGACAAGTGATAAAAAGTGATACAAGTAACTAGACACATCAGCAAAATAAATAAATAAATCTCTGTATCACTGTATCACTGTTTTCCAGTTCATCATTGATTGGCTCAGTGGGCACCAGTAATATCTCCATATGTCCTGTCTCATGCTAGTAGAGCCCAAGGGCACCTGCTTGCTCCAGGAACATAAAGAGCCTCTAATTATTCCATTAGGTCATGGGAATGAGGTCTAAAATTGTTACTGGTATTTTGCATATCAAACACGACACGGGTAGCTTGTCAGGCTCTGCCATGCGGGTAGCATACTCCTTGTAGTCATCTCTAAATCCATCATTTATTGATGAACCACGCAGCCGCAAGTGGCCACGTGAGCTGGGCTGTGATAGGCTGGTCTGCTGGGTGGAGTTCTGATGAGAGGGAAGTCCAGATGTGGAAAATGGAAGCCCTCATGGAGTGGGGGGGGGGTCGTCTGGCTTGTTGCAAGGCTCTACTGGGGTGGCGGGCCAGGGCTAGAACTCGCCATCCCTCCTGGGCACCTCGTGAGCAGCTGGGCACAGGGAGAGCCAGTAGCAGCTCTGCCCCATGTCTATGAGTCTCTCAAATAAATAAATTTTCTTAAATATAAAAGGCAATTGCATGCATTATCTCACATTAGGTTTGACATAGAAAAAGACTGGGCCCCTTGGGATGAACCAAGAGCCACGGCAGGGCCTGGCAAGCTACCTGAAGCTACCTCTGTTGTATTCAATATACCTAAAACAGTAATAATAATGGACCTCATTCCCAACAAATGGAGACGCTACTGGTACCTGCTCAAGCAAATCAATGAACAATGGGAAGAAAAGTGGCAAGTGGCAAGTTAGTTTGCTTCTATGTTACTTTCCCTTCTAATTTGGTGTGCACCTACTGGAATTTCTTATTATTGCTTCTCGGCCTTTTGGCTAATTTCTTATTGTGGAATCTGGAGGTGTTGCATGGTGAGTTTACCTTAAAGTGAAAAAAAGAAAGCAGATTTAATTAATAATTTAACATCTATGGATCACAACTAGGCAATCATATGGAATTACCGCCCAGAGCAAGAATATAGAGTGCTTTGTGTAGGAAACTTCCTGGCAACATAGCCCACTTTTGGCAACAAAAGAGCAAAAGAATGGAGTTTCTCTATGCTATATAACAATACATTGAGATACACTGAGACAAACCTTAGTGGAAGCCCTTCTTCCTGGGAATCTTTGAGGTGGATGGATTCTCTTTTAACTCCATACAGACATGTAAAATGGTACTGTTTCTCCGGTGTCATCTCCTTCCTTGGCAACAAGATTTGCCTGGCTCATCTATTCATTTTAGTCATAACTTTCTGACTCATGACCTATACATCTTTCCCAGATTCTCAGCATGGATCACGCAGAGGACCAGCCTGGAACTGCCTTCCTGGTTACCTGGGCTTAGTTGTCTAATTTTCTCACGTCAAGAGAAATACATCAGATAAGAAATTTTATCAATCAAAAAAAAATGTACAAATGCAAGGAACTTGACAGAACTGGAGAGAAAACCTACAATTTAAACTTCGCACATTACAACAGAAAGACTTCTCATAAGCCGTTCCCATATTCTTGACCTACAGAAATCATGTGATTCCATAAATATTTATTGAAATTTGTTATATAAAAGTAAAAAATCTATATAAATATAACAAAATATAGGCCTCAGGAATACCCCTTATCCCATCAACAACAATACTAAAAACCATCTCTATTTTACAAAGGGCTTTGGGGTATTATACTGAGCACTTTTCTATTTTGCAAATAGTTATAACTGCTTTGTTCAAGAAATAATTGGATGAAGTTTGCTCTAGTGCCAGTCTTTTCCTTAAAAAAAAAAAAGATACTGTTTTCCAAAAGACTATCCCAAATCAACCAGCTAGTATATTGGTGATAAAACAAACACTCAACTCACATCCCCAGACTCCCAGTTTTAGGCACTTTTCATTGATTCCTTATTATGTATCTTTGGCAGAGACATACGGCATAGGTTTCCTGAGAGCTAAAGTATAAAGCCTGGAGCTGTGAATTCCCCTACTGCCTGACTTGAATGAGACATGTTTTCTAGTCGCCTACAGACCCACCCATCCATCTTGAAGACACACAAGGCACATAACTAGTCACACAGGCTTGTGATGTTCACATTCCCCAGGTAACAACAATGAATTGCCTATGATTTCTTTCACAGTGATCATACTTAATTTCCCTCCTGGTTTTCTCATTATTCTTTTGGGGGAAAGGAAAACGAGGGATTGCTTTAAAAAGCAATTCTGAACTTCATTCTAGAAAACTGCCCTGCTCTTCACTGAAGGATGTACCAAGAAAAAATAAATAATTAGTTCGATATTTACAGATCTTATTATGAGAACTAGTTGCTTTCAGTTGTTCTCCTTACATTCTCTTTAGGACCTTCTGTATATAAGTGCTTGTCTGACTTGGATTCTCTTGAAGGTGTAGTTTTTGCTTCTTTATAGAACAAGCAATTTTAATTTGCTTATATGAGAAACAAGTATTTGCCGATTAGCAAACTCCCTTGATTACAAAATATTTAATTTATTAAAACATGTTGTTCTCAGAACATTGTCTCAAGTTTAATAATATAATGTACAGAAGAATGAGGCATTCTTAGAATTCTATCTCCTTCATTTGCTAGGGGAATCAATGAATCACTGTTGTTTTTAATCACAATAAAATAGAAAGAGAAGGTAACATAAAACTCACAATTCTTAAGTACATAATACATAAAGGGGACTTCTCTCATCTCTTGCCTCAAACAATTATATTAGGTCACAGGAATGACCTAATATAAATGTTACTGGTATTTGGCATATCAAATACTACACGAGCAGCTTGCCAGGCTTGCCGTGTGGGTGGCATACTGTTGTAGTCACCTCTAAATAAAGCATTTATTGATAAACCGCAAAGCCAGGCTGTAATAGTCTGGTCTGCTGGGACGAGAGGGAAGTCCAGATGTGGAAAATGGTGGGCCCCATGGAGTGGGGGGAGGGTGGTCTGGTTTGTTGTGAGGCTCAGCTGGGGTGGCAGGCCAAGGCTAGAACCTGCCATGCCTCCCGGGTGCCTCACGAGCAGCTGGACACAGGGAGAGCAAGGAGCAGCTCTGCCCCACTGAAAAAAAAAAACTGCTGCAAGGTGGCTGTCGATAATCCAGGCTGAAATAGTCTGGTCTGCTGGGGTGGAGTTGTGACGAGAGGAAGTCCAGATGTGGAAAATGGCAGGCCCCATGGAGTGGGGAGGGTGGTCTGGCTTGTTGTGAGGCTCAGCTGGGGTGGCACGCCAAGGCTAGAACCTGCCATGCCTCCCGGGAGCCTCTACAAGCAGCTGGACACAGGGAGAGCAAGGAGCAGCTCTGCCCCATGTCTGAGAGTCTCTGGTTTGGCATACCTGGGCCGGACTGAATAAAAAACTGCTGCAAGGTGGCTATCGATGATCCAGGCTGAAATAGTCTGGTCTGCTGGGTGGAGTTGTGACGAGAGGGAAGTCCGGATGTGGAAAATGGCGGGCCCCATGGAGTGGGGAGGGTGGTCTGGCTTGTTGTGAGGCTCAGCTGGAGTGGCAGGCCAGGGCTAGAATCCGCCATGCCTCCCAGGCGCCTCATGAGCAGCTGGGCACAGGGAGAGCAAGGAGCAGCTCTGCCCCATGTCTGAGAGTCTCTGGTTCAGCATACCTGGGCGGACTGAAAAAAAAACTGCTGCAGGGTGGCTGTCGATGATCCGGGCTGTGATAGTCTGGTCTGCTGGGTGGAGTTGTGATGAGAGGGAAGTCTGGATGTGGAAAATGTCTCAGACATGGGGCAGAGCTGCTACTTGCTCTCCCTGTGCCCAGCTGATCGTGAGGTGCCCGGGAGGCATGGCGGGTTCTAGCCTTGGCCTGCCACCCCAGCTGAGCCTCACAACAAGCCAGACCACCCTCCCCCACTCCATGGGGCCCGCCATTTTCCACATCCCGGAAGTGCTGTAAAAGAAAATAAAAGGAAATATTATACCCCAGGGTGAAATGTGAGAAGTCCCAGAATGAAGTGCTTAGTACTCTGAGCAACTCCTGAAGAGGGCCCTTAAAGGGTCATACAAAAACAAACATACACACATACACAAACAAACATATACAAATAAGGGGCTTGGGTGGATTAGAAAATAGAGTGCCTATGGGATGCTCTATGAAGCTGGTTAAATGTCTTCTCCGGGATGCATTGACTTAGGGTTTACAGTGCAGGTAAGAATCCCACACTGGGAATTTGAACTGAGTGTTGCGGCCACTGATTTTGTTGATGCTCCTGACCTTAGCTTCTAGTTGGCTTTTCTGACTGTTGCTGGGGTTAGGTTAAGCCAGCCTCCAAACATTTTATTATTTTTTTTAAATATTTTATTACACCACCATGTGATATACAATTACAAAGATGTTCATGTTTGGGTTTCCGTCATACAGTGTTCCAGCACCCATCCCTCCACCAGTGCCCATTTCCCACTACCAATGTCCTCACTTCCCTCCCCCCTCCCCTAGCCTGCCTCTATGGCAAGTTCTTTATCTCTTCTCTCTCTCTCTCTCTCTTCTCTTACACATTGTGGATTGCAATACATACATTTAGAGATTATCATGTATATCTTTTTTCCTATATTCAATGCTCAGTTCTAGGCTAGTATTATCACTTTGACAAATAGTAGCACACTGATCCCTCTCTGTCTTACCTAACCTCTGATTCCCACATGTTTGTGGTAGATTCCACCTTTTTTTTTAATTGAAAGATGCTCATGTAGAGTTTTGGTTCTACAGTGTTCCAACACGCACCCTCCTCCCAAACCCATCTCCCATCACCAATGTCCCCACCTCCCTCCCCCCTCCCGCACCTCAACCACTTGGCAGGTTCTGTATGTCATTTCTTTCCTCTTTATATCTCCTTCCCAACAATTTTCCTGCTCTTCGTGGAATACAGTACATTAAAAGACATTAATGTTTCACTATTTTAGTGGACCTGGGCTCGAACTGGTTTTGCTCTGTTGATCTGGTCTTGAGGCAGTTTCCCAGCATCCAGACAGTGAAAATGGTGGCTAGTGTGATGGGCGAGTCTCATCTGGCTGCTTCCGGGACCCCCGAGAGGCGACGGGCCCACTCCCAAAACCCATCTGCCCTCCTCGGGGTTCCATGGTTAGCTAGGCCCGGCGCGAGCCGAGTTCCAGCCTCCCCAGCCGCTTGTGAGGCTCTGTATGCTGGCCCGTGGGCAGCTCCCTGGGGGGGGCCACCAGGCTCGACAAAATGGAGGGGGGAAAGGGCAACCACGCCTCCATCTGGCGACTTCCCAGTGATTCCCACCTCTTGGAGCCGCCTACCTGGGCTCGAACTGGTTTTGCTCTGTTGATCTGGCCGTGAGGCAGTTTCCCAGCGTCCGCTCAGCGAAAATGGTGGCTAGTGTGATGGGCGAGTCTCATCCGGCTGCTTCCGGGACCCCACAGAGGCGACGGTCCCACTCCCAAAACCCATCTGCCCTCCTCGGGATTCCATGGTTAGCTAGGCCCGGCGCGAGCCGAGTTCCAGCCTCCCCAGCCGCTTGTGAGGCCCTGTATGCTGGCCCGTGGGCAGCTCCACATTTGATTTTTTATGTCTTTCTGAAACTCATTGCTAAGGAGTACCCAACCTATATCTTCAGAAAGAGGTTTCTGTGTTAGTATGTTGAAATGATCTCTCAAAAAAATTGCAAATATACAACTGTTATGTGCTGTTTTAAATTTATTATAATTTGCTATATTAAATAGCTTCAAAAGCATCATCCACATACTGTTGAACAAAGGAAAGGTTCAAGGTTTGTAAGAGTCACACTCTGAAAATTCAATAGCAATCACTGTATAAATACCTAAGAAACCCTGGAGTAAATCCCTATCAGACCCTGGGATTCACAACCACTGATGCCTGATAAGAGTTGGCAAAAGCATGCCCTGACCTTGGCCTATATAAATAGACAATTAATTTCCTTCCAGGTGTGTATGGTTATAACTGAAATTAAGCTTTATTGATGCATGTAACCCGTATCTTGTTTCAAACATAAGTAAAAACTAATTAATCTTGCATTTTCTTAATTGACATTCTAGAATGTTCTATTAGAGTATTAAAACAATCTCAATTTCGAATCAGGACAAATGGGTTAGAGTCCCCTAATCCATTGTGATCCCTAGTCCCATCATAATGAAATAAACCTATGCCCTATGCACCTTTCATATCTTGGCTAGCTCACTAAGTTAGAGAAAACTCAGACATATAACAATAACATAGTTTCCTATTCAATGAAATTTCATATACAAATATCAATCAATTGGTAGCTAACTTTACATCACAATTTATGCTGCAGTGACCTTTCTTAAATGTGTGTCATGCAATTAGCCAGAAGGAGAGAGACAGATACAGAATGACTGCATTTATTTGCATGACATAAATATATGTATATTATGATACCAATTTCCAAGGTCAAGTGAAACATGGATCAGGAGGTCTTGTCAAAGGTGGAAATTATCACAAACATGTGGGAGTCAGAGGCTAGGTAAGACAGAAAATGGAACAGTGTGCTAACAATTGTCGAAAGTACTAATACCAACCTAGGACTGAGCATTAAATACAGGCAAAAGATACACTTGACAACCCTTTAATGTATGTTCTGTAATCCATAGTCTAGAAGGGAAGGAAAAGAGAAAGAGAGAGAAAGGGGAAGAAATACAGAACCTGCCTTGGAGGAGGGCTGGGGGAGGGGTGAATCAGGTAGTTGGTGGTGGGAGATGGGCACTGGTGGAGGGATGGGTGCTGGAACACTGTATGATCAAAACCCAAATATTAACTTTTTAATTGTATATCTTTGTAATTGTATAACACTGTATGATCAAAACCCAAATATTAACTTTTTAATTGTATATCTTTGTAATTGTATATCTCACAGTGGTATAATCACTGTATCACTGTATCACTGTCTTCCCGTTGTTCATTGATTTGCTCGAGCGGGCCCCAGTAAAATCTCCATATGTCCTGTCTCATGCTAGTAGAGCCCAAGGGCATCTGCTTGCTCCAGGAACATAAAGAGCCACAATCCATTCCGGAATGAGGTCTATAATTGTTACTGGTATTTGGCATGTCAAATACAACACGGGTAGCTTGCCAGGCTCTGCGCAGGTAGCTACTCTGCAGTCTCTAAAATGGGCCAGACTGTGATAGGATGGTCTGCTGGGTGGAGTTCTGACAAGAGAGAAGTCCGGATGTAGAAAATGGAGGCCCTCATGGAGTGGGGGTCATCTGGCTTGTTGCAAGGCTCTGCTGGGCTGGCGGGCCAGGGCTAGAACCCGCCATCTCTCCTGGGCTCCTTGTGAGCGGCTGGGCACAGGGAGAGCAAGTAGCAGCTCTGCCCCATGTCTGTCTCTGGATCAGCATACCTGGGCCGGATTAAAAAGACTGCAGCAGGGTGGATTTCGATGAGCCGGACTATGATAGGCTGGTCTGCTGGGTGGAGTTCTGACGAGAGAAGTCCGATGTGGAAAATGGAGGCCCCTCATGGAGTGGGGGTCATCTGGCTTGTTGCAAGGTTCTGCTGGGCTGGCGGGCCAGGGCTAGAACCTGCCATCTCTCCTGGGCTCCTTGTGAGCGGCTGGGCACAGGGAGAGCAAGTAGCAGCTCTGCCCCCATGTCTGTCAGTGGTATAATAAAATACTTAAAAAATGTGTGTCATGCACTTTTACTGATTATTTGTAGAAGATACATTTCTCGAAGGGGTCACTGAAAAATGGGATGTATTAATTCTCCAAGTTTATATTGCCATGAACAGTATCTGAAGTTGCCTGTTCCCCTTTATCTTGTCAGATTGGATATCATCTTTTCTTTTTTTTATCTTTTGTATTATTTCAAATTCTTACTATAATTAACATTGTGATAATAACAATAGATTCTTCTTCTCTTTACAGGTGGATTGAAAAGAAAATTCCCTAAGTGGTAAATAGGAGATTAAGTTTGCCCAAGAGTAATTAGCATTTATATAGCGCCTTATTCTTCTAGCTAATTGGTATTTACACACCAGCAGAAATTTGACATTGGGAAGAATACTATAAGTCCCTCCTGAAAGTTTACATTCTGTTGTTTTTAATCCAACCTATGATCTAAAACCAGGCCAGGTGATTCACACTTAAAATAGAAATGTGGGGGTCTTTAAGAATCACTTGAAAGGAGTCTGGGCATTGGGTTGGTATGAGCTGGGAGACTTTGGGATGGAGATTTCTACCTCTCCTCATCCCCATTAAGATTTCATTTCGGAGGAACACTTTGTGTCTTTTGACTCATAACCATGAAAAGATGAAATAATATTTCTAAATTTGTAACATTAGCATTATTTCTACAGACAGATCCACCTGTTTAATCCTATAATGCCCTTTCATACTTTAATCTCATCACTACTTATTGCCATTGTGATCTTCATTTCAATATATTATATAGCATGCATTCTAGAGTATCTTCTGGAATTTTAAAATTCCTTTGTAAATAATGTGCTTTTGTATGGCTGCTAAATAAAAATATAACCTTTTAAGTGTGTATGGTTTATAAAAGGATTCTACACATGTGTATCTAAATAGATATAATGTGGAGTTTTCTGTAACTTCGTTTTCCTCTCAGTACTCTATTTTTTTAAAAATCTATACAAATTGCTTTGAGTGTTTCTCACTGCTGATCAGATACTTCTATCATCTTTAACTTGCAGCCCAAACAACCAGCAATGAACAAGAAAGTTGTATCCAATTCCACCTTCTGCTTCTACTGTTAGATCCTGCTATGGCCCCAACTATGTAAGCCCTAGAGCCTTGACTAACAAGTCATTGACCATGCCTATCTATTCTGGTCATCTGGGCAGTGCAGATTCACTATCAGCTCTGGCCAGGCTGTCTTCAAATTAATTAAGCACATGACTGGAACAGGACATACCACTTCTTTTGTCTTTAAGTTTGCATGACCTTTTTAGGATGAAACGTTTGAAATACCTTTTTCTTTAAGTTTATTGGCTATATGGATTTGCGCGGGCTGTGACACGTGTGACAGCCTTGGAAAGCCTATATAATCCCTGCTTGCTCTCTCCCCAGGGTCGAATGTTCTCACTAGGACCTGTGTGTCTCAGAGAAACGATTGGCCTCATCTAGCTGGAATAAACCCTGTTTGTTATTGCATTATGAGTGTGGTTCTTTGCCATCCAAGCGGGGAAGTGGACCAACAGAGCGAGGGCTCCCACACTACAAACCACATTGTAATGAACAGCAATATACATAAGTCCTAAGTGAGAATTTCTCTAGGTTTTTTGCCCAGGAATTTGATTGTTAGGGTTGAGCAGGTGTTTATGTGTGTGTGATTTTAATTTCTTGTATAATGAACCCCATATTTCCATCTGCCAGATTTTCAAATTATCAATTTTTTGCTGTACTGTACGCACCTTTTTAAAAATTAGTTCTTAAATATCGAACATTTTGCCATTTCTCTCTGTATAATTCAATGTGTCTCTAACATATAAAAACTTTTTTTTCAGCCTACCTCAATATCACATCTAAGAAAATCAATAATTTTCCTTGATAACCCCTTTTACAGCATAACTAATTTACTGATAAGTGAAAAAAAGTATGTGCCAAAAGATAAAATATGATTTGTATACACATACACACACATATATATATAAAAACACATTTGATGTTTATCAAATAAAAGGGGTAATAATATGAGGTTCATTCCCTCTATATTCAGTTTGTTGAAAGTTTTTAATCTTAAAAGACACTGATTTTTTTCAAATGTTTTTTTCTGCACCAGTTAAAAGTGGTTATAAGGAAATTCTCCTTTGTGATTCTAACGTGTTATTTGTTATACTCTGACTGACAGTGTTGAACCACTTTTATCCCAGCAGTAGATCCTACTTATTACAGTGGACAAGGAGGGGAAGGGAGGGGTACCAGTAATTTAGTTAATTTAATTGGTCTTATTAAATATCACTCACTCTAAAGATAGCCAGTCAAAACAGGTAATGAAATGGCTGATGGCAGAAAATAGGATGTGAAAGGGGAACTCCAGCCAGACAATGTCCTCTTTGACACCCAATTTTTCCCAGGAGGCAGATGGCAGGAAAGTGGCAGTTCTCACCCACAGTGCAGAAGGCCAGAGAATAAAGAAAAGCAGAGGGACAAGGAACCCCTGGGTGAAGGGTCTCAAGAGGTAGCCCAAGGAGTCCCCCAGTTTTCATACTAGAACAGAAGTCTCAGCAAGGGGACACAGGTTACAGGGCTCCAGATGCAGACTTGGAAGATCAATACTGAATGGAGCACATTGAGGACCAAGACCACATAACACTGGACACAAGTGAACAGTAAGGAAGAACACAGGGTGACTGTATATTGTATCAAGAATAGCAAAGGGACAGGACAAGTGACAACATGGATAGGTGAAAAGAGATTTGGACAAGAGACTTGGACAAGAGTCTTGAAAAGAGACTCTTGAAAAGAGACTAGAATCATCTACTTCAACCATGCAATAAACTATATCTTCATGAATAGCTGGAGTTCTGCACACCATAATGGAATACTACTCAGCTTTAAGATAAGATGAAATCATGCATTTGCATGGATGAACCTGGAGAGTATCATGCTGAGTGAGTCAGAAGGTGAGAAACAGACACAAAATGACCATCTCCTATGTGGGATATAAAGAAACATCATGGAGGGTGGGGGAGAATGCCCAAACACAACAGAAATTGCCATCTGGGCTTCAGTAGGAAGCTTGGGAGGGGCCCTGGGCAGGGAACACTGGGATAAGGGTGGAGAGAAGCAGAAGTTCTTATGGGAGAGAGGTACTGGAATGTTTTATACATGAACCCTTTACCACTGACAGTTTTGTAAGCCAACGTGCCTAAAATAAAATTTAAAAAAACAAAAGACAGCTGGAGTTCTGTATGCAAATTCTTAATACATTACTCCTGACCCACTCAGGAACTAAAATGATCTTTGTGATGACAACTATTTGTTCGTGATATATGTTTCTTTGTGTTGATTTGGTTTGTTGGTATGTTGTTTAGGACATTGAATCAAAATTCTTTTGCAGCACTGTGTACTAAGTCTTCAGAGGCTGTACTTTTATTTTCACTTATCTTTGATTTTACTTTTCTTTTGTTCATTTGACTCATCGATTACATGTTATGTAATCTGCATGTATTTGTCAATGATTCACTTTTCTTTTTGTAATTAATTTCTAGTTTTAATTTTTTGTTGTTTTTAGGGTTTTTTGGAGGGGGAGTTGTTTATGGGTTTCACCCAGTGGTGCTCAAGGATGATTCCTAGCTCTGAGCTCAGGGATCACACCAGGTGGGTGGGATGCTGGAGCTACAACCCAAGTTGGCCATAAGCACAGCAAACAACTTACCTGCTGAACTGTATTGTCACTCCAGCCCAGTTTCTAGTTTTATAACAAAGGGATTAAAAATGATGCTCAGGGGGCTGCTGTTACTGGTCAACTAATAAAGCACATGCCTTGGATGTATGAGACCCTGAGCCCAACCTCTTCCCAAATTGGCCTTATTCAAGTTTCTCTGGGATACACTTTGTACTGTGAATAATAAAGGGAAAGTATAATAGTCAAATTAATGTCTCTCCACAAAGAAGCTTAGTATCTAAAAATAAAAATAAGATAATCAAGAACCTCCTGGAATATTTCCAGTTCCAGCACAGATCAAGGAGAGCAACTCAGTAATGAGGAATATTTTTAAAAATCACCTTTCACAGCTTTTAATTATTTGCCTTTTTATTTCTTGAAACTTGAAATAATTACAGTCTTTTGATCTTACAACAATGCCTCCCCAGGTAGGATGCAGCCTCCAGTTTTCATTTAAATTCTAGTCTTTACTCTTCAATTTCAGACACAACTTCTCTGTTCCAAACTTTCTCATCTATAAAATCTGGGAGATATATAAATCTCAGGTTGACTGTTAAGGTCTCTTATTCCTCTAAAATCATTCACTAAAAGGGATCAGAATTTACTGCTTCCAAACATGCCATCATGGCCTGTGGGTCCTACTGAGCTGAAGACAAGTACAGAGGTTTAAAAACAAAACTTTAGAACCTCCCTACTACTACTACTACTGCTACTGCTACTGCTACTGCTACTACTAGTGCTGCTGTTGCTGCTGCTGCTGCTGCTGCTGCTGCTGCTACTACTACTACTACTACTACTACTACTACTACTACTACTACTACTACTGATGAACAGCAGAACATTTCCAAAATGAGGAGTCAGTGCCTCCAGGGAAGCCTCACTGACATGAAAAAGATGGAAAACATGAGGACCATGTGCCCAGATCTCATTAGCAGAAGTTTTATCTTTGACTATTTTTCTCCTATGTAAATACATTCTCATAATTTATCATTTCTAGAAGCCCAAACTTCCCCTCCTTGCTTCTCCACCCACTGATACCTTTTGTTAGAATGGTATGAAAGTTTCTAAGTCAAATCATCTCTTTGGTTTTCAACTTCTTACAGAGCCCTCATTCACATAAAATGTATTCTTTTTCTTTTCCACTGTTAATCTGTCTTTTGTAAATTTAGGAGACCAGTTCTAGTCTAAAAACCACATGAAAGCTATGAACCACCAGGACTAATCATTTGTATCACTTGTCTTCCGCTTGTTCATCGATTTGCTCGAGTGGGCACTAGTAACGTCTCCATTCATTGTAAATTAGGTCCATTATTGTCACTGGTTTTGGCATATTGAATACACCACAGGTAGCTTGCCGGGCTCTGCCGTGGCTCTCCAGTTTACCCCAGGAGGCCCAGTCTTTTTTTTATATGACAGACAATCAACCATCCAGGACCCACGGGGCAGAGCCCTGGGTGTCTGCCCTGGGTGTCTACCGGGCAGAGCCCAGGAGACAGATAAGCCTGTCTCCTGTCTGCCACCTGTTGACATAGCTGGGCACCACAGCCACACCTGCAACACCTCAAGGGGCAGGACTAATACTCATGCAAAAAATTCTTAGGATCTGCAGCCCAGGAGAGAAGGAGACAGCTCCCCGCCTTGAACAACAGGGAAGGACACAGAAAAATCCACTCCCCACAGACAACAAGCCACAGGGACTCAGCCTATCCCGCAAGCGGCTTGTCAAGTCTTCACTGCTTCTAGATCTGGTTTTGCTGTTTTTCTATGCCCCAGTCTTCATCTCTACCATCATTTATACAAGTTGGATAATTAAGTAAATAATGTCTGGGAGGAAAAAAAAACACCACTTTCCTTTACCCATTTAAATTCTATTATAAGAGGGCTTCAAATTAGACTGACAAAGACAAATGAGCAAGAGAAAAGGAAAGGCTTATTCATATATATAAATACCAGAGAGCTTGCAGAAAATATAATTCAAAGAAGTTAGGATTTGGAATTTGTGTATCATCTTACTAGGAGAAGAGGAAAGAGAGGAAGGGCTCTTAGAGAAAATGAAAGACTTTTGGACATAATAATTGTCCTTGGAGAGTGATAGGAGGTCTGACGGTTTCATGACAGTGTTTGCTTTTACAATCTCTCATAGTTGTGTCAAGTCCTCATCTTCCCTGGTATATCTTGACCCAGTCAAAGAAATCTCCCTTGAAGGGGACTCTGGCAATTGAATTTTATTACAAGGACCCATTTCCAGGCAGTAAGAGAGAAACTAAACTTCATTCTATATCTGCTGATTTTGAAATCTCCTCAGCATGTTATTTTGGATTCCTTCTATAATTGTGAAACTGAGACATATATATGTAAATATAAACACACTGTCACACACTCAAGCCATTATTCATGCTAACTGGAAATAACTTTCAATGTTTCAAAAATGATTTGATTCTCAATATTCTTTTCTGTTTGTTTTGTGGCACATGGTCAAGATCATACTATATATATATATATATATATACATATATATAATATAAAACTATATATATATATATAGTTTTGCTTCATTCTTTTCAGCTTCAAGTTTTTGGCTTAGCATTTGTGAAGTGTACATGAAAGACGTTTAACATTTCATTTAAAGCTTCTGAAATCATTCAAACATTAAGTATCAGAAAACAGTTCAAGTATCCATAAACTGGCAGGATTTAAGAGGCATGGACATTTTTCTATATTTGCTTTGGATCATTCTGAAAAAAAATGCAGCTACTGTCTCCTCTCCCCTAGCCCCATGACAAGATAACTACCCATACCAATACTGGTGTGTTTCATTCTTACAACAGCTTCTACCCCAATCAATAAAGTATATCCATGTTTCTTGGGATTTTAAATTTTACACAAAGGTTAAAGTATATGTATATTTTTAAACCCTGACCTTTTTATTATTTGATATTAAGTTACATTAGAGAAGATAATTTAAGTACGCAGATGGAAAGAAGCTACCTATTATTCGGTTATAAACTGCTTTATATTTGAGGTATGAGGTTATTTGTATGTTTGTTTGTTTTTTGAGACACAACCAGTGTTGTGCTCAAGGGTTACTACTGGCTCTGCACTCAAGAATTACTCCTGACGGTGCTCAGGAGACCATAGGAGTTACTGGGGATTGAACCCAGGTCAGCAGCATGCAAGGAAAATGCTCTATCTATTGTACTATTGCTTCAACCCCCTATAGAAGGCCTTTTAAAAACATATTGGCATAAACAGATAATACTTTTAAAATATATTTTAGATATGCAATATCTATTTCCTATCTCTCGAGGTGTTGCAGGTGTGGCTGTGGTGTCCAGCTGCATTGGCAGGTGGCAGATAGGAGACAGGCTTGTCTAGACCCAGGGCTCTGCCCCGTGGGCCCTGGATGGTTGATGATCTGACATAGAAAAGACCCAGAGCCACGGCAGAGCCTGTCAAGCTACCCAAGGTGTATTCAATATGCCAAAAACAGTAACAATAATAGATCTCATTCTCAACGAATGGAGATGCTACTGGTGCCCGCTCGAGCAAATTGATGAACAACAGGAATGCAAGTAACAAGTGACAATATCGATTTAGGTATTTAATATCTAATTATATAGTAGATATCTAAAAATAATAAACAATATCGAACTTTTCCACACTAATGGAACTAAGTAGTCAATGACTATGTGAGCTAAAATGTATGAACTTCTCAAATAAAATGCAGCATAAGAGATCATATACAAAGAAACACATTATAGGAACCCATTTATTTAAATAGGCAACACTAATCTATGCTGTTCCAAGTTGATGTGTGGTCGCTTTGGGTATGCATTAATGAGCGGAATGGAATTGAGAAGTACTTCTGGGGAGTTGGTAAAGTTTTATTTTTTAATGTGGTGCTTCTTAAAAAGATACTTTAGTACCTAAAAATTCAATCAAAATTTTCACTTCAGTCCAACATTCTGTAAGTATAATTTTAAGAATTTTCCGGTAATTTTATTCTGTTTTTCCAAGCTGGGAAGGTAAAAACCTAACCATGAAAATCTGAAAACTGTCAAAGCTTTAAACGTATCATTTACATCCCCTGGCCACAGGTGAACAATCAAGACTGACTTTTCAAGGTCCAAGAGAGACAGCTCAAAAGGCTGAGTGCATGGTTTGCATGTTCTGCTTGCAGGACGGTGTCCTTCAATTACTGACACCACACAGTCCCCAGAGCACCCCTGAGAATGATCCCTGAGTACCATAAAGATGATACTTGAGCACAATTGCTGGAGTATCCCCAGGCACTTCCAGGTGCAGCCCTCAACCAAAAATTAAAATAAATAAATAATGATCAGTTTTCATATTTCTATCTGATACAACTCACTCTCAAGATTGAAATAGCTTCCAAATGTTCTCTCTGAAGCCAGCACTATGGGTTTTCCTCCTCTCTACATCCCTCCACCAGTCTTTTCTGTAGTTGTACCAGAAAAGTGGGAAAATGTGTTATAAGAGATGAACAAGTATGTATGGGAAGGAAAAAAATTCTCAGCCTTCAGGCTCAGACTCAGGGGTTAATTGATAGATACAAGAGCAGCTGGTACTTACCACCCAAGCATTTCCCAGAGGACAGGTGACTCCGTTTTGGCATTATTGCATCTATATTTAGCAGGCTAAGGTTTACCTCCTTCAAGTCTCACCCAGCATTTTAAGAAGCTTCTTTCTGTTGTTCACAAGAGAAAACTATCAAACCCAGATCCTCTCAGAATTAAGGCTCTGCTCCCCCATTAGACACTGTGTGCACGCTGCATGTTTTCAATTTTCTCTGCATTTTAACCCTGGTTCTAGCTTCTAGAGGTCCTTCTTTTGTGGTTTTATTGTTTATGCATACTATTTAAATCACTCAATTCTGCTCTAAACACTTAACCTCTATCAGGCCAGCAATCCCAAATTTACCTATTAGGTTCCTATTAGCTAATAATCTTTCTTGTCAATGCTCACAAAAAAAAAGACTCCAAAACAGAATTTCTTTTAATGCCTAAGGAATTTATTTCTTGCCAGAGAAATACATGCCCAGTGACATGACTTGTACGTACTTCAGATGTCTGAGGACTCTGAAACTTTCTATATGATTGACACATTAATAGAAAAATTAAGTCCCAACAGTTCCCTTGATTATTCATATAACTTGAAATGATTATGTATTCCCATATAGTTGTCTGATACCCAAAATGCCTTGGATATATAGTATGAAAAGAAAACAAAAAATGGAAGGGAAATATAGAATACTTAGTAGTCTAGAATTTTTTCAGTCTTATGTTTCAAAAAATATAAAAGTACACCATCTTGTAATAACCCACACCTCTCTGTTGGGTGCACAATTTTCCCTTTATTTTATGGGCACACTCCATCTGCATGTTACATACTTTCCAACTTGGGGTATATACTTTATATGATTTTTTTTCCTCCTCTTCTTGTCCTCTTCCTCCTTTCTCTCATATTCCACATTCTCCTTAGAAATAGCATCCTCTCTCAATAAAACTATTTTAGCTCTTTAAACAAAGCTTGTTTTGCACTCTATAATACAACATCCTAAGATTTTAAAAAGTCTGCATCCTATACCTTGGTTTAGGGTGGTCACAATACACATGAGAATGCAAACAGATTAAGGGAAGTTTTGATGAGAAAAAATCTCTTTGACTTTGGAATTCCATGGAATCATTTTAGTGTTCTTCATTAGACCTTTTCACACCCTATAGGAACAGTGATCTAAAGAGCATATATTGGCAAGCAATGTTGCACCTTGACCAGGTATGATTTAGAGATGGCCAATGTGAATTTGTTGCATACAGCTTCTGACTCTTTAATTATTAACTAAACACCTTCTAAGACTAAAAGCACCCTGATTAAAACACTGCTCAAATGAAGCAAAAAAGAATACGACCCTATCATTTTGCACATATTGTGCATTCTACACATACTTTTGAATTTGTCATGGGAAGATGCCATGAAGTCTTAGTGGTTTTACACCCGAAGTGAGACTGGGCAGATGATTGTAATGACTGGTAGATGTATAACAGTTAACTCTGGAGGTCATTATGGATAAGTAAAATGATTGGGAACTAGATTTATTTGTGTCTTTTGAGCCTGGCATTCAGTTCTGTTCTGTGTCATTAACACAACATAACAAAGTGTTGATTACCTTCTTTAAATTCAATTATAGACAGCCATGTTTAACCAGGGGGAAAGCAAGCAATTATTGTAAAGAGAATTTGTTCTGGACAATCCATCAATAATAAAAGCAATCTAAGCCTGTCCCACAAGAAAAGAATGGAAAGTTGGCCTGAATGTGGCTTCCCCTACTAAGGAGTAGATGGATGTGACTCTCATGGAAGGTATTTTGGTTTTTTGTCAGCAGATGGATACTCTACTGATAACATTAGTGTGGGGATGCACTGACACCTAGTGGACTGTTAAGTGGTGGATATCTTGGCCATTACATTTTCCTGATTATGAAGCTAACATATAATGCTAAAACTTTTTTTTCTGGCAGTTAAGACCAATTATCTAAGTTCATTTTAATCTAGAATATCTTCAAGACTTTTCCCTAACAGTAACATAACCCTTGTGAATCACTGGCCTAATTCAATACGGAATTAACAAGTTTACATCTGGTTTATAGGTTTACATGATCCCAAAGGGACGCTAAAGATATCATGGAGCAATGTCCATTTTTATGTGTTTTTGGATATAAAATAACTTTCCCAATTATCAATGCCTGTGAATTTGTAGGCTCCAGCCACTGGCAATTTAGGAACTTGAAACTGAGAAATTTGATTTTAAAAATTATGTAATTGAGTGCAATGACTACTCTTGCTATAGTGAACAAGGGAGAGAAGGACAATATAAGTCCATCTAGAGTTTTGTCCTTTGCATCCTTCACCAAAAAGCATCTGTGAAACTGATCTTATTTGTCTACTTTATTGAGTGATACCTTGTAGGAAGCCATTTGTGAATGAGGGGAAGAAAATAGACTAGTCTCTGACTATTGCAGTAAAAAACTAACTGCGAAACAGGCTGAAGGAGTAGATCAGAAAAATATCTTGAAATATATATTTTCACTTGGTAAAGAGATCAAAGAGTGTTGCTCAGTCTGTGCTCAACATACGTCTTAATTGTGTTGCCTACTTTTCCTGAATTAAATTTATTCTGATGCATTTACAGTACCTCTGTCCATCTTCTATGGTTTCTCCTTTTTTTTCAGAACTGAACATATTACTCAGAATTTCCTATGTCTGAATACATAGTATTTTTTAAATGACTGAAGACTCAGAGATAAGGGAAAATGGGATGTCTTTCAATGCCACACTAGAACTTTGCATAACTGACTGTCACAAAGAACTATTTAAATTTTTTGGAGAATAAATAAATAAATAAATAAATAAATAAATTTGCTTTTTGGGTCACACCCGCGATGCTCAGGGGTTACTCCTGGCTCTGCACTCATCTGCACTCAGGAATTACTCCTGGCGGGAGTCAGAGGACCATATGGGATGCTGGGGATCGAACCCGGCCCAGGCAGGCTGGCCACATGCAAGGCAAACGCCCTACCCGCTGGGCTATTGCTCTGGCCCCTGAGAATATATTTGCACTTGACTTACAACTTATTCCTTGAACAGAGCTCAGCTGCTGTGAAGTTATGTGTTAATTTGTGGAGTTCTGTCCTGAGAGATTGAGTACACAAGCAGCTAGTAACCAAACTAAATACTGAAACAGAACATTGAGTCCCACTGCACAGGAAACTCCAGTCTATAGGAACCAGCTCAGAAAGGTAGATAACAATAAGCCAAGATTTGTAGGAAGCCAGACCACCATTGCAAGCAATCTCTGTAAGCAATCATCCCTTAATGGCTAAAGCGTGATCAATAACAGAGCTAGTCCAGTTTTTATTCCTGCTTCTAACTCAGCACGGATCAGAGGATCGCCCTCAGTTAAGGGCACCCAGTGACCTACTTCTAGATATGCCCTCTCTACTTCCTCAGACCAATAGCTCCAGTCAGGAGAGACCTCACGTTTCCCTCTTTTCTACCACAAAGCTCTCCTACTCTTTGCTGTCTCTTGACTCATTCCAAAATGTTAGTGTTAGTGACTGTCTCCCTAGCTATAAGAAACTCTGAACAATTGAGCTTTGATTGTTTGGCTGGTCTTTATTTACACCCACCGTCCATAGGAAAGAGAGCCTCAAAAGTCAGAGTTGTCTTAGTTCATTGAACATTAACCAGTTTCACATGCAGCCTAGAAAACTGAGTTACAGTAATTATTCATTTATAGAATAAATGAATATGGACATGGGGCAGAGCTACTACTGGCTCTCACTGTGCCCAGCCGCTCATGAGGCGCCCTGGAGGGATGGCAGTTTCTAGCCCTGGCCTGCCACCCCAGCAGAGACTCACAACAAACCAGACGACCCTCCACCCCATGAGGACCTCCATTTTCCACATCCGGACTTCCCCTCGTCAGAACTCCACCCAGCAGAGCAGCCTATCACAGCCTGGCTCATTGAGATCCACCCTGCTGCAGTCTTTTTTTAATCTAGCCCAGGTATGCTGATCAAGAGACAGACATGGGGCAGAGCTACTACTGGCTCTCACTGTGCCCAGCTGCTCATGAGGCACCCTGGAGGGATGGCAGGTTCTAGCCATGGCCTGCCATCCCAGCAGAGCCTCACAACAAGCCAGACGACCCCACTCCATGAGAGGCCTCCATTTTCCACATCTGGTCTTCCCCTCATCAGAACTCCACCCAGCAGACCAGCCTATTGCAGCCTGGCTCGCGTGGCCGCTTGCGGCCATGCAGTTCATCAATAAATGCTGGATTTAGAAATGACTACAAGAGTATGCTACCCGCACGGCAGAGCCTGGCAAGCTACCCGTGTCGTATTTGATATGCCAAATACCAGTAACAATTATAGACCTCATTCCCATGACCTGATGGAATGGTTTGAGGTTCTTTATGTTCCTGGAGCAAGCAGGTGCCCTTGGGCTATACTTGCATGAGACAGGTCATATGGAGATGCTACTGGTGCCCACTTGAGCAAATCGATGATGAATGGGAAGACAGTGATACAGTGATACAGAATAAATTATTCCTTGCCTGCTTGTGGAATCAGTTTTACCATCCTATTTGTTCACTCAGTAGTCAGTAAGCCAACTATCTCTCATGAATTGATTCTGTAATTTGTACGGAATTGGTTTTTAAACTTCTAACAATTAAACATTGATGATATGAAAGAAACAAAATATAAACATTCAGGCGAAAATTCAAATGCACAGTTTAATAAATCTATTTTTGTTGAAGGAAAGGGGGTGGCATCATGCCAGGAAGGTTCAGCAACTACTCCTGTTTTGTGCTCAGGTCATTTTTAGCAGTGCCAGAGATCAAACTAGGGTTACCTACATGCAAGGTAAGCTTTGTACTCAACTATAAACACTGACATTAAACTAAACTGTATACTCTAACTCTAAATATTGACATTAAAAGAGAAAAAAACAAAAAAGCAAAAAAAAAAAAAGAAAAGTATTAAAGCCATGGATTACCTTTGATAAAAAAGGCAATCAAAGATTACCTATCATAAAAAGTTATCATGGATTACCTATCATAAAAAGCTATTGTGGATACTTGTTAAAGAAATTAGCCTGATCTTCTCAAATAATAGATTATTTGGAAGCATATAGGTTTGATGACTCAACTTGAAACTTATGTTAGTAAGTTTTTTTTCCCACAACAGATGCCTCAAATCCTGTTTCCTTAAACATTTGTTTTTCTGATTCATGGCATATAATAGGCTGGAGAAATAGCTCCATGGCCAAAGCATCTGCATTGCAAGTATGAGACCATAAATTCTACCCCCAGAGCCACTCACATATGCAGAGTGAGTTCCAGCAGTTTTACACTACAACAAAGTATATGGTCTCCAACCCACCATGGTCAGGTGTGCCTCAACACCAACCAGAATGAGCAACTGCCAGGAAGTCCCATAAATAAAAGAGATATGAGCACTGGAGCAGGTAGCATGACTCTTGGGAAGTGGTATGTGAGCAATACAGCTACCCTAAGAAGAATGACACTCAGAATGTGCACAGGTGTCGCAGCTAAAGCAATGCAAAACCTATAAGCATGTACACAAGCATTACAACTGAGAAAGCATGTGTATCCTGATGAGAACCAAAACTAAGTGTGGGTGTGATCCCCTACCACCCTATCTTGCCCAGGTCATCACAACAGCAGCAACAATGAAGGGACAGGAAAGAAAACAGGGACATTTAAAAAAATAAAATTAAATAAAACAAAAAATTTAAGGAAAAAATTAAATAATTATTTGTTTTCTTTTTATTTTATATTAAAATGAAAATAAATAAAAGATGCTATTTAGCAAGTGTTGCTCTGTTTTAGATGTGGGTAGGATTCTAGTATGTTCCATTTTTTGGACCAGAGGCTATGTAGGCAAATTCTTGCCATCACTTGTCTTCCCATTGTTCATCAATTTGCTTGAGTGGGCACCAGTAACATCTCCCTCCATTCGTTGGGAATGAGGACCACTATTGTTACTGTTTTTGGCATAATGAATATACCACAGGTAGCTTGCCAGGCTCTGTCGTGGCTCTGGGTTCATTCCATGGGGCCCAGTCTTTTCTATGTCAGACAACCAACCATCCAGGGCCCATGGGGCAGAGCCCTGGGTGTAAACAAGCCTGTCTTCTGTCTGCCACCTGCCAATGCAGCGAGGCACCGCAGCCACACCTGCAACACCTTGCCATAGTAATGATAAACAAGCAAGAGAGTAATTTCAACCATGCAAGCCAACTTTGGCTCAGGTCACACCTGATAGCATTCTATTTACAGCAAAAGGTGCCAAGAGGAAAGAGCACTGTTGAGGAGGGCAGACATCCAGTTGCAGACCAGATGTGGAGGATGACAAGTAGAGACGATGTTCATTTCCCAGGGTCAAGGATACAAATTTAATGCAATCATAGATCTTCACAATACTTTGAGGAATGAGTCACAATTTCAGAAGCAATTTGCAGGTAAGTATGAATCAAACTTAAGTCAGTATCATCCTTTTATGTTGTAGTTTTGGGTTCACACCAGCAATGTTCAGGGCTTCCTTCTGGCTCTGCACTAAAGGATCACTCCTGGTTGGGCACAGAGGACCATATGGGGCCATAAGGATCAAATGGAAGGTCCATCACATTCAAGCAAACACCCTCCCCAGTGTACTATCACTCCAATTCAGCCAGTGTCATCCTTGGTTATGCAAAGCTCTTGTGTGTCCTAAGACTCAGGTAATTGCCCTGTAATTGTTCTCAGCTTCCTAGAGGCAGGGTGAGCAGAAATGAAACCATAGCCTAAAGGAAGAGCTTGACTCCATGAGTTAGAGGAAAAGTATATTAAAAAAGGCACTAAATAAATTCTAAACAGGATCTCTGACAATTGAATTCTACAACCAAACTCTGTGCAACATTAATAAAGCTACCACAATTATTCCTTGAGAGTTATCACAAGGCTCTGGTCTTGCCTGTGACCAATGCAGATCCCTTTATACCACATATTGTTCCCAATCCCTGATAGGAGAGATTCCTAAGCACAGAGCAGGAAGTAAGCATTGAGCACTACTGAGCATGTCCTAAAATCAAGAATAACAAAAAAACTGTAAAACTTAAAATCTAACAATCTAACATAACTCATATACCTATTATAAATATATTCTATATTGCCAAAAACAATTGTTTGTTCAGATATCACAAATTGTGATTGATAATTTATTGGACTCAATTTTACTTTTCAATTTTACTCTTTAATTAAACACCATGGATTACAAAGTTGTTCGTGATGCATTTGTTACGGACATTCAAAATTCCTCTATCAATTCTACCACCAGTCTGACCTTGCTCCATTTTTTCCAACTGTGCCCCAAGTTGGCCCCCTTAACAGACACAAAGTAATTTTATTTTCTTGTTGTAACTATACAAAAAAAAAAAGTTTCAGTGAAAGAACTTGTGAAAACTGTCACATGTTGTCATTAAGTCTAGTTGTTGTTGCTAGTTGAACCTTTTGTATTAATGTTTTTGTTTATTGAGCTTAGTTGACTTCTATCTTACTTTCCCATAGTTTTAGATGTTTTCCTACTGGAATGACAGTACTGTAGAGTTTGGAGATGTCACTCAGCCAAGAATGAAGATGCATGCTGCAGAAAATTCAGAATATTTAGCAGGGCAATGAATTTACATAGTGGTCATTGGAGATATGGGTTTGATTGCCATGGCTTCTAGAAGTATGGGGTGCAAGTGGAGCCACTGGACTGAAATTTTATTAGAATAAATATGCTATAAATAATTATAAATAAATATCAAACTATGAAAAGTGGCTTAATAATCTATAAAATAAGTATTTCAGTTGTCAATCAATATCACCACTTTTTCCTTTGAAGTTTATACAAATATCGAAACATTAAATGCTGAACAGAAAAGCACATTAGTTTGCAACCCAAGTTGTTTTTTCACTCAATATTATGTGTCTGAGGTTTTCCAGAGACATGTGGCTTTAGTTTGCTGATTTGCAGTACCATATCACATTCCAAGTATCTGTATATTCCATTAAAAATGTAACATATTTAAACTTTAGATTATCAGACAATATAAATATTTCATTACTGTAGTAGTAACATGTATTTTCAGTTTCTACTTTAGCCTGCTGCACCAAATCTTTTCCCAGCCTTGTTATTTTTCCTTACACATATCCTGACATCACTTCCCAGAGGAACATATAATAGCTGAAATCTGTATCTAGAGATACAGATTTGATTTGTTGACTCTCTTCAACATCCCTTTCATGACAGAGATCAAGATTATTCTAGTAAGATAAGAATTTCAGAAGCTCTAATCTAGATCATGGTTGGCACCTCTTGATAACCTATAGTTCTGGAATCTGTGGTCAGTTACTGAGAGATTTGTGCTGATTGGTTTCACATTTCCAGTGGGAGGGTGTTTGTTGGCTAAAACAACAATCAGCTGCTCATATGGCCTCAGAGCGAGACCACTGAGATAAACTGTAGTCCCTAAGGCCTTTTAAACATAGGTATAATCTTTAAGTCGGAACAACATCACATTTTATTGGCCAAAGCAAAACAAACAGCCAGCTCACTCTCAAGGTCAATATCCCTGCTATCTATTCCTGTGTCAAACACCACCTCAAAGCTTAGTAGTTTAAAACAAATAAAACTTAGTTTGTGCACAGATTGGCCAGTGGGGCTTGGTGGAAATAATTTCCAGGTGTCAGCTGGGCAGCTCCAGTTGGACTGGGGCTTGAACAAGACTCAGTTACATAGCAGACAAATTCCTCCCCGGGAGACTATCCGAGGGTACATTAGATTCCTCACAGCTTGGTAGCTAAGTCTACAGGACGAGCGACCTTAGGAATAACAATGGAAAGTTCATAGTTGTAATGGCTCAGCATAGAAATCAGTACATGTACTTCTACCATATTCCTTTGGATCAGAAAATGCAATCCACACTCAAGGAAGTGGGAAGAGACCTATTTCTCAGTGGAAAGGAATGTCAATGAATATATGGGCTCTGCTTTAATACTGCTTTAGACCGCCTCAAATCTTTACCCTTGATGAGAAAAGTTATACTGTCACATTTTAAAGGTCATGAATATTTGAACAGGTAAAGTAATGCACAGAGGCAAAGGCTCTGGACCCCTCTTTGATGAATAGAAAAGAGAGAGTATGTGTCTGTGTATCACTAGATTTAACTCTATCATAAGCATGGGACTCAACAATTACATTTTAAAATGTAATTATCAAAGTCAGATTTTGAGGAAGGAGTCAACACAGGATGGAAGGGTGGAGGGATGGAGACATGAGGTGAAGGGATTGAAGCTAGGAATATGCATGCCTGAAAATTCATTGTAACAACTATGAAAACCATGGTGTCTAAATTAAATTCCCCCAAAGGAGAGGGACAGATATAGAATGTTCTCTCTTGAAGCTGGAGCAATAGTCCTCAGGGAGGGCATTTGCCTTGCATGCAGTCAACCTGGGTTTGATTCCCGGCATCCCATATTGTTCCCCAAGCACTTCCAGAATTCCTGAATGCAGAGCCAGGAATAACCCCTGAGCATTGTTGGGTGTGACCCAAAAAAAAAAAAAATAATAAGAATGTTCTCTCTCATGTGTGCCATACAAAGAAACAGTAAAGAAGCAACAAAATGCCAGAGACAACAAAACTGGAGAGTTGTTCTACAGATCTGGGCTTACCTGGGACTACGGAATATGACTGGCAGGGGTTTCTGGATGCTGGCACAGATATTCAGGTATTCTGGATTTGAGTGTCTGAAGCGAGATATGCAGGAAACTATCATTAACGGTATGTAAACCATAATACCTCAGTTTAAAGGGACAAGATAGTAAGGAATTGCAGCCATTTTCACAATCGTGTGAACAAGGTCATGGGCCTTGGGTGTTCGGGGAGATTCTGGTTCCATATTTCTTCTGCTCCCTATTTCTTCTGCCCATAGTAAACATAGTTTTTTATTTGTCTCAGCCTTATGTTAGTTATAACTTATCAAAAGGTAAATTTAGAAATGTTACCCTTATTATTTAAATGGCTTGAGGATTTGATATATAGATGCTGCACAAGTACCCCCTTTCATTACAAAATAAATGTTAGTACTTTAGCTCCCCTTGAAAGATGTGAAATCATGTTTTATTGATGGGATAACTATTATGCAACAACAGCACTGGTAATCATCTTATTCCACTTGACGGGATGAATATAGCCTTTTTGGGTTATTTTTTTGCACAGAAAAGACAGTGAAGTGCTCAATTACAGCTGTGAGATCAAAGTAAAATCTCTCATTTATATGAACAGCACAATCATTGATCAGACATGGGGCAGTAAACATAAGCTTTAGTCACCCTAGGAAATTTCAGGCAGTTTCATGTGCTTTACGGACCTCAATTTAAATGGCCTAAAGACCAGTCCAACACAGAACCCAACTATCAGACTATCCCCAGTCCACTTATATGTGATCCCATGGGATGTACCCTTTCCTTCTGGAAGAAAATTCTAAACTTTATGCATCAATTTTATTTCAGAATCCCTCTTTTCCTTTCTTAAGAAGAAACCTGATTTCAGGATAAAAGAGCTGACCTCCTGGAAGTTCTAAAAGTGAAATATTTACAGTATCCCCCTAGCAGGATTTGATAAGCTCAGTCCATGGGCTCCAAGCAAATATCACCTCCTAGGGAGCACTGAAGTCGTAATAGCTCTGATCCATTGTGCCATAAATTGAGACAATTTGAGTCAGTCTCTGTATTAAGTGCCTCTTTCAAATACTTCCAGTTAGGATTGTAGTTGGTCACAAGTAATGGAAAACCTTATATGCAGTAGCTTTTAAAAGTGGGTGTTTTGCTGTTATTGTTGCTTTTAGTTTTAATGTACCAAGCAGTCCAAAGGTCTGGCAGCCTCCTGAGACAAGTAGGCACCAAACACTGCCTTCTGTTTGGATGTTCTTATTTTATGACTTTCATCTTCATGCTTATCACCATGATATTGCAAGTTGTGCTGTTAGATTTCCTAGACTGAAGTTCATTCTTCTAGACTGAAGGATGATTTTCCATGGGGAAGTCTGATTTAAATTACAGACAGTATATATAAATGGACCCAAGAAGTGAATAAGGAAAAACAGAACCCGGAGACTATTTGCCTTGGTTAAGTAAATTTTGAGGGTATTTGTTTAAATTTGCATCTGTATGGCCTTTCCAATAGCCTTTTGAAAGTATAAAAAGAAGTCATTACAGACACTACATTACAGTCACTACAGCTGTGGCTGCCCCAGCCAGGCTGGAGCAGATTGAGGCCCTTCCCCTGATCCTCCCCACCTGCAATGACCAAGTGGGCACATCTACGAGGTCTGTAGCCTCCATGATCAGTAACACCAGAGAAGAGAAGGACCACTCGTACAGCTGCTTCAGTTCCGACCCACAGTGGCCCGTAACAACCAAGTTTAGGGCCAGGTTTTCCTAGGACCTTGCCCATATATACATTATAATGATCAATGTTGCTGCAACAAACTGAGGGGCTGGTGTGGGAATGAGGAGTGGATGTTGGCTATTGCCATTGGTGGTGGTAGGGGCACAGTGGTGGTGGAACTGGTGTTGAACAATGAATACGTGTGAAAACTGTACTATGAGGAAATCTGTCAATCATGGTGTTTTAATATAAAAAATATTGATCACTTGATCACTTGACATTGCATTATTCGTTGGTTTGCTTGAGCGGGTGCCAGATTTAAAATATTAAAATTTTAAAAATTAGAAAAAAGAATATGACAACAACAAAAAAGAAATCATCACATTTCCTCTTATTAAGGAGATTGTCTTTCTTATCTTTTGTAACTGAAGGAACCTTAATTACAGGGGTGAGAGAGAGTACAGTGGGTAAGGCACTTGTCCTTCATGCAGTCAACTGGAGTTCCATTCTGCATTCTATATGGTCCCTCCAGCACCAACAGGAGTGACCAAGTGAGTGCAGAGTCAGAAGTAATCCCTGGGCATCACCAGGTGTGACCCCCAAAACAATAAATGAATATGTACATGCATACATACATACATACATATCAGGGGCCAGAGTGATATTACACCAGATAAGCCAACCAGGGTTCAGTACCTGCATCTCATATGGTCCCCTGAAAAACACCAAGAGTAATTCTTTTTTTTTTTTTTTTGCTTTTTGGGACACACCCGGTGATGCTCAGGGGTTACTCCTGGCTCTGCACTCAGAAATTACTCCTGGTAGTGCTCAGGGGACCATATGGGATGCCGGGATTGAATCCGGGTCAGCTGCGTGCAAGGCAAATAGCCTACCTGCTGACTATCGCTCCGGCCCCAAGTAATTCTTGAGTGCAGAGTCAGGAGTAACCCCTGAGCACCCAAGGTGTGGCCCAGCCAAATTTCCTCACAAAGAGCTTTACTTATCACTAACTTGCTTTGCAGATGAGGGTCTTCTGATCTTTTTTTAAAACTTCTTGTAGATATTTGTCTCTTGCATCTACCTATATTAATAATTCTGGCAACTGATAAATGGACAACTTTCTAGAAATATACAGTCCAATCATATTGATTTAAGAAGAAAACACCTTATATAATACTAGAACCATCTAAGTTACTAGATTAGTAACTTAAAATTTTTCCATAAAGAGAATCTTTTTCAGAAAAAATATTTCAAATTTTTAAATGCATTCTTCCAAATTATGAATACTCTTTCAAAAAGAAAGATATAAAATATTATTCTGACCTACTCTAAGAATGCAGAATAAAATTTGAAAATGATCAGTCCATTTAATTCATCAATTAACTTTATGATCCAATGGTAGGAAAGAATTTCCTAAGCAAACATCAAAAAAGTAATTAAATGTTATATAAAAATTAATCAATTTTATGCTAAAGTTAATAGCTATTCATTGAGAAGCACTATACAGTTCATATAAGCATCATAAAATGGAAAAGGAAGATATTTCAGAATACATATTATGAAGGATTAGTATCTACATTAGAGAAAAAAATTAAATCTGTCAGAAAAACAAAAACACTTAATAGCCAAAATACCACTTTTATTTCAAACAGGAAATAATTAAAATTAAAAAGGATAGAAAAGATGATTATACTCTTGCCAATAAAGGAATAAGATCATAGAAGATATCATTTTACATAAACTAGATAGGAAGAAATTAAGAAGTTTGATAATACTATTATCCAAAAGGATGAAAATTTTTAATGCACTCTTAATGGAGAAAATATTTTTTATTATTTTTTTTATTTTTTAAGTATTTTATTATACCACCGTGAGATATACAATCACAAAGATAGACAATTAAAAAGTTCATACCTGGGTTTTGGTCATACAGTGTTCCAGCACCCATCCCCTCCACCAGCGCCCCCATCTCCCACCACCAACTACCCGGTTCCCCCTCCTCCCCAGCCCACCTCCGTGGGCAAGTTCTCTCTCTCTCTCTCTCTCTCTCTCTCTCTCTCTCTCTCTCTCTCTCTCTCTCTCTCTCTCTCTCTCTCTCTCTCTCTCTCTCTCTCTCTCTCTCTCTCTCTCTCTCTCTCTCTCTCTCTCTCTCTCTCTCTCTCTCTCTCTCTCTCTCTCTCTCTCTCTCTCTCTCTCTCTCTCTCTCTCTCTCTCTCTCTCTCTCTCTCTCTCTCTCTCTCTCTCTCTCTCTCTCTCTCTCCTTCCCTTCCTTCCCCTCAGACTATGGACTACAGAACATACATTAAAGGGTTGTCATGTGTATCCTTTTGCCTGTATTTAATGCTCAGTTCTAGGTTGGCACTAGTACCCACGACAATTGTCAGCACACTATTCCATTCTCTGTCCTACCCAGCCTCTGACTCCCACACGCTTGTGACAATTTCCACCCGTGACAAGACCTCCTGATACAAGGTCATGTTTCACTTGACCTTGGATATTGGCATCACAATATGCACATATATATCTATGCCCTGCAAATAAATGCAGTCAATCTGTATCTGTCTCTCTCCTTCTGGCTAATTTCACTCAACATAATCTTCTCCATGTCCATCCATTTATAGGCAAATTTTATAACTTCATTTTTTCCTAACAGCTGCATAGTATTCCATTGTGTAGATGTACCAAAGGTTCTTTATCCAGTCATCGATTCTAGGGCACTCTGGTTATTTCCAGATTCTGGCCATTGTGAATAATGCTGCTATGAATATAAAAGTAGGGATGGTGTTTCCACTGCGTATTTTTGGCTTCCCAGAGTATATTCCCAGGAGTGGTATGGCTGGGTCAAATGGGAGTTCAATTTCTAGTCTTTGGAGGAATGTCCATATTGTTTTTCAGAAAGGCTGTACCAGCCGCATTCCACCAAAAATGGATGAGTGTTCCCTTTTTCCCACATCCACGCCAGCACTTGTTGTTCTTGCTCTTTTGAATATGTGCCAGTCTTTGTGGTGTAAAATGATAACTCATTGTTGTTTTGATTTGCATCTCTCTGATGATTAGTGATGATGAGCATTTTTTCATATGTTTTTTGGCCATCCGAATATCTTCCTTGTTGAAGTTTCTGTGCATTTCTTCTCCCCATTTTTTGCTGGGGTTGTTTGTTTTCTTCTTGTAAAAGTTCTACCAGTGCCTGATATATCCTGGATATTAACCCCTTATCAGATGGGTATTGGGTGAATATTCTTTCCCATTCTGTGGACTGTCTTTGTATCTTAGTCACTGTTTCTTTTGAGGTGCAGAAGCTTTTTTAGTCTCATGTAGTCCCATATGTTTATCTTTTCTTCTAGTTGCTTTGTTAGTGATGTTTCACTTTTGAAGATGCCTTTAGCTTCAATGTCATGGAGGGTTTTTCCTATATTTTCTTCAATGTACTTTATGGATTCAAGTCTGATAGTGAGATCTTTTTACTCCATTTTGATCTGATTTTTTGTGCATGGTGTTAGACAGAGGTCCAAATTCATTTTTTACATGTCGCTGTCCAGTTTTCCCAGCACTACTTGTTGAAGAGGGCTTTCCCTTACTCTATTTTTGGACTCTTTGCACCTTTATCAAAGATTAAATGATCAGGGGCGGAGTGATAGTCGCGGGTTAGGTGTTTGCCTTGGTGCAGCCAGCCTGTGCCGCCGGGCATCGGTCCCATATGGTCCCCGGCACTGCCAGGAGTAATTCATGAGTGCAGAGCCAGGAGCTGGCAGCGCTGGGTATGACCCAAAAGCAAGAAAAAGATTAAATGATCATGTTTTTGAGGTTGGGTGTCAGGATACTCAATTCTATTCCGTAGGTCCACAGGTCTGTTTTTTATTCCAATACCATGCTGTTTTAATTACTACTGCCTTGTAGTACAGTTTGAAGTTGGGAAAAGTGATGCCTCCCATCTTTTTTTCCCGAGGGTTGCTTTAGCTATCCAGGGGGGGTGGTTATTGTTCCATACAAATTTCAGGAGTGTTTGGTCAATTTTTTTGAAGAATGTCATGGGTATCCTTATAGGGACTGCATTGAATCTGTACAGAGCTCTAAGGGAGTATTAGCATTTTGACAATGTTGATTCTCCCCATCCAGGTGCAGGGAATGTGTTTCCATTTCCTTGTGTCCTCTTTCATCTCTTGGAGCAGTGTCTTGTAGTTTTCTTTGTACAGGTCCTTCCTTTACACACTTGGTTAAGTTGATTCCTGGATATTTGATTTTCTGTGGCACAATTGTGAACGGAATTGTTTCCTTAATATCCCTTTCTTCTCTTTTCGTTATTTTTATATAGGAAAGCCATCGACTTTTGGATGTTGATTTTGTATCCTGCCACTCTACTATATGCATCTATTGTTTCTAGGAGTTTTTGGTAGAGTTTAGGGTTCTCTAGGTATAATATCATGTCATCTGCAAATAATGATAGCTTGACTTCTTCCTTGCCTATCTGGATGCCCTTGATGTTCTTTTCTTCTCTGATTGCTATGGCAAGTACTTCCAGTACTATACGGAATAAAAGAGGTGAGAGTGGGCTACCTTGTCTTGTCCCTGATCTCAGGGGGAAGGCTTAAAGTCTTTCCCCATTGAGAATGATACTTGCTATGGGCTTTTGGTAGATGGCTGTAACTTATCTTGAGGAAAGTCCCTTCAATTCCCCATTTTCTGGAGCGTTTTAATAGTGAACGGGTGCTGGATCTTGTTAAATGCTTTCTCTGCATCTATTTATAGGATCATATGGTTTTTATTTTTTTTCTTATTGATATGATGTATTATGTTGATTGACTTGGGAATGTTGAGCCATCCTTGCATTCCAGGGATGGATCCTACTTGGTCATGATGTATAATCTTCTTGATGAGTCTTGGATTCTGTTTGCTAGCATTTTGTTGAAGATCTTAGCATTTGTGTTCATCAGGGAGATTGGTCTGTAGTTTTCTTTCTTTTTGTGTTGTCTCTCCCTGCTTTGGGTATCAGGGTGATATATGCCTCGTAGAAGCTATTTGGGAGTGTTTCTGTTTCTTCTATTTCCTGGAAGAGCTTGAAAAGGACTGGCAGTAGGTCCTCCTTAAAGGTTTGTTAGAGTTCACTAGTGAATCCGTCTGAACCTGGGCTTTTGTGTTTGGGCAGACTTTTAATTACTGCTTCAATTTCCTTGATGGTGTTAGGCTTATTCAGGTATTGCGGGTCTTCTTGTTTCAGCTGTGGGAGGTTACAGGACTTCAGGAATTTATTCATTTATTCTATATTCTCATGTTTGGCGGCATACAGACTCTCAAAGTAATCTCTGATGATCTTTTGGATTTCTGTGGTTTCTGTTGTGATGTCACCATTTTTTTTTTGATTCTGTTTATTTGGGTTCTCTCTTTCCCTGTCCTTACAAGTCTTGCCAATGGCTTGTCTATCTTGTTTATTTTTTCAAAGAACCAGCTCTTGGTTTCATTAATCTTTTGGATTGATTTTTTTGTTTCCAACTCATTGATTTCCTCTCTATGTTTTATTATTTCCTTTTTTTCTGCCTGGGTTGGGCTCCTTTTGTTGGTTTTTTCTAATGTCTTCAGCTGTGTAGTCAGGTTATTTATGTGGGCCCTTTATTTCGTTCCTGATGAATGCTTACAGAGCTATAAACTTTCCTCTTAACACGGCTTTTGCTGTGTCCCACTAGTTCTTATAGTCGGTGTCTTCATTTTCATTTGTTTCCAGGGAATCTTTGGATTTCCTGTTTGATTTCTTCTATGACCCATTGGTTGTTCAGCAGTGAGCTGTTCAGTTTCCAGGTGTTTGGTTTGACTCCCTGTTTTGTGTATGGTTAACTTCCATTTTCAGTGCATCATGTTCTGAAAAGATAGTTGACACAATTTCTATTTTTATTTTATTGAGGTATTCTTTGTGGCTCAGCATGTGGTCTATCTTGGAGAATGTTCCATGTGCACTGGAGAAAATGTGTATTTAGCTTTTTTGGCATGAAAAGCCCTGTATATATCCACTAGCTCTTTTTCTTCCATTTCTTCCTTCAAGGTCAATATTTCCTCGGTGTTTTTCAGTCTTGTTGATCTACCCATCATTGTTAGAGCAGTGTTGAAATCTCCAACTATTATTGTGCTACTGTTAATGTCTTCTTTGAGGTCTCTTAGCAGTTGTTTTAAGTTTTTTTGATGGCCCCTCATTGGGTTGCATCTATGTTTAGTAGTGTAATTTCTTCCTGGTATACATACCCCTTAATTAATAAGAAATGCCTTTGTTGTACCTTCTAACCTTTTTCAGCCTGAAGTCTATATTATCCAATACTATTATGGCCATACCGGCCTTTTGGAGGAGTTGTTTGGTGGAGAATGGTCTTCCCACCTTTGACTTTGAGTCTGTGTTTGTCTCTGATTATTCAGATGTGTTTCTTTTAGACAGCAGAATGTTGGGTTCAATTTTTTAATCCATTTTGTCACTTTGTGTCTCTTAATTGGTGCATTTAGACCATTGACATTGAGAGAGATTATTGTCATCAGATTTTGTGCCATCTTTCTGTTTCCACTTGTTGTGCTTTTGGGTTTCGTTGTATTTTACAGTAGACCCTTCAGTCCTTCTTTCAAAAGTTGGTTTTGAGTCCATTAAATTCCTGAGTTGTTGCTTATCCATGAAGTTGTTGTGTATCTTTCCTTCATATCTGAATGTGAGTCTTGCCAGGTAAAGAATTCTTGGTGAGGCCTGCAGTTCATTGAGCCTTTTCACAATATCCCACCATTGTTCAGAAAAACGTATTTAAACATATGTTTGGTGGAGTCGGCACAATAGTCCAGTGGGTAGGGTGTTTGCCTTGCGTGGCCCACCGGGTTAGATCCCTGGGTCCCATATGTTCCCTGAGCACTGCCGGGAGTAATTCCTGAGTGCAGAGCCAGGAGTAACACCTGAGCATTGTCAGGTGTGAGCTAAAAAAGCAAAAAAAAAAATTAAAAAAACATATATTTGGTGGAGGCAGAGTGATTGTGCAATAGGTAGGGCACTTGCCTTGCATGTAATAAACCTGGGCTTGTTCCCAGCATCCTGCAGGGGCAACGTGCAATTGCCAGGAGTTATCCCTAAGCAGAGAGCTAGGGAGTAACCCTGGGCATCCCCAGGTCTGCCCCTAAAACAAAGCAAAACAAAGCGTATTTGGAGATAGCAGTGAACACGATTGAATTTGTGTTATGTGATTACTATATTTTTAAGAATCTGGCGAAAACATTTATCAGTTCACCATATCAGTATGTTTTCTGATTGAAACAGTACTAGAGCATACAAAAAAAAATCAACCACAATAAAGAAGCTTTGGTACATCTACACAATGGAATACTATGCAGCTGTTAGGAAAAATGAAGTTATAAAATTTGTCTATAAATGGATGGACATGGAGAAGATTATGTTGAGCAAAATTAGCCAGAAGGAGAGAGACAGATACAGAATGACTGCATTTATTTGCATGGCATAAATATATATGTACATATTATGATACCAATATCCAAGGTCAAGTGAAACATATATCAGGAGGTCTTGTCAAAGGTGGAAATTATCACAAACGTGTGGGAGTCAGAGGTTAGGTAAGACAGAAAATGGAACAGGGTGCTAATAATTGCCGAGGGTACTAATGCCAACCTAGAACTGAGCATTAAATAGAGGCAAAAAGGATACACATGACAACCTTTTAATGTATGTTCTGTAATACATAGTCTGGAAGGGAAGGGAAAGAGAGAGAGAGAGAAAGGGAAAGAAATAAAGAACCTGCCATGGAGGTGGGCTGGGGAAGGGGAGGGAACCGGGGATGTTGGTGGTGGGAGATGGGCACTGGTGGAGGGACGGGTGCTGGAACACTGTGTGACCAAAACCCAAACATGAACTTTTTAATTGTATATCTTTTTATTTGTATATCTCACGGTGGTATAATAAAATACTTAAAAAAAATCAACCATTACAGAAATCTGAAATTTCTCTAATGGTCAGTGATGTTTACAACCTGGTTTAATTCCTAGCACCACATGACTCATGAGACCACCAACTGTTTGGCCCGGTGTTCCCCCCCAAAGGGTCATCCTTGGATTCAGGTTGGTTGGCGATTAATGTTGGAGCGGCCCTGAGATGACTCATCTGCAGAACTCCTCAGGAGGAGGCAAGAGCCTAGGCTTCAGGGAAACCATTGCACATATCTTTTTGTCTGCTGGGTGCTGGAAGGCACTACTGACTACGTAGCTCAGAACTCACTTCCAGCATTGTTGTAGCTGCAGTATTGCTCAGGGGAGCAAGTGATACCAGGGGTCAAACCCCAGCTCTAATTAGCAAACAAACACACTGCCTTTTGAGCTCTCCTCTGCCAACTACCTCCACTCACAGTTCATGTGATGGTTGGATGCACTCTCAAATCCAGGAAAAGTTTCAAGTGTGAGTTATGCAAGGGAAACCTGGGTCTCTTACAATGAAATGTATTGAGATTAGACTCCTGCTTTTAAAAATGACTGCTGATAAGCTCTGAACTTCAACCTTCTTCTATCCATGTGTGCCTCAGAAGCAGACAAAGAAATCTGGGTGCTACACGTGAAAACTATTTACCCTCTACACAGCAAGAACTATAGGGGAGGAGCGCAAGTGATCTTTCTCTAGAGTCCACAGAGAGGGCATGACTCACACACTTCAAAACTCCAGAACAACAGGACAGTCAGTTTCTGCTGATAAGCCCCCCACTCCGCTTTGGGGACTCTGTTACATCAGTCCCCAACAACAACAACAAAAAAAGAAATCTGGGTGCTATTCCTTTGGCACAGGCAGGAGATTTATCACAAAGCCTTTTCAAGTGCAACTTGCTTCCCAGCCGCACCAGACCTAAGTCAATCTCCTTTGTTTCGTTCTCTCTCCTCTCCTCCTCTTCCCTCCCAGATCCTTCTCTTCCCTCCCCTTCTCTTTCATCCTCTTCTTTCCTCCCTCCTCTCTCCTCTTGCGTGGTCCTATAAAATCATCTCCTCCTTATATGGGGTCTGGGTTGAAATTCATCCTTGGTGCTTCATGTTGAACCTCTAATATAATTGACCAAGAATCACCAGACATAGCTTCTGGAAACCCCAATCTCTGCTTGGGAGCCTCCACTACCAAAGAAAATTAACCCCCTAAAATCCTCCCTGATTGTTCATATGGTTTACTTATATAAACACTCTTATTGAGTTTTAAGCAAAGATTATAACTTAAGGAAAATTACTTATATAAACACTCTTATTGAACTTTAAGCAAAGATTATAACTTAAGGAAATTTTTCAGAATTCATCCATTTTTATAATGCAAGCAGAAGCAACACCCACCCATACACACACTGTAGTTGGTTGTTAGCTCAGAGGACTTAAGTACATGCTTTTCAAGCCAGTTATGTGCCCTAACGCCTGTGACCACAGAATGCCTAACAGTGCTGGGGTGATAACCCTAAACCCAGTGGTGGGAACAGCACCTGGGCACTGCAGGGGAGATCCTTACAAAGCTCTAGAAAAGTGAGAGGAGATAACACAGTTGGGCATGGGCACAATTTAGGGTTGATGCTGCCTGGTGAATAAAGGAAAGACCTTTCAGCCTATTTAGAACTATTTAGGCCGGACCGATAGCCCAGTGAGTAGGGCATTTGCCTTGCATGCGGTCTGCCCCATGCCGGCTCGGGTTTGATCCCTGGCATCCCATATAGTCCCCTAAGTACTACTGGGAGTAATTCCTGAGTGCAGAGCCAGGAGAAACCCCTGAGCATTGCCGGGTATGACTCAAAAAGCAAAAAAAAAAAAAAAAAAACAAAACCGAACTATGAACTATATTCCTGAATGAAGATAAGTGCTTTCTTCCATGTAGACTACGGTTTAATTCATATTCTGATGAAAGCTGATGCATATGAATAGGAGTCACATGAACATCTCTTCTGCCCTCCGTGAGTGTTCAGGCCTTTTGGCATCCTTGAACATGCAGGGAATTGCTGTTTGCAGGAGTACCTCCAATGAAGATGAATTCTTTTGCAGAAAAATTTGACTTTTATAACAAACCTCTATCTTTTGCTCTATTTGGTAACCTTGTTCTGCTCTTCATGACCCACCGGAAGAGTCTGCCACATCTCACTCTATTCAGAAAGCCCACAATGAGTGACTCAGTGTTTTATCTGCTCGCTTCTGGTTTCCTGTCTACCCAGGAAGATCAACCAGAGGTGGAGGACAGTGGTCTACTTCCATCTTCCCACTAACCATAAGCATCTCAAGTCACTAAAGAGCAAACAACTATCTTCTATTTGTCAATGATAATCTGTCCATGTGGACCATTTTGATTTAATAATTTATGAAAGAAAGTCCTTTCTATGATCAAGGCTGTGTATATTATGCTTCCATTCCAATAGGCAAGGTGAGCAGTCTCACGCACTGCTTTATTGGCAAGGAAAGCCTGTTTGCTTCCTGCTTCTGTAACAATCAAGCTTTCATCTTCTATGTTGAATCAGACTGAATGTGGTTTGGACTCTAAAGTCTCCTATTTATGTTCTTGGGGCCCCATAATCTCTGCTCATTACAATGTTGGATTTGTAGTATGCAAAGTCCCTTCCTTGCAGAAGTAGAAGAGAGAATAGACAGGGCCCTGGATACATTCTAGAACTGAAATATCTCTAGGAGTTTTACATAAATCCTTTCTATCACCAGAAGCGTACAGCTGATACCGGCTCAGTCATAGAGACCAGGTATTGCCAGATTGCCCAGAGCAGTTCACAGGTCACGAGCCCCTGGTTCTATGATGGACCCCATCTGAACGAAAACTTGACATCAACCACAGGTGTACTTAGGAGTACTGGATTTTGTCTTTGAAAAAACAAAACAAAACACAACCGAGATTTATTTCCTTGCGTTTATTTGATTGATTTGATTTCTCTAGGAGACCTTCCATAAAACTCCTCTTGCAGGAACCTTTTAGTCTGTTCACCTTCTAGTGATCTAGTTAGAGGGGAAGCCTGAGAGAATGTTTGTCAAGTTTGTCTGAGAAATGTTTGTCAAGATTCGATGCTTATCTCTGAAACCCAGCGAAGGACAAAACAGAAAAGACAATTTAGAAAGCCCCAATCTGGACACAATCTGGATAAAAGCTCTGGGCTCTGCTGGCTTGTAGGGACCTCTAGGAGTGGGAAGTGAGATTGAGTTTTAGGAAAAAAAAGTCTAAGTGGAATGGGAGGGGCCGGAGAGGCAAGATCCTTTATACAGCCTTGATGGCCCATGGCTATTTTGGCCAAACACATTCCTGACTTCTAAACTTTCTCTTTGCTTACTTGCCCCATGAGAATTTTCTTTCTTAAGATTATGAAGGAGAATGCCATTTCTTAAGAATGCTCAGTAATGCGATAGCAATATTTGTTCGTAAATGATAGATGTTTCAATTAAAAAGTTTTAGAGCTGAGTTGGATGTTTGGTATAAGATCCATTTCCTGATCTCACCCTCTCTATTCCCTATACCATATCATAGCCCACGTACACCTCTCTTAGGACTCTTAACACACCTCCCTATTAGTTACCTAGTTCCCCTATGATAAAATAATTGTTTCATGGTACTGTATCTAACTCATCTTTGCATTCTCTGCGAAGCAAAAATATTGGGTGAATAGGACTCATGTGATTAATATCTGTTGCTAGATCCTCTGAGGTTTTTTAAATACATCTTTAGGATATTGTTGGCAGCATGTAATCTGTGTAAATTAAATATGGCAGTATGTGTTCTTCATGGTGCTATTGTCCATTTAAATATTCATTTTTCCATTCTAATGAAGTTAGGTTACAAAACAGCACAGATCATCAGCTTCCTTAGTTGATAATGGAATTGATGAACATCTGTAAGATGTAGTAGATAAGATAATATCAGAACACTGTATCACTGTATCTTGTCTTCCCATTGTTCATCGATTTGCTCGAGTGGGCACTAGTAACATCTCCATTAGTCCTGTCATAAGCAAGTGCAACCAAGGGCATCTACTTGCTACAGGGACAGGAGCCTGAAACCATGCTTCAGGTTATGGAACTGAGGCCCATAATAGTTACTAGTCTTTTGGCTGAAAATAAAACACAGTAGCTTGCCAGGCTTTACCATGTAGGTAGTATAGTCTCAGTAGAAGGCTCTCAACCGAGCATTTACTGATGAAACTTAAAGGGGGAAGATCAGGTTTTCTCTTGGATGGAGCTCTGAGGAACTATGGAGTCTGGATGTTGAGAATGACAAACTGCATGATGTGTGGTTTGCTCTGGCTTCTTGCCAGGCTTACTGGTATCAGTTAAAACATGTCTATAACTGTTTACTATGTATAAATGTGAAAGAAATTGGGAAGTAACTTATGCAAAATTCAGTATCCTATAAAAATATCATGCACCAAAGGGACATGTGGGTCGGCATGGGTGGGTCTCTCTCTCTTCGGGGCGACTGGCATGGAGGCGGAGGAAAGGGCAGGGCCCAAAACTCCACTCCGAGTCCAGCCAGCATGGTCTCTCCCCCGCTCCTGAGGTGCAAACCCTTGGAGCAATGTTGGACTCGGCCAGGGGATGGCCGAGCCCCTTACTGGGAGGTCAGCTCCATGAGTTGCTTACACATGGGGCTGGCCGAGCAGCACAGCTGTGGGTCTGAAGTGGATGGGTCTGGATCTCTTTCGGGGTTGCAAATTAGCTGAGTCTGGCCTGGGTGGGTCTTTTCTTCCGGGCAACTGGCATGGAGGCGGAGGAAAGGACAGGGCCCAAAACTCCACTCCGAGTCTGGCCAGCATGGTCTCTCCCCACTCATGAGAGCAAACCCTTGGAGCAATGTTGGACTCGGCCAGGGGATGGCCGAGCCCCTTACTGGGAGGGTCAGCTCCATGGGTTGCTTCCACATGGGGCGGCCGAGCAGCACAGCTGTGGGTCTGAAGTGGATGAATCTTGATCTCTTCGTAACAAAAGTTGGAAAATCTGAACCATGTCCAAAGAGTTACTCCAACTGCCTGTGGGTTTTACTAAAAGGACTCATGGCACAGTGAGAAACCACTTTAGCAATAGCTATGCAGCTCAAAGTCTTTATTAAAGACAAGTTCAAAGCCTTGTTAAAGTATTTTATACTTGTTTCTCTCCACCTCCTGCCATAAATTCTTGGGTTTGGGGACTGCAACTCTACAGATATTTAGGGAGGGAGTGAGAAGACTGGACCACCAGAGAAACCTTGAATTCACTCCCCACTACATCTTGCAGGTGAAAGATGACCCTACAGCCCCGATTGCTTTTAAGGCTCTGTGATTCTCATCCCTGGCTAGCAACTTTAGGTTCGCTAACTTTCTCCTGTTTTGGGAGCGAGAGCCATGAGGCAGAGGATAGTCTGGTGGAGGAAGGGTGGATGCAACTGAATAAATCTTTACCGATGACCATTTTGTGATTCTGTCTGCTTCCAGTAACGTTTTTTGTCTTTGCAGTTACCTATCTTGCCTTTTCTATATATAGATCTCCCTGGGAACCTGACAAGTTGTATGATACAGCAGAGCTCAATAGGTTGTGTTGATATTATTGTGCACTCTGCCTTTCCCTAAGTATCCCTGATGCCAAGGCACATGCCGGTCCCAGAACCCTGTGTTGATCTTTGCTCTTTGACCTAGTTCTCTCTTTGTCCAGCAAGTGTTCCTGAACTTGTCCAGGTGATCAAATCCTTTGTGTCTTTCTGGAAATGATGCAACTTTGCAGAGAACAAGGTGCCTAAGGTGAAATGCATTTCAGAGAGTTCTATCTAGTAATATTCTATTCAGTCTTGGATTTTATTTCTTCTTGGTACCTGAGGCTGACATGTTTTAGGTGATTATTGACATTTTCTTTAAAGAGAAAGATGTTTGGTGATAAAATGGTCAGTTCATGTTCTCATTACGGAACACTTAGATGACTATAAGTTGAATTCTAGATCTCAATAATGTTTATTTTGATTACTTTTGATTACTTTTTGTGTGACAAAACTAAGGTCTAGATTGTTGACATCTCTTGTAGATATCTAGATTGTAGACATCTCTTGTAGGTGTCTAGATGTGACTTGTCAAGATTTTTAAAGCGAGTGGCTGAAGTGACATTAGATCTGAAGCCTCCTGGTTTCCGTTTCCTTCAGTTTCAGCACACAGGGTCCCCTCTTCCCTGTGATCTTCAGTGCCTTCCACAGTTTATGACTGGCCGGGCTAGATGATCTCTCTGGGCCAGAGTCTAATTAATGTTCTGAGAAGATTGCTGTAGTCTAATTCCCAATATTGTGAAGAAAATAATTAATAGCAATAAAACACTCTGCAGTATGATGCACTATGCAGACACCAACATGACACAACTCTACCTATTTCACTGTAATTAACTTGGCATTCAATAATGGAAAAATCAGTAGAGCAAGTCCTATCTGCTTTTGCAGAAATGGCCATAAGTCTTTAGCTATTTTTTTTTTTTTTTTTGGGTCACACCTGGTAATACTCAGGGGTTACTCCTAGCTCTGCACTTAGGAATTACTCCTGGAGGTGCGTAGGGGACCAGATGGTATGCCAGGGATCAACCTGGGTCGGCTAATACAAGACAAATGCCCTATGCTCTACGTGCTGTAGTACTGCTCTGCTCCGTTAATACTTTATCTTAAAAGTGTCTCACAACCAAGGGAGCACAGAGCTGGGACTGAGCTCTATACACTCCACTGGGTATGGCTCTAAAGTAAAACAAAAATAGTTCATTTTGTCTGATATGAGTAAAGCAGTAACGAGTTTTCTCTCAATTCCATTTGCACGTGTGTCTATCTGTTTCCTCCCCTCTGTATCCCCCTCCCCACACACTTCATTGTTGTTCTTGCAAGGACTTGGGGCAACAGACAACACTGGGTGTGATACTCACCAGGGATCACACTTAGGTTGTAAGGCTTGATCTCTTAGCTCTGGTACTTGCCAAGCATCAAAGTTTGTGGCATTAGCACATACACTAGAACAGGGTTCTATTACTCTGGGCTGTGCTCTTCAGAGTTCACTTTCAGATGTGGTGTTTTCACTCCTTAATTGTGGGTATGGAGTTTGTGGGCCTTTGACCATGGTGTTCACTAACACCTGGCTGTGGTATAGCCAGAAATTACTTGCAGCTCTAGGGATCACAAAGAGCAGAACTAATAGGCTCCATCAGGCAGGACATTGGCGCTCATTGCCTAATGCTTCCAGTTGCCGTCTAAGCCACTGAACTATCTCCTGTTCCAGAACTGTTATTAATAGTTTCAGTCCTTCAGATCCGTGTCCTTACTCATGAGTCTCTTGTGAGCTAAATAGTTGTATCTTAGTTTTTTTCTCAAAGCTGTCAGCCACTCTGTCTTTTGAACAGAGTACAGTTCATCTAAATTTTAAAAGAATGTTCACTGTCACTGACACTGTCTTCCCATTGTTCGATTTGCTTGAGTGGGCACTAGTAATATCTCCATTAGTCCTGGCACAAGCAAGTGTAACCCAAGGGCATCTGCTTGGACAGGAGGAGCCCGAAACCACTCTTTAGGTCATGGAACTGAGGTCCATAATTGTTACTAGTTTTTGGCATAACAAGTAAATTAAACACGGGTAGCTTGCCAGGCTCTGCCGTGTCGGTGGTATACTCTCAGTAGACTCTCATCTCGAGCATTTACTGATGAAACTTAAAGAAGAAAGATCAGGTTTTCTGTTAGATGGAGCTCTGAGGAACTACTGATTCTGGATGTTGAGAATGACTGACTGCATGAGGTGTGGGTTGCTCTGGAGCTTGCTAGGCTTACTGGTATCACTTAGAACCATTCTAGAATGTTACTATACAGATTTTAGGGTTGTTTTGTTTCTGTAAAAAAATGTCATTGGGACTTTGGGGATTGCACTGAATTTGCCAGGTGTTTGGGGAAAAAATCAAATATATATGCCAAATACCAGTAACAATTATAGACCTCATTCCGGAATGGATTGAGGCTCTTTATGTTCCTGGAGCAAGCAGATGCCTTGAGCTCTACTTGCATGAGACAGGACATATGGAGATGTTACTGGGGGCCCTCGAGCAAATCGATGATGAAGGGAAGACAGTGATTGGGGAAAAATGGTGATTTTTGACAACATTATTTTTTTCCAATTAAGGATGGAAAATTTTTCCATTTGGTGGTTTCATTATGTATCTTTTACCAATATCTTACAGTTGTAGATTTACCTTACTATCAGAAAGGGTGTTTCCAACTCTGTTGTAATTTGGTAGGTTACTTAAATACTAATATCATTCTATATAAATTCATAGAAAGTTTTCAGACCTCCAAAGCACATGTTTGAGAGAGATCGTGGGCTTCTCCAGAGTGGGAAAAGTGAGCAGAGAGAACAGAAATAGGCAAGAAATGTACTCAGGAGAGAACACAAGCTTGAAGACCAAGCAAACTGGAGATCTATCTCTGGGTTTTTAATTCTGTTCCATTGGTCTCAGAGTCTTTATTCCAGTAACTGTCTTGATTACTGTAGCTTTATAGTGTAAAGTTGGATAAAATAAAAAAAAAGTTCTCCCCATCTTTCTTATTTTTTGGTGGTTTTGGCTGTGTGGGTGGTTCTATTATTCCATATAAATTTGGCCTATGTCTCAATATAATGCCATGGGTGTTTTTAGGGTGGGGTGTTGGACAATACTTAGGGCTTACTTCTGACAGTACTCAGGGCTTTATTGATTCTTCTTAGGCATCACTCCTGGTAGGGCTTGGGAGAGCATGTGGTGTGCCAGGGATCAAACCTGTTAGTTGTGTGCAACATCCTACAACCTATCGCTTGGGCATTGTTAGAGGTATTTTTAAAGGATGGCATTGAATCTATGTAGTGCTTGAGACAGAGGGCCATTTTGGACAGTATTGATCCTTCCAATCCATGTTTCCATTTACTTGTCTTCTATTGCTTTTAGTTATGAGTATTCGTATAATTTTCTTCGTAGAAGTATTTTGATTCTGTTATTAGATTTTCAGGGCAGTTTATTTATGGACAATTGTGAATGGGATTTTTTTCCCTCCTTCTCCCTACTTATTTTAATATGGAAATGCCATGGATTTTTTATTGTGCTGGTTTGTAGACTGCCACTTTATAGTTCAAGTTTATTGTTTCTAAGATTTTTTTTTTCAGTATGCAGGCTTGCAAGGTACACTAGCGTGTCATCTGCAAATCGTGATAGTCTTGACTGCTTTCCTTTTTTATGTTGGAGAGCCATTATCTGGTGTTGCTCAGAGATCACTCTTGCACTCCTGCTATTGCCTAGGGGACCATATGCAGTTCTGGGGATTGTACTAGGTTTGACTGCATGGATGGAAAATACCTTATCCCTGTACTGTGCTTCTGACCCTTCTTTTCCAATTTGGATTCCGTCATACCTTTTTCTTGCCTAATTGCCATGGCAAGGGCTTCCAAAATTATATTGAATCACAGTGTGAGAGTGGGCAGTGTTATCTTGCACCTAATTCTTAGAGGCTTTCAGGATTTCACCATTAAATGTGCTGAGATTTGTAGATTTTTTTAAAAAATATATTTTATTATACCACCATGAAATAAACAATTACAAAAATGTTCATGTTTGGGTTTCGGCCATACAGTTTTCCAGCACCCACCCCTCCACAGGTGTCCATTTCCCACCACCAAGGTCCCCGATTCCCTCCCCCTCCTCTAGCCTGCCTCTATGGCAGGTTCTTTATCTGTTTTCTTTCTCTCTTTCTCTCTTCTCTTACATATTGTGAATTGTAATACATATACTTAGAGGTTATCATGTGTAAGTTCTATGCGGTAATAGCACTTTCAGCAATTATTGGCACACTGTTCCCTTATCTGTCTTACCTAACATCCCACATGTTACCACAAACGCTCCCACACGTTTGTGGTAATTTCCACCTTCAACAAATCTCCTGATCCATGTTTCGCCTGAACTTGGATGTTAGTATCATAATATATATATATTTATATATATATAAAATATATATATATGTCATGCAAATAAATGTAGTCATTCTATATCTGTCTCCTATCTAATTTCACTCAACATGATCTTCTCCATGTCCATCCATTTATAGGCAAATTTCATAACTTTGTTTTCCTAACAGCTGCATAGTATTCCATTGTGTAGATGTACCAAAGTTTCTTTATCCAGTCATCAATTCTTGGGCACTCTGGTAGTTTCCAGAATCTGTCTATTGTGAATAGTGCTGAGAGAGCTGTAGGTTTATGGTAAAAGACTTTATTATAGTGAGGAACATTCTTTCTTATTTTATTGGAAGTTTTAAATAAGATGGAGTGTTGGATCCTGTTAATAACTTCACTCAGACTTTTCTCGAGGTGTTCAGGAGGACATCTGACTGTGATGGAGGATCCTTCTTGGAGGTCCTTGGGAGACCATATGTAGTGTTGTGGAATGAACCTAGGACAGCTGCAGGCAAGGCAAATGCCTTAGTGATGTGTCACCCCTCACACACTCAAATTGCCTGTAATGTTCCAGATGCAACCACAATGGTCAGAATATCTAAAAATACTTGGAACTTGTGTTTTACTCTGAACTTCTTTCACTTTCCATTTAGGGATTGCATACCTATATTAATAATCTATGGGTCAATGAAATATAGAAACTTAAAGACCAGTTAGGGAGGAAGATGGAAGGAGATGGAAGAGTTCAGCTGCATATTCATTATCAGGACTTCAGGGGCAATGTTTGGAGAGTGGCATGGTATCATTCCTCGTCATTTTCATGGTAAGTAGTGGTAGCATTAACAGACCACTAATGTCTTGCCTCATCTTAACTAATTTACAACTGGAGGTAGGCTCCACCATATTTATTGCTTTTGGAAAGGCATCCTTAAATTTTCTTGATTTTAATGAGTGTATTCACTTCTCTTATTCATAATTGTGGTAATGAGATAAACACATATTCTAAGTTACATCAATGAGGACCAAAAGAGCATCCATCCAAATAAGTATTCTGGGAATTGCTTGTGTTGTTGGCGAGATACAGTCTTATACCTGCTTGGTTTTGTGCTGGTCATATGTTAGAGTGTCCAGAGAACAGAAAGGCTGCTTTAGAACTGACATTAAAATTAACATTAAAATTGTACAAATCACGCTGTGCCGTGGCAGACAACACTAAATGTCAAAGGCATTACCTGAGTCCTGACTTTAGTTCTGCCTGAAGATAATGCCTCCTTACTCTTAGAATGAATACCTTGTAGTGTGAGTCACACATCACTTTTTCTATATGTTGAATCAGACGTTCATTCCCACACAATGACAAGTTCTGACATTGGCTCTTCGACTTTTCCACATAGCGATTTTCAGGGTGCAATTTCACTAGTATTTAATGCCAGCTGCCCCACCCCTCGATTGTAGTGAGGCTCTGCAATGTGTTTATTCACAGCTACTCTCCCAATACCTAGAAGGTTCCATACTGTAATAGCAGCCCAATTATTTTGTGTGGCTAAGAAAGCAATTGAATCTAACAATAATGCATGGTCCCCCAATTAAGAAATTTAATTAAGGTCCTTATTTTGCTATACAAGTACGATCAGTTGTTTCAGGACATGCTAATATATACATGTAAGGTTCTTAAATTTACTGTGTAAATTAACTAAAAGAGCTCTAATTATGATGATGTCAAGGCCTCTTTCTTTGATGGATGGACATGGATAAACCCCCCTGAGCCTCAGTCTGCTGAATAGTGAAAGGTGACTTCCTCAAGACAGGTGTTTGGTCATGGCAGCCTCTCGCTAACAGAACTGCTATTAGTACAAAGGAACAATGCATCTCATAGGAGAAGAGGGAATATACAGTCAGTTAAAAACCAGAGTGGAACAGAAGCAAAGGCCAGGGCTGCATAACACTGACATTTTTATTAGAATCATTTGTAACAAATGGAACTTGTGTCAGCAAAGAACTGATTTTCATACAGACTTCTTTCGCCACCAATGTAACGAAGTAAGAAAATAAAAAGCACGCCTTTCATTCTGTAAAACGTTTACGCGTACTACTAATTAGAGGTAATTGTATCTTTTAACAAGCCATTTTACAAGTTATTTTTTTAAATTTTTTTCAGTCTATGCATCCAAAACGAGAGCAAAGAACACAACTGTTATTATCTTTGTAAAGACACTCCAAGCTTAGATGGCAAAGCCACGTAACGGATGGATAGGATGGAACTGTAGCCTTCTGATCTCTGCTGGAGTATCAGGGCACCCATAAACACAAAGAAAAGCAAAACTCAAAAAGGAAATAGAAAAGGGAATTAAAATAAAGAGAGGGACTAAAAGCAAAACTGAAAATCAACAGGAAAGAAAAAAATCTGTACCTTACTGCAGAATTTTCCCCTTCCTGTTTCTATGCCGTGTTATTTACACACACACAAATGAATTTCTGAAGCAGTTTCTTACAGATGGGTTCAAGTAATAACATTATTGGGTGTAGAATCAATAGGGCAGTGCATAGTACAAAGGTATAGAAAGTGCAAAGTTCCCTAGAGGCCCTTCCCTCCCCTGGCTGTCCTCGCCATTGTCTAACCATGCAAATAATTTTTTAAAAAAGAGCTAAAATAAAGTTCTGTACAAATCACTTTTTATATATTTTGATTTTTACCATTGTAACTAATTACAAAATTATACATAACTACACGTACATAGGTAAATAATAGCACCGTACTGGTTATGATGATGAAAATAATTGGAAACTGGAAAGTTGATGGCAATGTAGATAAAGATGTCTACCTGGGAAAATAAAACTAGAATTCTTGTAGAGAGAAACAGAGTGGAATGCACATCAATGACAGTAAGGGAGTTAGTTTTTGGAACAGCAAGATCTGGAATAGTCACCTCGTTCGTCTGCGGTATGCATCCCATTCGTTTTCTTCTTATTCTCCTCTTTCCCTTTGCCAAATGGGCAGTTTTGATTGCAGGAAGAAACTGCCCATGGCCAATGGTGCTGGTGTGCAATAATACACCATCGGATTTTACATGTCCAACATGGCATACCTGCAGTGATGCAATGACTGTCTGACCCCCTTGGTTTCACTAAATGAAAATTAGAGCAGAGTAAGCTGGCACTTGGATAAATCTCCAGAAGATACAAACTCAAAGAACATAACAATAGACCCACATAGTGCACATTCTTCTCTGGTTCTGATGTAGGTTAGAGAGTCTCGTTCTGAGGTAGCCTTCTAGATACGTTTTTTAGTATTATATTTTTTCTTCTTTTTTTCTTTTTTTTTTTTTTACAAAAGTGCTCAAATATGATGCTGAAGTGTTTGGTCTCTTGGATTTCATTCTGCTTGTGATGGGAAAGTGTGGAAAACAAAAGTCTTTTATGCAGAACATCAATGAAGCTAAAATCATACCAAAAAATTATACCGCTACCCAAACTCCTTAAGAGTTACTTGGATATTCTGAGGGTTCTTTAAAATAGTGTAAGTTATGGCAAGCTCCAGCCACCATTCATGGCTTCTTATAGCAAATATGTTGGAAATTTGGGGCGGAGACACAGAGTTGTGTAAATATATACATACACGTTATTTTAATGTCTCCTTTTAGAAAAATCCTGGTGGAATAGTAAGTATACTCCAAAGTTGCCACTAATGTTTGTCACTAAAGTTTGGTGCAATTACTGAATGTTCCAGAGCAGATTTAGAAGGGATTATAAATAAAGCAAGTAGCTTTTCCTGATGTTGACCACTGTGAAAGGAAGAAGGGCCCTGATTATCCAAGTGCTTTGGGCTGGTTACAATCACTAACATCCCCGACTTGGTTGAAAACTAGGAATGCATATTATTCAAAGAGTTTTTTGTACATGTGGTAAACAGATAATGCTTTAATTGGAAGAGTAACATATATGAACAACTAATGGAAATACGAACTAAAGTTAAAAAGAAATGCTATTAAAATAGGCATCAATTATAAGGCACTCTAAATGCAAAACTAAAACCAAAAACAAAACAGAGTACAGCACTTCCCAGGAATGCTGTAAGCCACAAAAAATATTTCTGACCGAACAGAGTAACATGAGTTTGGCTTTGCCCCTGTTACATAAATGCAAAATTCATAGCACGTACTATAGACAATATACGTTTGAATACACTGTTTTTTTAAAACAATTTGATAGCTGATATATTACAACATTCTCCCTCCTAAAGGGATATGCACTGACCTTTCCCACATGCACACCTCTTAGATATTTAATAATTTTTATTGCACTAGAGTGTTAGAAATATTGAACTTTGTTGGAAGCCTGGCTAACAAAATGATATTTGTGAGTATGATTGGGTTGGGAGGAGGTTAGGGGTGAGGTTTGACAATCACTGATGTGCATTCCTCATTTCCCTTAAAATAAATTGCTGTGATATTAATACCGATGGCATAAAAGTAATAACAAATTGAAAAAGATGTTTGTAGTTGCTTTAAAAAAAGAAGCTAAATCATGGAGGAATTGAATGATAACTCTTTTTGTGTGGACATGTTTTATATATATATATATATACATAGATACCCGTAGAAAATATGGATATATATGTATATATGTTAGCAGCAACTTTATACTTTGCGCCTCCCTGTTGATTCAAAAACAAAAGCTGTGGCTATTTGAAGAAAATGGGTACTTTCTTGCCAACTAAAATGGAACAGAAGTATAAAAGTAATATCTGACGAGACCAATACTGTAGATTACGGACTGCACAAAAATGTGCAAAAGTTCAAATTATTGGATATTTCTACAGCAAGATATTCCAGATAACAGTTATACAGCTTAAAAAAACCTACAATTTGGAAATAAAAAATGAGTTATGTAACTTTTTAAAATCACTTTTCTCGAATGATACATTTTGTTAAAAAAAAAGTTTTACACAGTTAAAAATGAAGCACAGGTCAGCAGTATCTTTACAATACTAAAAAACTAAAGCAAAGACTTTCTTTTTAAACATTTCCCCCTTTTCCCCTAAGATGTTGTTATGAGCAGTATGGTGGGAAGGGGCGATGTCAAAGCAGTCTGTTTCATCATGAGAAGCCGCACCAACAATCACCTTGCGCTGAAGTGCACCATCTGATCATTTCTTTTTATACCTAACAAGCAATCCCAAACAAGATGGTGGTTCTTTGCTGTGATTTCTTCTTCCCTTTTACTTGAATCCTTGAGGTATCTGCAAATAAAATCCTTCAGATGCCTCATCAGTCAGGATTCCTTAGATTTTTTTTAGGTTAGATTGTTAAACTGTGAATTCTTGGTCCACCTGGAAGAGTTTGGTTTTAATTTGCTTTGTGTGTAATAGTCCCACTAAGAGGTTGTTAGCTAGAAGTTAAGAAGGACTTCTTAAGTGCCCTGTATGGCTCAGAAGAGACTCCATGGATATTGAAGGGCCTGTGGCAAAAATCCCAAACAGATCAGGCGTTTCTACGTTGCATAGTGATCAAAGCTGCCCAGGTACTCTAGTGCGGCTCGATAGCAGAACTGATATTGATCCTGCAGGAGGAAAGAGGGTCTGTCAGTTCAGTTTAGAAGGAAAATCAGGATTAGAAACCAGCTCCATCCAAATGAGAGATAAATCCTGTCAGTCTACAGCCTGGTTTTATTAATCAAAAACAATTAGCCACATGGTAGTCACCCACCGGCACATAAATTCCTGTTGTAGTCCTGTACTTTGAGCTGCTTGTTTTCAATAGCTATGTCTCAGTGCGCAGATCTAGGGATGTTTGATTCCAGTTCACTATCATTTAGGGAAGCAAGGGCTGGTCAGCCACAGGTGGTGCTGGGATGCAACTTGGGTCAGCTGCATGCAAGGCAAGCACCCTTCCTGCTATGCTAGCACCCTGTACCTGAGTTCATTCATTGGAGTACTACTACCAACAGATGAAAAACACCACATCAGGGCCACAGCGACATGGCGGCAGGGGGTGAGCTCGCTGAGACTAGGAGGAGGGTAGCTTTCTTCTCCCAGCCAGCAACAATGAGTTCAAGACATGCAGAAATTCTTCTTAGCCCTTGGCTTCCTGGAATCAGAATTTCCCATCCCTATTGTGATGTATTTGATATTCCAAAACCAGTAACAATAATGAACCTCATTCCCAACGAATGGAGGCATTGCTTGAGCAAATCGATGAACAATGGGAAGACAAGTGACAAGTGCCATTGTGATGCTCCTGTGTAAGAGAAGCGGGGTGCTGAACTTTCGAGACTTCCATCCTCACGCTATCAGTTGCCTACACTGAAATATGACTCGTGCCATTTAGCCAAATTTGATGTGATTGCTAGTTGTCTGTTCTGGCGAAGGCCTGCCTGAAATTACAATGGCGTCAGACAAGTACTTCTTTAGAAATTAAATACTGCCATTCTGAAATAAGTCAGAGCATTGTTAGATGGAAAAATTATAATTTACACATGAGAAAAAGATTTTCCTCATAAAAGAAACTTATTTTCAGTAGCCAATGGGGCTGAAAGTCAGTAGTTTCTACTTTACTTAAATGCACATTTTCTACATAAAAATGGTAATGTAAAATAAGGAGTTTACTTTCCTATCTTGTCAAAGTGTTAAGGCTTCTTAAATGCCCTAACAGCAATTCACTGTTAGACTGACACAAGTACTGCAAACCAAATTTTTGGTGTCAATGTCTAGAAGACAGATGATGAATATGGAATTCAAACAAAATCAAATTATTCTAAGAATGACATAAGCTTTCCTACCTCTTAGTTGGATTAAAATGTGAACTGTTTATCATATGCAAGAAAGTATGCTTTAAAATATCTGTCTATATGTCTTATCATGTCTTTTAACATGAATATACAATAATATGTAATTGTCATTTATACACCAGTGTTCCAAATAACATGTTCCAGCTACATGTGTAAGTATGTACATTTGTATGCATATCATTACAACTTCCAAAACAATAAGATATTGACAGGATCACTCCCACTCAAAGGGAGTGGCAAATAAGATTAAAAATGTTAGATAATTTGGGGGACAGAGTGATAGTACAGTGGGGAAGGCATTTGCCTTGCATGCAGCTGACACAGGTTTGATCCCTGTTATCCCATATGGTATCCTGAGCACCGCCAGGAGTACCTCCTGAGTGCAGAGCCAGAAGTAAACCCTGAGCATTGCCAGGTGTAACCCAAAAAAACAAAAAAAACCCGATAATTTGATGTTTCTCTAGTATTTCCAAATAATTTACTTCTGATATAGAGTCTGATTCCACGAGGTCCTGGCTAGTAAAATCTTTCTTTTGTTTGGTTCTTGTGATAGGACAATGAGATTTTTTTTCTTACCTCTGTCTGTACCATAGCTGGTCGTTGTGTTCTTAACATTTTGACAGTCTGGAAGATATCTACAACGCCTTCATACCTCATCCTTTCCAAAACAATGCTTAGTGTTATGAAGACTCCAGTTCTTCCAACACCCGCACTGTCACAATAACAAAAGTACTTAAGTCATGAGAACATTTACTTGGAGGTCAACCTATGTACAAGAGCTTCCAGATTACATTACTTCGTAGCAAGCAAGGTGTTGAATACATGGTGTTAAAGTGATGGGGCAGTTACTCTTACAATATGGGACAATGAATATGGAGTAAATAATTGGTTAAGTGCTATAAAATAAAATGACTTTCAACTATGTTTATATGGACGTTTTAGGTAATTCATGAAGCAAATACAGCAAAATAAATAAGAGGGAGGATAAATGTTTTTTTTTTTTGGGGGGGGAAAATTTGGCTACTCATGTTCAAAATACAATATGAAGTAAATATTTTTAAATATAAAATAATTGATAATGTAAGATATATATTGCTTATATGAGTTTTTTACTTTTTTTCAACAGTCACTTCATCTTCTCATAACCTAGATGATAAGTGATATACAGAACTCAAAGTTATGAGAGTCTATAACAAGGTTATTTGATATTACAGCCTCATTTAGTCCTTAGAAGAGTCTAAGAATATCAAATGTACAGGCTGTAAATCTATATATTTTTCTTTCTTCTCAAATATAACTTTGAGTAGATTTTCAAAGAAGTCTCCATACTTAAAAAACAGGGAGTAGCCCCAATTTATAGACTTATAGAAATTCAAGAGTTAAAACACCAAGATTTGCACTATACATTAGCACAGTTTTGACTTTCTCTTTTTCCCTTATTGTTTCAAGATATTTTCAGGATCTTCAGTGTAGCAAAGGAAAATAATTCATAGCCTTTTTTTTAAGAAGTAGGAAAGCATCTGGAGTTTTAGGTAATGAGGGGGACAGTGTATAATCTGGAAAATCCCTCCTTTCTTGGATCGTAGTTAAACAGCATGGATGGGTACAGGCCGTAGAATATGGATGGATTCATTTACTTGGGGATGTAGCTGACAGGCATGTATAAATAGTCTGTTCCTCTGCACTGGATTTTGTGAAGAGTTAACACAGAGATGGTATTGAGGCTGTATAATACATGGCAGTTTCTATCAAGTGGCAGAGGATGTCCGGGAGCAACTAAACTTTGTTAAGCTGGAGCAAATGACCTTGAGGGTCCCTTTCAATTCACAAAATCAATCTGGAGGCATCGTGATTTATGGTCTTTTTGTTGACGGGTACAAGAACTTTAGTGCCTTTCTTATCTTGATGCGATTGCACAAATATAACAAAATATAGGATTTGTGACTTTCCATTAGGTATAGGTGCTTTCAATATAGTAACACGATAGCCTTTCAAAGTCATTAAATTTACTGACTTTGTTAGTTTAATGAATTGCAAAACAGAAAATATCTATAGTCTTTAAGTTAGGTCTTTGTGTTTACAGTAAAGGTATGTTTAAATTATTTTTGTGATGACAAAGGCAAGAGAAGTCGGAGGATTTTGCTTACACTAGAAAAGTTCGAATTAAAATTGGTACAATATGTGCAAAATTAGGGGGAAATATACAACTAGTTCAAGCTGAATACACAACTGAAATATTGGCTCCATGCATCTTTTTATACATTCTGGTTGTCATCTTCTCATGTAGTATAATGTGACTGAGAAATAATAACCGCAAGAAAGGAATAAGCCGGAACAATTTGAATTCCAGAAAAACTTCTTCACTTCATAGAACTACTTAGTAGTATCACTGGTTCTACAGCTCAGACATTCTAAAGCACAGGTCTGATCACTAGATCAATAGACATCCCGTTGTTCATAGATTTTCTCGAGTGGGCACCAGTAACATTTCCATTTGACCTATCACGTGCCAGTGTAGTCCAATGGCATCTGGTTGTTTCAGGAATATGAAGAGCCTCAAACCGTTCGTTCATGGTCTTGACGAAGAAGACTGACCATCTTGTAGGTGGGTGGCCACGTGATATTTTGACATCCCGTGGGATCCAGTTGGTAACAGCTCTAGTCCAGCGGTCATCTCCAAATCACATTACATGTCCAGCCCATCTGATTTTTGATGCCTTGGCAATGAACAGAGTCCCTGACTCTGGAACAGCAATGGAGGTCGGAACTCTGGATACCTTCTCTCACTTGAGTAAGGCGTGATATTCCAAGTATCACTGTATCACTGTCTTCCCGTTCATCATCGATTTGCTCCAGCGGGCACCAGTAAAATCTCCATAGGACCTGTCTCATGCAAGTAGAGCCCAAGGGAACCTGCTTGCTCCAGGAACATAAAGAGCCTCAAACCATTCCATCAGGTCATGGGAATGAGGTCTATAAATGTTACTGGTATCTGGCATATCAAATACGGCACTGGTAGCTTGCCAGGCTCTGCTGTGCGGGTAGCATACTTTTGTAGTCATCTCAAAATCCAGCATTTATTGATAAACCGCGCGGCCGCAAGCAGCCACGTGAGCTGGGCTGTGACACGCTGGTCTGCTGGGTGGAGTTCTGATGAGGGGGAAGTCCGAATGTGGAAAATGGAGGTCCTTATGGAGTGGGGGTCGTCTGGCTTATTTTGAGGCTCTGCTGGGGTGGCAGGCCAGGGCTAGAATATGCCATCCCTCCCGGGCACCTCATGAGCGGCTGGGCACAGTGAGAGCCAGTAGCAGCTCTGCCCCATGTCTGTCACCAAGTATAGCTCTTTCAATTCTTCTTTGGGAGACCCGAATAGCATTCTCATCCTGCTTTCGTAGGGCCCAGGTCTCTGAGGCATATGTTAATGCAGGGAGAATGGTGGAGTCGAAGAGATGTGCCCGGAGAAGGAGGTTCTTTGTCTTTTTAGCTATTTCTTCGATGCCTTTGAAGGCACTCCATGCCGCTCTCTTCCTCCTGTGCAGTTCACGTTTTAGGTCATTCATCATGTTGACTTCTCGACCCAGGTACACATAACTGGTGCACTCAGAGATGTTTGTTTCGTTGAGAGTGAATGAAACTAGTTCATTTTTCATGAACACAGTTTTCTTTAGATTAAGCTGAAGACATATCTTTCCACATTCCCGGTCAAAGTCAGCCAGCATTTGTGCCCCTTGGCTAATGTTTTGTGTTATTAGAACGATGTCATCAGTGAAGCGGAGGTGGTGTAGTTGCCGACCATCTATCTTCACTCCCATTCTAATTGTCGCATGATGTTCTCAAGGGTGGCGCTGAAGAGATTTGGTGAAATGGTATCACCCCTGCCGAACCCCTCTTTTGACATCAATGATCACTTCCTTGTAGAATGGTGAGATCCTGGTGGTGAATTCGTAATAGAGCTCACGAAGGATCTTGATGTATTGGGTTTTAATGCCCTGTTTGGCTAGGGCTTTGATAAATACTTTGGTCTCAACAGAATCAAAGCGGGGCTTTAAATCAATGAACGTGAGACAGAGTGGCATCTTGAACTCCCTACAAACCTCAATGAGATTGGTTATTGTGTGGATATGGTCAATTGTGCTGAATGCTTTTTGGAAGTCAGCTTGCTCGCATGGTTGTCCTTCATCTAATGTTATGCCAATCCTGTTCAGGATGACTCAGAGTGAACAGCTTGTAGATGATGGACAACAGGTAGATGGGACGATAGTTGCCAATATCGTGAATGTCTCTCTTCTTGAACAGTAGAACTGTCCTGCTGGTTTTCCATTGGGAGGGCACCTTGCATTTGGACAGGTAGCGTGTGAAGAGCCGAGCCAGTGTATTGATGAGTACTGAAGGCAGATTCTTCCTGCGGAATTTGGTATGTGGGCAGGTAGACGTGGCTATCAAAGAAATCTGAGTAGAAGTCATGGATAATCTTCTCCATTGCCTTTCTGGAAGATGTGATAGATCCATCAGGGCGACGGAGGGCGGGCATCTTGGTCTTATAGTTGGCGAAGGACAGGCGGGCATCGCGAATGTTTTTCCCAGCTTCTGCTGCATTTTCCAGTATACTGCTCTTCTCTCTTTGAGGTTTTCCTTTATCGCTTCTCTGCACAGCTTTGTGAGCTTGGACATTAGCATTTGGTCACCTGAGGCTCGCACCTTGCCACATTGGTGAACTTGAGAGTTTTTGAAGACAGGTGCCCTTTTGTGTCTTTCTCTCTCTCTGCATTCTTTGCACTATCATGGAGGTGCTGAACCTGTTGGTTGTATTCTTCATCGATGTCATCAATGATGGTATCTTCCCATGTTGCCGCATTGGTGCCAAAGAGTTCCCAATTGGTGTCATTCTGGGAGTTCTCTTTTAAACTTTGCAGCCTTTTCTCCCCATTGCGTGAAGCAGAATTTTGCACCAAGGACACGGTGGTCCAATCCTGTTTGGAATTTTGGGACAACAGCAACACTTGGTCAGGCAAAACCTTCGATTGAAGTGATGTGGTCAATTCATTGTGGAACTGTCCCCAGTGTTCCCATGCCATTTCCTTCAGCCATGGCTGTGTCCCTGAATGGTCTTGGTGGACATGATGAACTCAGATAGTCTCTTACCCTGTTCATTCCATTCTAGGCCATGGGTCCCAATGTGGAGTTCTTCGGCCGATCTTCTCGGTCCTATCTTGGCATTAAAATCACTGACTATGATCTTGTAGAAGGTGTGATCTTTTTTTTTTTTTTTTTTGGGTCACACCCGGCAATGCTCAGGGGTTTCTCCTGGCTCTGCACTCATGAATTACTCCTGGCAGTGCTCGGGGACCATATGGGATGCCGGGATTGAACCCGGCCGGCTGCCTGCAAGGCAAACACCCTACCTGCTGGGCTATCGCTCCAGCCCCGATGTAATCATTTTTTTTATAGAACTTCTCCAGTTCCATGTAGAATTTCTCAATATGCATCTCCCTTGTAGGTGGATGTTGCTGCGTAGACAACGAAGATAGAAATTGCTGGCAGTGGGCCACATCTCTACAAGTGTAATTGTCCGATACAGTTTATTAGGCATTCAAGTGAAGCAATGTTCATTTCCATGTTCGTGTTGACAAAGACACCGACGCCTCTTTCCTCACATGTTCCTAGGAAGAGTTCTTCTCCTGTGTCAAAAAATGGCATGATGTGATTGACGCCTTCTCGTCTCAGTCAGACCAATGTCGTCGTACTTGATCTTTTGCGCTTGCACCACCAGGTCTTCAATATATGCTTCTGATGCCAGCGTACGTACATTCAAAGTACAGTCATTTTAGTCCTTCTTTGTTTTGGCAGCCTAGTTCGGCCCTGAAATTTTATCAGGTACTCCTTCTTCATCCTTCTTATATATGAGCTGATATATGAGCTATTTTAAAGCCTTGCCTCCTAATATATATAGTTTTGAGTATTTTGTGTTTTTAAAAGTTAATAAATGAATATTTTTGTCACAAAATAAGAGCCCATATTTCTTGGATCCTAAAATACACTGGTTTAAATAAGTTCAACTTCTTTTGCTGGAAGTTTTTTTCCATAGCATTTTGCAAAAGCACTAACAAAATTTATTGTCAGTATCCTTTCTGAGCCATTTACTTGCTGTTTCTATTAACTTCAATGACTTGAATTATAAAATGATGTGAAAACTATTGAAAATAATTAACATGAAGGTGCTTCATTTTCTGATATACTAACAATTTTCAAGCAAATTGCAATTTTAACTGAGGGTACGATTTTAATCACTTATTGACTGGAAGAATTACTATTGTCATTGAGGCTTGATAACTATTTATGGTTTTCAAAAAAAAAGATAAACATAGGAGAAAGATAGTCATCAGTGAAACTATATGAAAGCAAAGCAACTAAGAACTGATTAAATGAACAGATTAACAGGTAAAGTAGGCAAAATAAAAAAAGCAATTTAGTGGTTTTCTACAAGTAGTGAAATTAGAGGATAAGAATCTTCATGTATTTCTTTTCATAAAGAATACAGAGTAAAAGAAGTATTTGCTTTAGGTTTTATAGTGTGCAAGCAATAACATTTTAATTATAAAGATTCATTACATATTTCAAAGTCATCATTACATTAACCCTAAATGGAAATTCTTTATTCGTGAGTCTTACCTGCAGTGCACTGAAATGGGTCCATCTTGCCCAAATTGCTCCTTTGTTTTATGTACCTGGCCGATGAAGTCAATAAATCCTTCTCCAGACTTTGGCACTCCTTGCTCTGGCCAGTCAGTGAACTGGAACTGCCTCACTGTGCGGGACTGACCGTCCTTTCAAGAGAAAGCCACAAATGCAGTCACAGAGACCAGGCCACACAAAGAGGAGAAAGAGAGCATTAAGAAGATGTATAGAAACTTAGTGTACTCTAATATTATGTCTCTAATGCAATCATATGACTTAAACTGCAGGTGTGCATATTCTGGTACTATCCAGTGGTCTAACTTTGGGTTTTCATAGGTGTGTGCTGTGCTGACAAAATCAAGTGAAATGAAAACAAAAATTAGAATGCAACCAGTTATTGATACAAGAGCATCCTGGAGTATCTTCACACTTAATGCGCTTATTGTAAGCACTGTAGTGTGAGAAATAGTGACATGGAAATTATCTGATAAATGTTGGGATATCTACTGCTAACTCCCATGTTTCAAAGTCACATGCTTTTTAGCCAAGGTACAGCATAACAACATGTACCCTGCAAGTGTGTTGTTGAGTAGGTAGTGAAAAGTTTCAGGCTGATGAAAGAAATAATTAACAGATAAATGATCTCCTGGAAAAAAAAAACTCCCTTGGTGGGCCTTAGAAGCCCACCAAGAACAGAATTAAGATATTCTAAGGGCTTTTAAGGAAGACAAATGCAAAGGTAAAAAGGTAACCAAATTATATGCAAGAAGAGTTTTTCTAAAGAGATTGGGCAAGACTCTTCTGACTCATGGTTTGAAAAGACAGTATTAAGGGTATAGTAATTCTTTTTTTGAAATTTTACAGAATTTCTGAAAGCACACAAAAGCAGAAAGTACACTGCTATAGAACAAGAATAGCAATGATGTCCATCAACTTTCTTCCCTGAATGAATACAGATAATCCCACTTAAAGTTTAAATAAACTGCTCCCAGGTAAATCTCAACTTTTCCAATATCTCAGCTCTTGCCCAACAGGCTTCTTGGTAAATAAGGCTTTCTCTTAAAGTCTTATTGAGAAAGATGGCATGGGGAATGGTTAACTCAAGATGGGCGCATATTAGTCAGCTTGGTTTTTGCTACAGAAACAGGGTGTATTCCTAACTGGCCTCATTTGGGAAGGAGATAAAATAGGAAGATCACCCAAACTTTACTATAGAAGTAATGGCCTGGCCCCCAAACTAACTTATGGACAGTTGCCATGGAAGCATGCTTTACTTCTCAGTTTCTAGAAAGGGCCGAGAACTGATGACTGGATAAATAAACTTTGGTACATCTACACAATTGGATACTATGCAGCTGTTAGGAAAAATGAAGTTATGAAATTTGCCTATAAATGGATGAACATGGAAAGGATCATGTTGAGTGAAATTAGTCAGAAGGAAAGAAAGAGATAGAATGACTGCATTTATTTGCATGACATAAATATAACAGGTGATCTTACCAAAAGTGGAAATTACCGCAAACGTGTGGGAGTCAGAGGGTTAGGTAAGACAGAGAAGGGAACATGTGTAAATTAAATGTCGAAAGGGCTAATACCAACCTAGAACTGAGCATTAAATACAGGCAAAAAAAATGCGCATGATGGCCTCTAAGTGTATATAGTGCAATACACAATGTGTAAGAGAAGGAAAAGAGATAAAGGACCTGCTATTTAGGCAGGCTATGGGAGGGGGAGGGAATTGGGGACATTGGTGGTAGGAAATGGGCACTGGTGGAGGCGGGTTGCTGGAACACTATGTGACCGAAACCTCTAAATATGAACAATGTTTAATTGTATATCTCACGGTGGTATAATAAATGTTTAATTAAAAAAAAACTATACAATTGACTTTTTTTTAAAGCATGCAAGCAAATTCAGTATTTCTTTGCCTTAGTGTTAACAGGTTTAATTTGGGCAAACGATTAGTAGTTAAGAAGGAACACTTGATATTTGTCAAACCAGGCTCTTTGTCCTTACAACCAGAAATTGTGGATGCATTCATTTGGAATGTACTTAAAATATTACTTATATATATTCCCTCCACCCCAACCCCATGGGATAGACCTTTTATTGATTGGTAGAATCATTCCTTGCTAATGGAGTGAATGCAGTGGTTTAATAGTAAAAGTCCTTTGTCTCTTTACTTAAATATCTTTGAGAGGGAATAGCTGTCTTTAAAAAAAAACACTGTGAAAGATCAAGGTAAGCTTGCTTAGATAATTCAAAAGAAAACCAACCAAAAAACCCCCCACCACAAACCCCCACCCCCACAATTTAGAAGGAATTTAACTGCTACCCTGAGTTCTAGTCCCCTGAGAGCGGTAAAGCCTTCATAGACTTCTAACCAATTTCTCTTCGGTCAACAATAAGGGCTAAACTTGAGGGATTAGCAGATAATCTCATTTAGAAAATTGCTTTCCAGAAAAAAACAATGGATCAAGTAAATAGCTCTACCTAAGGTTTTATTTTACCCATTCACTGTGATAGTGCAAAAAAAAAACCACCAAAATAAGTCCTATACTGATCCTAAGATGTGTTTATAACCAAGGTTTGAAAGTGGCCAAAGGCAAATGTATTAAGTTTTATGCACAGAACATCTTACATCAGGGTTGAACCTTGAACTCAGCAATCTAGATAAGAAATGCAGAGTGAAAATTAGCCAACAAGGGTCATGGGTACACAGCTCTCGTGGACAGACACATCAGCACACTGAGGAATAAACCATGCCAGAAATCAAATTAGAATGTGCAAGGCTTGTCAGATTCTTCTAAAGATTGCCATTTGCTGTGCAGTTTTAAAATCATACCAAATTAACCTCCAAGCCCACATGACCTAAAAGGCTTTGCAAAACAACAACATATTTACAGCCTCAAGTAATGAAGTAGTCAAAAGCTCCAAAGAGAATGCGCTGAGAAGGTGAATGTAAGCACAGCCAACCAATCAGTAAATGCTTTCCAGCACACACATTCACCTACTGCATCCCGAAGTCGGGATGCCAGATGTTCTGTCTGAAAGGCAGCCAAGCTGGAGTTTGTGCGAACACTTGCCAGACAGAGGACGTTGTTTGTATATTTTCTAAACCTAAAGGATGGGTGCTTTTCTTTTCCTTGGAGAGTATGAGCACTTGGGCAATCCTTCTCCCGGAGAGGTGTTAGACTATTTCTGACTGTACCAACTTACCCTGGCATCTGTGACCTTGAATTCTCTCAGAATATACTGTGGCATGTTGTACTCAGCCATGGGATCTACCACAAAATACTGGTATCTTGCAGAGCGTTCTGCTGGCCAGTATTGGTGACATTTCTCCTAAAATGAGAGAAGATCAATGTCAAACAATAGAAAGGCTAAGTCTTTGTCTAGATGTAAGCCTCTCAATTTATGTGCTTTCTTTCCCTCATGGATCAAGTTTTAAAATTTCAGCCCCAGGAAGAGGCATTTCATGTGGTTCGATATTTACCCCTAGCACTAAAAACAGTATATACTAAAGTCACGTGCTTGAAACACATCAGTTGAATCACATACTTTGACAGTGAGAATCTTCTTGTTTACGGTTCATCCAAATAATTCCACCTGCCCCTGCATGCAATACTAGGCTTACAGACAATGCTAAACTTCGCTGCACCATCACAGCAGACTCGTGCCATTGTGGTTCGGAATCAAGTGAACCATTAAGTGAGAACACAGGAGAAAAATCCCTTTAAACCGACTTGCATCAGTCTTACCAGGCAGTTTTAATGACCTGACTGACTGCTGCAAAGAGTTAGCAGCGAAATCAAATAACCAAGTTATTTTTCCCAGTCTCTTTTGCTTTTTCCTTTCCCTCTGTAGAGCCTAATATTGAGCTTTAGTATGGAGACTTTTCAAAAAATTAAAAATATAATGTGTCTTTCTGAAGAACACAATAACACCAATTTGTAGATTCATAAGTACACTTATGTTCACTGCAGCATGATTTAGAATAGCCAATATCTGAAAGCATCCCAGTCTTTCAACAACTACTGAGAGAATAAAAAAATCTGTGTTATGAAAACACAATGGAGTACTACTCTACTATAAGAAAAACACTTTTGTTGTGCTGTCATATGGAAGGAGCTCAAGGGAATCAGGTTAAGAAAAGTCAGGAAGCAGGGAACATGGCACATGATCTCACTCAGGTGATCTATAAATAATGGCCAATAAACACTTGGATTCTCACAACAGAACTACGGTTGCCATGTGAGTAGATAGAAGAGACTACAAGGGACATTGGAACAGTGAGAGAATGATTTTCCCACTTTTGTAGTGGTGGTCCAATAATTACATAAAAATATAAACATTAACATGAGACATGTTACCTCTAAAACAGTAAATTAAGATTAGAATGTAGACACTTCATTTGCAATTTGTGTTTAATCCACATTCAAATTTGAGACAAAATATCATATACCGGCATTAGTATATTAAGAAAGACAAATTATTTCAAATAAATATGGCAAAATGCTTGCCATGAAATCTACATGCTATGTTCTTAGATGCCTCTAATACTAGCTTATATGATTTTTAGAATAGTCACTTATTTAAAAGTAACTGTAACATGAATAAATTATGACCTTAGAAAAACCACATGCACTGGTATATTTGGTGGCAAGTAGAAATTTGCCTCAGGCATGAAAGTCAAGTTCTTTAGAGAGAAAAAGATGATACATTTGTTCATCAAACTGCAGTCTGTACAGAAGAAAAGATGCTGAGATCAGGACAAAATCTGAGCGAGGCAGCTGCTAAGTTACCTCTTTGAACTTTACGGAAACAATGCATTAGAGATCATCTTAAAAATACATTTATGAAGAACTTGATGTAGCTCTGCAAGTTGGAACCAACAGAGTACAGAATGGTTGAAATTTTCTCTTGAGTCCAAAGCTTGTCAGAGATAGGAAACTGGCACTTTTAATCCCAAAGTAAACGACGTTTCTCAAGAAGGACACTTACTCTTCCCATCTCACGTAGCTTGGTGAGCATCACAACAATGGTGGAATTGTGTTCCCAAAGCATCCTCCAGAAATCCTCCGTTGTCTCTGCCAAGGGTCCCTGGGTAGCTATGTAGGCTTTTGCTGCCTGAATTGCAGAGTGTGCAAAGAGCATATTAGTGTATTCAGAGAACATGCAAAAGCTTACTCGATACATAAACATCACTCACACTTGATATGTAAGCATCAAAACTGGAAATAAAAATGAAAATATACTAACACAACTGCATTAAATTCCTATTAAGATTATATAAAGTGAAATTAAGAGCATTTAATACATTTGGGATCCTTTGTGAGATAAATTGCTTTGCTAATATTGTGATGTACATCCTTATCATTATTTAAATGTTAGTGCAATGCTAATAGCTCAATTTCATGTGTCATGCAAATCACTTATAAAACAGTTGTATAGCTTCATTTTTTTAGGATAACTCTCAAAACCTATTAATATTGTAAAAATAGCTGCAAAACAGCTTATTTATTATCTTATTCTACATCCAAATGGCCTCGGAAGGTATAGTGCTGAAAGCCAGATTAAAAACACCATGCCTGCTTCTTCTCACTCCCACCAAAAGTAATAACAAACAAACACCAAGAGACTGAATGCTGACCTATGCAGAAAAAAATACGCTTTGAATCGAGATGAAATTCATACTGCTATGAAACTAGGGCACATGTAAATATCAAGGCTTTGGAGTGTCAGGGGAGTGAGAGTCTATACCTGTATCCATCAATAAAACTGGCATTGATGTAATCAGATCCTTCCACTCCTCGGATAGGCTGTAGGCATACCCTTGTGGATTCATATGGCATAATATTAACAAGGCGATTTTTGAATTTATTACATGGAAGATTGGCACTGATGAATCTTGAGGTGTGAGCTTTAGAGCTGGCTAGACGCTGTTGAAGAGAAATATAAATATCCAACATAGATCACTTTAGCCTATGGTTTGAAATGCAATGTACACCTGTAGTTCTAAATGCTTTAGTTTATTTGAAGGGAAAGGACTCTTCAGAATATCATGCTGCTCTACCAAATGGCTCCATTTAGCCTATTTAATTGTTAAATATAAAAACCTAAGAGTATGAGCTCTCCATTTACATTAGAGTTCGTGGTATTGTTAGAAAGTGATAAATATAAAAGGGAAAGAGAAAATGTTTTATACAGTCTGACAGCTAAGCAGAATGTCAAGTGAATCTTGTACTTCACAACTTTGAAAGGTTCAGAAAGTCCCTTACTCAAAGATAAGTGCAGCCTGCCTCATCGCAGACTACACACGGATGTGTGGCCACGTCACACTTACACCGTACCTTAAATTCAAGCTCCATTCCCGTTACATTCTCTCCTGTTTCGATTTGTGTCAGCTTCTGAATGTAGGCATACAAGTTTCGAGCTGGCACTTCGGTATTTCCACAAGTGACTGCTTCCAACAGTGCATCATGGATAAAGATGTATTGGTCTTCTGTTTGAACCATATAATTCCTCTGGGCTCTCATTAAAGTTACATGGCCATAAATATCTACAGTTTTTTCATGCTTTATTCTTTCCAACATGGCATCTATTACAATAAAACAACCAGTCCGCCAACCCCCGCACTACAAAGAAAGCAAAAAAAAAGAATGCATAAATCACAAAGATAACATGTAATAAATGACTTGTACTATTAGATAGGTTTAAACTCATTAGTTCTATTCAACTAGGTATTTGGATGATTCTGTTGTAGTTCAAAGCATTATAATAAGTCATCAACCATAACTGAAAAGTAGGAAACAAACTTTCAAGTAAAATTATTTTGGTTCTTCACTTGTATCACTTGTCTTCCCATTGTTCATCAATTTGCTTCCGCCGGGTGCCAGTAAAGTCTCCATTCATTGGGACTGAGGTACATTATTGTTACTTTTTTTGGCATATTGAGTACACCATGGGTGGCTTTCCAGGCTCTGCCGTGGCTCTGGGTTCATCCCAGAGGAACCAGTCTTTTTCTATGTCAGGCCATCAACCATCCACGGCCCACGGGGCAGAGCCCTGGGTGTAGACAAGTCTGTCTCCTGTCTGCCACCTGCCGAAGCAGCCAGGCACCTCAACCACACCTGCAACACCTTGAGGGGCAGGCAGCAAACTTTTTGTTCTTAATTTATAAAAATATCAACTCAATTTCAGGAGTTGGAATAATGACATTTCCTCTCCTTGATCAAGCAACATAAAGTACACATTATTTATCAGGTGCTTAAAACATTTCCTGTACTCAGCAAATTCTAAATCAACCTAGTGGGAAGCCCATAACTGCAATAGGAATATGTCAATGTGTACTAAAGGTAGTGCCGAGTACTCTCAATGAAAAGGGTTTTTTAAACATTCATGTTATGTTCTTTTGGAGGTGGAGTCCACCCAAGCAGTGGCGGGGTTCTGGGGGCTACTCCCAGGGATATATTCCCAACCAGGCTATGATGCTACTTAGGTTCTGTGGTCCAGAGAACACCAGGGCCATACCAGGTGGTGCTCAGGGGCCTCTGGAGCTATTTCTGGTGATGCTCAGGGATTATGTGAGACTTGGGGTCGAATCCAACTTGGGTGTGTACATGCTCCTTAGGGACCGCAGTATCTCAGGCAGGTATTTAAAATAATAATAAAAATAAAAGAAATAAGATAATTAAAAACTATTATTTAATTCTTTTATTTAGTGAGTGGAATATATGTTGTGCAAACATTTTCTCAAGAACTAAAAGGTTCATGATCTCTCCCTGAGAGAACCTTCCCCATAGATATCATTGCTTCTAGTAATTTCTTTCTCAGAGGTGGTTCCTATGCTCTGACTGGAACTTTGTTTTCGTTTAGGAAGATTATATCATATCATTACTAGTCACCTCATTTTTAATGAGGTGCATTAATGAGCAGCATTACAGTATACTCTGACATTTTATAGTTTATTTCATTGAACTCTGACAAATATTTATGTATTTTCCTTTATAATTAATGCTTCCTTATTTATTCACTACCTCTAAAGCTATTTAATTCTTTTTATTGAGTCTTAATAAGAAGCAAACGCTAGAGAACATAGGCGTATTTCTTGTTTTCACTCCCTTCTGCAGTTCACTGAATTTTGAAGTTCTGGTGAAATAAAAGTATTCTGTGTGGGAAAATAAAAGCCTCAATCTTTGCTACTAAAAAAGCTCCGAGGCATTTTTTAAACTCCATTACTTCTGGGTTTATGGGTCATTTTCCAGTTGGTGGAAACCAATTCAAAGAGGAGGAGGTGGGAGAGTCAACAAAGCACGAAGACAAGATCTGCTGTTCCAAGGAGACAATCTAATTTACTGAACTGGATTACCAGGTCAGGTGGTTGAAACACTGGAATTTCCTCAAGTGTTGGAAAGAACAATGACAAAATAAAACATCTATACTCTTAAATCTCATGTAAAACCTGTTTCTTACCAAACTTTTTGTCAGTATCCATATATATGTCAAGTATGTTGATTTAAAAAAAAGTTTTTCTATTCCTGGTCATTGATATTTACTTGGTCAGGAACATATAATAAACAGAGACATGTTGCCACCTCAACACAAAGTAGCCCCAATCACTACGTGGTACTATTTCCTGTCATTTGCAAATCTGTATGTTCATTTATATGTCCAGTTGTCCATTAATCTAGCCATCTCTTTACTGAATTAACAATAATGAGGCACTTATATAAGCAAAACTTAACACTAATGGTATGATATTCTATCGTTAAGAAGCTGAGTCAATCAAGGAACATAATAATTTACAGTTACTCTTAATATGAGAAATAAAAAGAATGTGTGAGTTTTGTAGATGAGGTTGAATTTAAGCCAGGGCTTGAAGAAGAGAGCATTAGTGAGGCTGGGCTAGCAAAAGAGAATGAATAGCTTAGGTATTTAGAAATCACATTCTGCAAGATGCATGTGAAAATGAAAATGTTCATAGACCTGGTAAGGCACTTGTGGAAGGAATGTACCAGAACTCTAAAGGAATGAGTTTGAGCATGATGTTTTTGATGCAATTGAAATAACAATTTCTTTATGGTGCTAAGTAGTTGCAAGTTGGTAAATACCATTCATAGCAAAATACTGATCTCTAACTACTGAGCATTGTAGAACCAATCTGGCTTCCATACACGAACCTAGAAATCTATAGACGAGATTAAGCAGGGTTACAGTTTTAAACTGCTTAGTTTTATGTCCTGTGCAAGGACTATTCTGGATACTTCTGGTGATGCTTGGGAACTATTTGGGAAGCCAGAGAAAGAAGCAGGGTTAGCTCTGTGCAAGGAAAACATCCATCCTGCACATTCTGTTGTCTCTCTGGTCCTCAAAAGGTTTTTAAAATGAGGTAAACTAATTTTTGTATTCAATTAAATATAGGGAAGGTGCTGACCCTGGACCCTCTTCTGTAGGATGAAGAGTTCTAGAGGTTCTTAAATGTCAGCAGTGATTCTCAGGTTGAAGACCTTGAGTTTTACAATACTTTCTCCAGATACTGATATCTGTGTTCTTGAGGAAGTCTTTTTGTTTTAGGGTCACACATGGTAATGCTTAGAGCTTGCTCCTGACTCCTTATTCAGAGATCACTTTTGGCAGGCTTAGGAGTCCATATGGGATACTGGGAATCAATCCCAGTTGGCGTGCAGGAGATATTCTACCTGCTCGCCTATCTCCTTGGCTAAAGAAAATCATTTAACCCCTTCCCCATTTCCCCCATTAAAAAATCAATAGTGAAATTAACTCTGGGCAACTCTAGCAAGTTATATCCAGCTTACATCTGGCTTTGTGATCAAAGATCCATTCTGGCAGTGGAAAAAGCCAGGTTGGCTGTCTATAAGGCAAGGGCCTTAACCACTGTACTCTCTCTCTGGCCCCAGCTCTCACTAAATAATCTTTTCTGTGTGAGGAACTTTATGCTCTCAAATATCTTCATAACTTCCATGATGGTGCTTTATGCCTGGACGTATTCCAACAATGCCTGCTGGCTTCTTTTCCCCCACAAGTGATTTATAACATTTGACCATATTCTGAAGACATGCATAGTATATGGCAAACCTGGAAACAGATGAAGGTTCTCAAATGCTAACCTTTAGCTCTGACACATCTTCCTGACCCATGTTCTCTCTGGTCTTGGATATAAATATCATATTTCTTTTTAATCCCACAAATGAACAGTCATTCTATAAGTCTTCACTTTCTGACTCCTTTCTCTCAGCATGATAGTCTCCATGTTCATCCATTTATAGGCAAATTTCATATTTTGTTTTTTCCTAACAGCTGCATAGTATCTGTTGTGTAGATATATTATAGTTCTTTAGTATAATGAGGACAGTTGTTGTTTTCAGGTACTCAGGCTGTTTCCATATTCTAGCTATTGTGATTAGTGCTGCAATGAACACAAAAGTAGAGATGGTGTTTCTGCTGTGTGTTTTTGGGCCTCCAGGGTATATTCCCAGAAGTGGCATTGCTGAGTCAAATGGGAGCTCAATTTTTAGTTTTTAGAGGAATGACCATATTGTTTCCAAAAGGCTGGATTACTATGTATTCCCACAAACAATGAATAAGAATTCCTTTCTCCCTGCATTTTTGCCAACACCAGTTTTCATTCTTTTGGATATGTGCCAGCCTCTATGGTGTAAGATATCTTTTTTTTTTAATTTTATATTTTTATTAAACCACTGTGAGATATACAATTATAAAGATGTTCATACTTTTGGTTACATCTTACAGTGTTCCAGCACCCATCCCTCCACCCGTGCCCATTTCCTACCACCAATGTCCCCAATTCCCTCCCCCCCCTAGCCTGCCTCTATGGCAGGTTTATTATCTCTTTCTCTTTCTCTCTCTCTCTTCCTTCTCTTACACATAGTGGATTGCAATACATACATTTAGAGGTTATCGTGTATCTTTTTGCCTGTATTTAATGCTCAGTTTTAGGTTGGTATTAGTACTTTCGACAATTATTATCACTCTGTTCCCTTCTCTGTCTTACCTAACCTCTGACTCCCACACATTTGTGTAATTTTCACCTTTGACAAGACTTCCTGATCCATGTTTCGCCTGACCTTGGATATTGGTTTCATAATATGTATATACATTTATGTCATACAAATAAATGCAGTCATTCTATATCTGTCTTTTTCCTTCTAATTTCATTAAACTTGATCCTCTCCATGTCCATCCATTTATAGGTAAATTTCACAGCTTCATTTTTTCCTAACAGCTGCATAGTATTCCATTGTGTAGGTGTACCAAAGTTTCTTTTATCCAGTCATCAGTTCTCGGGCACTCTGGTTGTTTCTAGATTCTGGCTATTGTGAATAGTGCTGCTATGAAAATAAAGGTGCAAATGGTGTTTCCACTGTGTGTTTTTGGCTTCCCAGGGTATATTTCCAAGAGTGGTATGGCTGGGTCAAATGGGAGCTCGATGTCTGTCTTTGGAGGAATGTCGATATTGTTTCCAAAAAGGCTGCACCAGTCGACATTCCCACCAACAATGCATGAGTGTCCCCTTTTCCCCGCATCCACCCCAGCACTTGTTGTTCTTGCTCTTCTGGATATGCGCCATTCTCTATGTTGTGAGAGATCTCATTGTTGTTTCCATTTGCAGTGAGATATCTTTGCTGTTGTGAATTGCATCTCCCTGATGATTAGTGATGAAGAACATTTTTTTCATGTAGTCCCTTTTTGTGTTTGCTTTCACTTTTTTGGTCAGTGGTATTTCATCTTTGAAGATGCCTTTAGCTTCAGTGTTGTGGAAGGTCTTGCCTATGTCTTCTATGTTCCTTATGGATTCAGGTTTGATATTGAAGTGCTTAGTCCATTTGATCTGACTGTACATGGAGTTAGATGTCTGAACTCATTTTTTACAAGTAGCTGTGAAGTTTTCCCAGCACCACTTGTTAAAGAGGCTTTCCTTGCTCCACTTCATATTTCTTGCTGCCTTATCAAAAATTAAGTGATCAAATATTTGAGGATATCTATCAGGATATTCATCTCTATTTGATTGGTCTGTGGGTCTGTCTTTATTCCAGTACCATGCTGTTTTAATGACTACCGCTTTTTAGCACAGTTTGAAGTTGAGTAGCTGATGTCTCCCAATCTTCTCTTTTCCAAGGATTGCTTTAGTTATCTGTGAGGGTTTATTTTTCCACACTAATTTTAGGAGCGTTTGATCAATTTCTTTGAAAAATGTCATGGAGCTCTTTATAGGGTCCACATTGAATCTTTGTAATAGTTTAGGGCGTATTGCCATTTCGACAATGTTCATTCTCCCAACCCATGAGCAGGGGACGTACATCAATTTACTCATGTTCTCTTTTATTTCTTGAGGTAGTGTTTGGCAGTTTTTTTTTGGTACATATTCTTTACGAACTTAGTTAAGCTGATTCCACGGTACTTGATATTATGAGGCTCAATTGTTAAAGGGATGTTTTTTAACATCCCTTCTGTTATTTAAATAAAGAAAAGCCATGGACTTTTTGGGTACTGATTTTGAAATCTGCCACTCTACTATACAGACCTACTTTTTCTAAGAGTATTTTGGTAGAGAGTTTAGGGTTCTCTTAGTATCATGTCATTGCAAATAGTGATGGCTTGAATTATTACTTTCCTATCTGGCTGCCCTTAAGATCTGCTTCTTCCCTAATTGCTAGGGCAACTACTTCACCTCTCCTAGACTCTTACAATTGACCCTTCTACTACCTTGTTTGATTTTTATGACTGACTCATCCTAAACCTTTCCTTTAATTTTGTCTTGGTTTCAATGACACTGCACAGTCACTTTGTTTCTAGTAGGAAGGGAGAAGTTTTTTTGGGAGGTCCACATCTATTGGTGCTTACTCAGAGTTTTATCCTGGCTCTGCACTCAGATATTTCTTATGGATGAGCTCAGGGGACCATGAGGAATGCCAGGATTGAACCTGGGTCAGCTGAATCCAAGGGAAGCAGCCTACCACTATACTATCTCTCCAGTCCTGGAAGGGAGGAGATTTTATAATGACTTCAAACAAAATAACCTGAAAATAGCTTATGAAAATTAACCAAAATGATCTGTGACTCATTTAATGTTTCCTCAACTCCATTATGAGGATAGAAGTCTCAGTAATCCAAACTCAAAGATGAATACTAAATATTAACTTAAAAATATATAAGTTCCCTTTGAGAATTCTTCTAGAGAACTTTTTTTTAAAAACACACTATTGATTATTCTCTTTCCTCTCTGCATCATTTGATCTGTATCTCTGTTCTAATTTATGTACACTCTGCTAGCTTGCCAAATGTGGATAATGTCCCCAAAGTTCTATATTTTCATTCTCCTTCATGGTTCAGCAATATTTGTACAAATAATTCCCCAAAATAATAGCCCTCTCTGAGTCTAAGAGCAGCTATGTTCTTTAAACCATCCTCAAAGTTCCCTAGAGATGGATTTCAAGATTAATTGGTATCTTTTCTAATCAGATCTGCTTCTTCCATTCTCAGGCTCTTTGACACCCAGTCTAAACTTTAAGATAAGTTTGGATCTTTTAATTCTTGCCTGGCATAATAATACATGTATATTTTAGTGCCTTCAATCACTACAATCTTGTGATTTGTTGGAGCTGGCAAAAGCCATTTGTCAAATTTTCAGAGATTTTGCTTAAATATGTTAAAATAAAGACATGGCACAACTTTATATTTGAAGTATTTTTTGTGCAAAAATATTATATAATGGTATTTGCCTGACCATCTATTTTTCCTAACTTTTGTTCAATCCAGTGATGTCCCTTCATAACTTGAAAGGGACATGTTTGGATTTATATCAGAAAAATAGGCCAACACTACTCGTATTTATCAGGACAAAGCTATTCTTGCATGTTGCCAGCCCACAGTGACTCTCTGAATTTATAAAGCTCTTGGAACTTTGCTTGATTGTCTATCACAAATACTGTGTCTCTTAGTCAGGGATACAATGGACAAAACTACCATGACACTCTGATAGTTAGTAGTTTTATTACACCTTAAATAAAACTATGGATAAATAGTTCTTTATAGTTCTCTACTGCTACAAGGCAAATGCAAAGAATATAGTATGATACCTCTAAGTATCATTTAAATTGACATTATAGATTGAATAATCAACTCTCAAAATTTATATACTGAAATATTAACCCCCAGTGACAATGTATTCAGAGAAAGGATCTTAAGGGAAGTAATTAAGGCTAGTAGCTTATAATAGTTGAATCTTAATCCAATAGGACTAGTGTCCTCATAAGCAGTAGAGAAACTGGACATCTTTCTGGAATGTGATTCTCTGACTACAGATTCAAGACCCGATGAGGACACACCTGTAATATGGGGCATCTCAAAACAGTAAGAAATTCCTCAGTGCAAATCAGCCTGGGACTTGGAGACTTTTGCCATGAAAAAAAAAATGTTTTCTATTGATTAGGAGCCTCAGTATGAGGTACTTTGTAAAGGCAGCCTCTCAGACTAAAGCAAAAATCTAATGGACAAGGAAGGGTTTGCTGAAGTGGAGAAGATGGAAAATCACTGCAGGAGAGATGATAGCTTGATAGATATGACACCATGGAATGCAAAATAGCTGAACATATTTCAGTAAATAAAGAGTGAGGAAAGGTAATGAGGGGGAAAAGGGATATGCCACACTCATTTTCTTACTAAAGTTTTTTTAAACAGTTTTTAATTAAGTGTATTATAGCACCAACAGCAGTTATTTAAAATTATTATGCTGGGGCTGGGGCAGCTCTGGTTGAATGTGTGAGGCCCTGGGTTTGCTTTCTAGTACCACGCAAGTAATCAACATTAAGCAAAATATTGTAAAATAAAGAAAATATAAAAAATTATAAAAGCAACTCCCAAATAATTCAGCTTTGCTTATTCCTAATCTCATGTTATGGCTTATCCATTCCTGAATTCTATATTTTAATACATTTTAGCAGTTAGCTGGATTTGATTTGGATTAAACCTTTGAATAATGTTTAATATAAAATATATTTTGAATGTGATTATATGTCTGAGAAAGTCTATATTTGCTTTTATATAAGACCAACATGCATTATATTGAATCAGATATTTGCACGAATATTGGATTCTAATATCTCCTCAAACTCTAAATAAATTGTTCTTTGATCTTCTCTGATAGTTTGAAAAGTGATAAAACAACACAACTTTTGGTCTCTTTAATAGCAAGTTTACTTCAAGTTCTCTGTGAATTTTTCTTTCTAAGTTGGAGGCTGAGAATTTCATCTGTGTGTAGGCACTGGTCAGCATGGCTCTTGGCTAATATTTTTATTATGGGAGTAATAGATTCCATTCAGCTTAAGTCCAACTAAACTCGTCTGCTTTTATATCTCTGGGCCTTCTCTTATGCAGGTCCTTCCATTTCTGTGGTCATTTCTACCTACCTCTGGGGACCTTCCTTCAAGACTCATTGCATGGCCACAGCACTATGGCTACCTGGATTTACTCTTACCATCCTTCTGACAAGTGATACCTTTCTATCAGCAACCACCTTTGTTTTCATTGTGTGGCTTTTATGTGTATGCCAGCTGCTAATAGCCTTGGTGTGAGATACAAACACTGCCACATCTCCACTGCATTGGACAAACTCTCATTCCAACCCTGGAAAATCAAAGGTGCTCAATTTCAGTGGCAAAATTAAAATGATAGAAGCTTAAAAACATTCAGCCTTCCTGGATCAATGACCTAAATAGACATATCCCTATCTTCTAGCTCTGATACCTAGCTCTGACACCACCTTTATGGATCATTCCTTTAATTCAAGTTTACAAATAAACAATACAGTGGTTTTACAATTTGATGAGCTGGAAACAACCTGTTCTTATACTTTACTCCAGTTGCTCAGATAAAACAAACCTTCAGCACTACCTTAAAAAAAAGGCAGACAAGAAACTGGATGCTGAAATTTCAGAGCTTTTAAAAGCATGCCAGACTACTTTTGAATTTCCAAGTTCCCATAGCAGCACATAATTTACTTCTTTCTCCAATTTATCCTCTGTTTGCATCCACTGGTATCTGAGTGCAGTGCACCTCTCAAAATGAAGGATGGTAGTTCTAAAAGTAAATGCATTTTTCTTTGATCCTGAAAAACTCCGCTATCCCTAGCAGTGGTAATGATGGAACCCTATTTAGTACTGTTTGTTTTTCATCATTTCAACAGCCTTCAACCTGAAACAGGATAAGAACAGCAAAACTGATAAACCACTCTTATTTTTATCTGCTTTCTGTCAGAATAGTTGCCAAGCCCAGAGACAAATTTTTTCTAAATATCTCAAAGAAAAAAAAAAAAGGAGTTATAACCCTGTGTTTCAGGCTGAGACCAGCACAATTTGGAATATTTATTATGTTAGAGAAAATTCCAGCAAAAAGGAAAGAAGAAAGCATTTGTTAAATCAAATCTGTTTTTTTTTAATCACACCCGGCAATTCTCAGGAATTACTCCTGGCGGTGCTCGGGGACCATATGGGATGCTAGGGAATGAACACAGGTCGGCCGCATGCAAGGCAAATGCTCTACCCACTGGACTATCTCTCTCCGGCCCCTAAAATCTAGCATTAGGCTGGTTCTTAGTATCCCTACAGTAAAATGAACTCTGTAAGTTACCTCCTAGTAAGGACAATAGTTGTGCTAGAGCATACCAAATTATTGCAAAATTTGTGTCTTAAACACACAGAAACACAGAAACAACCTATAACTTCAGTGAGCAATACATAGTCTGCTGTTGACAACTGAAAAACTATGCAATCCATTAAGCAAGTATGCCTACTAGGAAACTGTTATTACTTCAATATTATCATCCATCCAGTTACAACATTTGTTTTCAATTTCTAAAAACATGATTGAGTTAGTCCCCTGAGTTGAAATATGCTTAATGTCCCATGATGCGATTTGGTAATAATGTTCAAAGGGTAAAAATTAAGAGGCATAGGGGACTATCTTGTGATAAAAATCATTCTGGGGATGTGCTTAAATGTTGAATTTTCTGATTAATCTGTTGGAGCTTGAAAGCTGACCCCCCTTCAGTGACCTGGCAAAGACAGACAATAAAATTCAGGAATTTTTTACAGATCATTTCGTGGGTTACAAAGACAATATACCATGGGTCAAACATCGTTGCATTCTGTACATCTGTCAGTTCATAATTTGATTGTATATTATAGATTAGCTATAACAAGAATGGAATTTACACACAAGTGTATGTGCCATATGAGAACAGCAATGACTGGCTAGAGTTTTGTGGCTAAGTTTTGTAGATTTATCAAGTGACTCTCCTGGCAGAAAAATGTTATGATCCAGGTGTGTCCTCTGCTTGATGACTCTTCTTTCAAGCTATGTAAAAACAACATTAAACAGGCTACCATTGGCATTGCAGTCTGTGTTAATTAAACCACTTTCAAGTGTGAGCCATCAGTGCTAGCATCAATGTACTAACATAATTGCAGCTACCCACCCTGCAAAGCTCTAGAGTATCTGTGCTCTCCAGAAAGGACCTGAACCAGAAGAATTTGGCTGTTTTTATGATGTTGCATGTCTGCCTTAGAATGAATAGAAAAATTATGTCCTTTGATATAAATGTCTTTCCTAATTTACTTTTGTATAGTTATTGTCAATAAGCACTATCAGCAAATTTTCACTGAACTAGAGTTTATCCATGCTATTAAATATAGACTACATGTGTATCTAATGTAAGTTTTTAAGAAGGTAGTTTTACATGACTCATTAAAAATACATATTTTAATGAGTATTTTTATTTTTTTTTTTTTAATGAGTATTTTTAAAAACATGTCCACTTTTTTTCCTTTTTTGGGTCATACCTGTCGGTACCCAGGAGTTGCTCCTGGCTCTGCACTTAGGAATTACTCCTGGCGGTGCTCGGGGACCATAAGGGATGCCGGGATGGAACCTGGGTCGGCCACATGCAAGGCAAGCACCCTACCTGCTGTGCTATTGCTCTGGCCCCAGCACATTCTATTTTAGAAATTTGTTCTGAAGTCAATGTACAGATAGGTATCCACAGACATATAAATAGTACATATCTTATGCTTTCAAGCTATGATCTTACTGTACATTATTTGAAATACCAACTTGTGTAAAACAATATGACTAAATGATTAAATAAACTAAAATGTATGAAACATAAGTATCACTTAAAATATATGTACTGATATGTAAAAGTTGCAGAGACATTACAAACTTCTCCTAAACATGTTGCAGAACAATGACGTGAATGGATATTATCAGGAAAGATATATAAATTGTCTGGAAGGAAGAATTGGTGGTGGTACGGTAACATTTTAACTTTGTTTGTAATGTTTGTTTTTTTCCACGTAGGAAAATGTATACTATGATTAAAATACATACAAGACAATGGATTCCATGCTTCTGTCTTTAAAACTGTAATCAGATGCTAATAAACCGTTAATGTCCCCAAAAGACAGACTAGAAAGATGGAACCCCATTCGTTCAATCCACAAAGCCCTGGCCTTTAATGGATGCTCAAGAAGTCCAGAGGATGCTGACAGCTCTCTGTAGACTAGACTCAATCCTACAAGTTAACACCATGTATTAAGGGCAAATTTTGAAAGAGGGAGACACCATAGAGAAGCAATGTTTAGTAAAAAATGAAAATGAGCAACGGTTAGGACAAAAACACCCTGAAACTAATGATCACTACCTCCAAAAGAAAGAAAGTGTACCTCCCTTGTGTGTGCCACCCTCTCATGACTAAAAATTCAGGCTTTGAGCCAGAGAGATAGTACAGTGGCTATGGCGCTGGCCCACCTTCCAGCAGTGGCCGTGACTCTGGCTGAATCCTGGCATTGCACCTGGTGACCTGAGAACATTCCGAAGGCACAACCCCTAAGCAGAGAGTCAGACGTGCCTCCATCCCCCACCATATCAGGTGTCATTAAAACAGAAGAAACATATACTAAGCACAAAATTCCAGACCGGATTAGGATTCCAGTCTAGAACTGGGGTGTGTTGGGTGTATCACTCAGGTTTTAGATATTCCCATGATGAATTTAAATTTATTTTTTAAGCTCTTGTAAACCAATGTCTTCTCCATAAGAATAAGCATACAGAGAACAAACTTCATCTGATCTTCCCCAAACAGGTTGTCTGCGACAAAAAATTCTCCAAAGACTTATGTATGGTCTTGGCTCTGTCCCAGTTTTATCTGCCAAGCATATCCCTTATTATTCTTAAAGTGTGTTTCTCAAGATAAATTAGAATGCTAATATGTTTCTAGAAAGAACACCTGAATGTGCCATATCGGGTCTTATTTTACAGATGGACGGAGAAGGCCATTAAACACAGAGAGAAACAGACTCAGCTGGCCCCACTAATTGCCAGTTGACTTGAATATGAATGAGGTTAATGGAATGACGATATGGAAGTATAACCAACTATATCATTTACACAGAGATTTTCTTTGTAAATGACCATATCAGTTCTGCCCATCTACTGCTTTCTATTTAGAATGACACAAAGTCATTCACATTTGAAAGTGAATATAACCATTACCAGGCCTGCCAAATAAAGGGACACAGGTTGTGTATTGCTCAGGCCAAAGGATGTAATGATCTCATAGACTACAAAGGGGTATCATCTAGCCAGTGCACTAGCAGGCTCACAGTAGGCAAAATAGATGCTAATAGTTCTGACTCAGATGAGGCAGTGGATGGTATCTGAAAGGCAAGTCAACTGGGGAAGCTTTAGTCTATTCTGAGTCACATGGGATATAGGTGAATAGTCCCAATCCTCACAAAGGGTGCTCAGAATGAAGGTCATACTGAACACTGGTATACTGTTTTCTTCCCTATATTTAAGTATCTATGATTTTTTAAATAGAATATCAATTTACTATAAAAGGTTAAGGAAACAGGTATCCTTTTACTTCTTACTACACACACACGGAAATACACACGTATACACATGGTAGTGTTAGGGTTACACACAGTGGTGTTCATGGTGGTATTTGGGGGACAATACATGGCTCCAGGGATAGAGCTAGCATTTGCAAGGCAACTAAGCTTAACTCCTGCACTATCTCGATAGCCCCTAAGTATCTTCTTGTATATAATACTTCCAACTTATACTGACTCTGTAATAACTAAGAGAAACTGGCTAAGTTGCCACTAATGCACTTTTATCATTTTCCACAAGGGCAATATTTGGGTGCATCTATTCTTTGCCTCCACACTTTAAAACCGTTCCTTCATTTAAAAAAATAAGTAATTCCAACATTCTTAATGCTCCAAGAAGTTATGAGTTGGTAGTTATTTTTTTTGGGGGTCACACCCAGCAATGCTCAGGGGTTTCTCCTGGCTCTGCACTCAGGAATTACTCCTGGCGGTGCTCGGGGACCATATGGAATGCCGGGGATCGAACCCAGGCTCGCACAGGCCTGCTACGTGCAAGGCAAACGCCCTACCCGCTGGGCTATCGCTCCGGCCCATGAGTTGGTAGTTACAAGGTTTTATTTGAACTTTTTGGTTTGATTCGCCTGAGCCCATGTCTGACGGTGAGAATGTCCATACCAAATTTACCTGCTCTCTCAACCAGGGTCTGTCTTGCTCTGTAGACCAGTAATAGGTCCTTATATTGGAGTACCAAGGGCTGTGGTCTAGCTATTACACTCACAGCTTTCTGGACTGATAATTCAATGTGCTCATATATCTCCCAGTTAGATACAACATCTTGAAAGAGAAAACTGAAACATAGGAAGGGTTATAAATTTGACCAAGAACTACTTGCTGTCACTAACTGAATTGATAGGTAGGGCCATAGCCCCCTTTTTTTTCAGACTCATGCTTCCCACAGTGGGAGTTTTACTAAAAGCAAATGCAGTTTTCCATAAAGTTTTCACAAGGACCTAAAGTCCACAGATCAATCAGTTTTGGTGACAAGACTGTTATTAAAAAGATGTAGGCTTTGACAACATGGAGATAGTTCCAAAGGCTGTTACACACAACTTGCATCTAGTAAGCCCCATTTTGATCCATGGTACCACATGCTCCTTCTCCTGTCCCAAACATTAGTGGACATAGGCCAGTGTCTAGCACTTCTTGGGTGCAAACACTGGGCCATCAGGTTCACCGAGGCTGGCTAAGTACTGATATAGGCATGCCTAAGCACACTTTTGAAGGCAAGAAATCTTTAGTAAAAGGACATTGTATAGGTTGTGCCTATAATTTCCCTTTATTCCTATTTTAAAATTTTGTTTTTAGTAAGGTCACACCATGCAGTATGGGTTTTAAGTGGGGTGATGCATAAGCCTGACTGTACACGGAGGTCACGAGGCTGACCCCAAGGGGTGCTGAGGTCAAGGGAGGGGCGCAGCACCGAAATGCTGTGGGCTAACCTTAGTGAATTAAACTGCGTATACTATGCTTGTACCCATCACTTGGATCATCTACTCCTCCTACTCATGAAACTTTATACTCCTAAACTATCCGACTACCCAAACAAAAGCACATTTAAGGGTTTTGTCAAATTTGATCTTGGAATACCTGGTTGTGTGTTAACTAGTTATATTTGTGTCTGCTTTGTCTTAGCTTGGTGGATGAGATGCAGTAGATGTGGGCATGGGCAGTTCCTACTATATAACGAGAGCTACATGCCACTCATTCCTGTGAGAGGCTGTGGAAGACAGAATTTTGCCTCTTATGTTGGGTAGTATCAGAAGATGAAAAGGCGCTCATGAGAATGCACACTAAGGAAATTAAGTCAACATTCAACAATTCAATAAAAAAATATCATCTTGGATCAGTTATTCTTCTTTTTTAAGTATTTTTATTATACCACCGTGAGATATACAAATAAAAGATATACAATTAAAAAGTTCATATTTGGGTTTTGGTCATACAGTGTTCCAGCACCCGTCCCTCCACCAGTGCCCATCTCCCACCACCAACGTCCCAGGTTCCCCCCCCTTCCCCAGCCCCTCCAGGCAGGTTCTTTCCTTCCAGACTATGGATTACAGAACATACATTAAGAGGTTGGCATGTATATCCTTTTGCCTCATTTAATGCTCAGTTCTACGTTGGCATTAGTACCCCCGACAATATTAGCACACTGTTCCATTTTTGTCTTACCTAATCTCTGACTCCCATACGTTTTGATAATTTCCACTTTTGACAAGACCTCCTGATATATGTTTCACTTGACCTTGATAATGGGATCATAATATGTATATATATTTATGCCAAAATAAATGCAGTCATTCTTATCTGTCTCTTCTGGCTAATTTCACTCAACATAATTTTCTCCATGTCCATCCATTTATAGGCAAATTTTATGACTTCATTTTCCCAACAGCTGCATAGTATTCCATTGTGTAGTACTGCTGGGTATTTATGCATTTTTATGTCTAAGTGATCTTTTACATATTCCTGTTAAAATACTGATTGCTGCCCCAGAGACTGATTCATCAAGTCTAAAGTGCAATCAAAGGCTGTATTTTTTTAAAAAAGGTACAGAATGAGGTCTCCGGACTGTACTCTACATATAGAAGAATACAGCCTACTGTTTTTAGATACCGTAACTAGGCAAATTATCTATGGATAATATAAACAATTCATGTAACTTCGATAGCAATTCCACCACCAAAACCCAATTTCACAAATGGGATGAGGAATCTAAATAGGACTTTTGTAAAGAAGATGTAGAGAGGGCCAGCAGCTGAAAAGATGTTATGACACTGCTCATCTTTAGGGAAGTGCAAATCATAACCACAATTAGATTTTTCTTTCCATCTGTAAGAATGCCTTTCATCAAAAAGATAATACTGAATGATTATGATGTAGAGGAAAAAATGAACCCTTAGGCACTGTTGGTACGAATATCAATTAGTGTGGCTACTCTATAAAATAGTATGTAGGTTCTTCATGACATTAGAAACAAAATAACATTTTGTGAGTGTTACTTGTTACTTATTCAAAAAAGTACAGCAGGGAGGGCATTTGCCTTGCCTTGTGGCCAACATGGGTTTGATCCCTGGCATCCCATATGGTCCCCCGAGCACTGCCAGGAGTAATTCCTGAATGCAGTGCCAGGAGTAAGCCCTGAGCATTGCCAGGTGTGATCCCAAGTGCAAAAAATAAAAATAAAGAAGGTGAACTGGAGACAACCCTATGTTTACAGCAGCACCACTTGCAATACCCAATACCCAGAAGCACTTCAGATTGCACATCACAATAAATGAATAAAGATGCGATATAGAAAAGCACAAAGGAGTATTATATGGGTATAAAATGACATGTCATTTGGGATAACATGGATGAACTTTGATGGGAGTATCTAACTACAATTTGTCAGGACAAAAACACTATGAGTTCACTCATGTGTGAAATACTAAACAAACACAGCACCCTAAGCACAATTTGATTCTACAGACAGAATGGCAGTAACCATGGAAGGGAAAAGGGTTAGATGACTGGACTCACTGGAGGGGGCAATGCGGATAGTGGAGAATATTATAGTGAGATCTTTGAAAGCGGTGGAGGTATTGTAACAAATTGTTAAGGGATGAAGCTTCCACGAGAAACTGATCAAAGTAAACCAATGCCACCTTGCGAAGAAAAATATGTACCAGATGTGCTCCCAGATATTAAAGCATGTGCTTATGTGTATGCTATGTGTACATATATGAATAGTGGACAGCGTAGATTACCGTTAAAATGTGCTTTGTTGTGGTTTGTCCTTAAAAAAGAGCGGCTGGAGCAATAGTCCAGCGGGTAGCATTTGCCTTGCGCGGCCAGACCCGGGTTCGATCCCCAGGATCCCATATGGTCCCCTGAGCATTGCCAGGAGTAATTCCTGAGTGCAGAGCCAGGAGTAACCCCTGAGTATTGCCGGGTGTGACCCTAAAAGCAAAATCTATATTCAAATATCTGCAAATACAGGGAATTGTCTTGGAATAAAATTTAAATGCCAGAATCCCACCTTGCAAATTATAGCATTTGTGTGTGTGTATATGTATGTATGTATGTATGTATGTATGTATGTATGTATGTATGTATGTATGTATGTTTATGTATAGGAAACAACTCCAGGTAGGAATAAATCAGATACCATGTAGCAAGGGCCAAAAGTCTTTTACCAAAGGCAGAAAGAAAAATATCCAAGCAATAGAACCCTGATTGTAAAGACACAAACCAAAGATAACAGAACTATTTTTTAAGCTACATTTTATGACCAGGGGCACAGTAAAATAGTTTGAAACAGAAAGTTTTCATGCTGATTACATGGACTCAAAATACATGCTGTTCAAAGCAGCCAGGAGTTTTTATACCATCTATCTTATGCAATGAATTTCAGTGCTAAAGTCTGGGGCTATTTCAAAATACATTGCAGGTACAGCTGGGCAAACTCGGTGATACCCTGTCCAGATCTCAGCGATTAGGTTATAAAAATATTTTCACATTTCCTGCAGATGTCTAGATTCCTTTCTTTGCTAGTAATTTTAATTCAGAACTCATTATTGACAGCTGTTTGTACTGATAGAACCTAATTGCTCTTTTACCAGACTCAGCTGCAAGCAGGCTGATTTCCTTTCTTCATAGGATATATTACATATAAACACAGGCAGGGGGAAAAATAACCAATTAGCTAAATGCGTGTGCATAAAATGAGTCATTGAGAGTTCTGATCAAGTAATGGGTCTAACTGCAACATAGGTCAAAGGGAATTACAGCACTTACAGTTTATAATATTAAATATAATTATATGGAAATATAAGCATTAAAATATATAGATGATGAGTGGCAGCATCTTAAAATTTACCCTTTTATTAAAGAAACTTATAAATTACTATGCTTGAGTAATCAACAGGGCATTTCATTTTGAAGCATGATCTCAGTCTATTTCTGACAAACTATGCAGAGACCTGAGATGTGTCTGCCATAATGAACACTAGTTGGAAGATTCCAGAATGTTGCAGAATCATTTGACTCTGAAAATAGTCCTTTCTTGAAAGGGTGAGTTTCTGGGGACACATTAGACCTGTCCTCTTTCTCCAGTCACTGCTATGGGTGAGCTGCTTCTGTAGCTTAACCAAGGAGGCACACACATTCATGGAAGCCATGGCTATTTCCTTGGGAAAATTCCCTTCAATGCCACTGCCTCAGTTTAGAAGCTCCCCAAGAGCTACAAAACAGCTTGGCAATACTCATTCTATCATATGCCTCGGTAGCCTCACCCATGGAGTCTAGGCCAATTTGGGAACTCCAGGCTCCCTTAGTGCACTGAAAACCCCCAGAGGGGGAAAAAACCAAGAACTGGATTCAACACAGACCGCATAAGCAGCAAAGATGATGCATTTGAAAAGAAAAATAGCCCATTTTATTTGCTCTGTTCTGAAAATGGAGGAATGTGGGGATCAGGGAAGGACAAACTGCTCCTTGGTAAGGAACATATTCAGGGAAAATGAACTTTTTCTTAACATCAGGGACACTATATGGGGCTTCCCTTTCCGAGAGGCACTAAATGCTTCTCTGTGATGATTTAATCTACCTCATATAGGGCTAAGGATATTTGCTGTGGGATGCGTATTACCTTGATAATTCAAGGATGCTGCATATATTCCTATTAATACCAGGCAACATGCTACATAGAATGCAAGCAACTGACTCAACATCTATAAAACCTGACAAAATTCATGTGAGGTAGCTAACAGGGTTCAGTACTCACAAAACCTGGGGCAGAGCCCACTTTTTTTTATCTTCTTCCCAACCAAGTAATAACAAAATGATGAATCTGGCATTTAAGAATCATGCTACTACTGGTTTTATGTTATTTTGGCTTGGCTTACTCCTGGTGGTGTACTCAGGGATCATTCCTGGAAGGCTTGGGGGGTTCTAAAGTGTGTTAAGGACCGAACCTAGGTTAGCGGCATACAAGACAAGTGCCTTACCCACTCTACTATTCCCCAACCCAGTGTTCCTGTTCCTGTGTCTTTCTTTTTTAATATACATGACATTAGACCATTATGCCACTTGGAATTCTTTCTCCTGGCATTGTTTGGATCATGTTAGTTCTATTCAAATCATCACTTATCCATGAAGTATTTTCAGAATGTCTGCTACATGTGTAGCATAATTCTAGAGAGTGTGAGGCAAGACATGTTTGTCTGCCTACATTTTTTCTTTTTTGAGTCACATCCGGCGATGTTCAGGGGCTAGCTCTCCTGGCTCTGCACTCAGGAATTACTTATGGTGGTGCTTGGGGGCGATATGGATGCCAGGGATAGAACCTGGGATGGCCACATGCAAGGCAAACACCCTATCCTCTACACTATCTTGCTCCGGCCCAGTCAGCTTGTGTTTAGTAGGTGAAAATTTCTTTTCTTGAATGTTGATATTTTACTGATTAAATTAGCGTAATTATATTTACCAAATTTCTGTAAATCTATTTGCATGAGTAGATTGTCCTGTTGTCCCATGGAGGGACAAGTGGCATCTTGTGCGATGTGCTCACCTTATGAGTCAATTTAGCAAATGGAGAGAATATGAGTTTAGAAATTTAAAATTTGGTCATATTTCATCATTTACTTTTCTTAAACTTCAGCTTTCTGATCTGTACGCATAAATCCATATGGTTGCATTAAGTGAACTGTTGACAGAACTTCTTTGATTGCATTCTTGGTAAATATTAATTTTTTGGGGGCGCTACACCTGGCAGTGCTCAGTGCTTATTCCTAGCTCTGTACTTAGGGAATATTTCTTGTTCTGTGCTCAGGGATTACTCAAGGCAATGTTCACAATAGAACTAAGACTTTTATAAAATTGACGAAATATGTTGTAATTTAATTGAGCCCATAATTTGAGTATAGAAAATGCCCCATACATAACATCTGCTACCAAACTAGACTCAATCTGCACATACACCAGTGCAGTAACAACTGTTTTTAGTGGCTGTGTAACAGTCTCATGTTCAAACACTGTCATTTTGTCTCCATAATATCTTGCACACATTTTTTAGAAGCCCAAAAGGCTATGCAAACTCTTTCTTATTTTACAAATTGGAAGATCATAAATATCTGGATTTATAAAACTGCTATTTTTCATTTCTCTTTTCTCTAAAGTAGTTTAGTGACCTAAAGTTAGTTCCATTTCTACAAATTAAAAGAAACTTTAGCCATGTCAGTGTGAAGAACAGAAAGTGAAAAACCAAAACAAAGAAACAACATTGACAACAGCAACAACAACAAAACCAGCCAAACACCAATGGGGCTTATACAAAACCAAACAAACACTGATCGGGCCTATAATGAACTGAGCCTAAAAGAACAACAACCCGGTGCTGGCGTGGATGTGGGGAAAAAGGGACTCTCATTCACTGATGGTGGGAGTGCCAACTGGTCCAGCCCTTTTTGGAAAACAACATGGGCATTCCTCCTGAAACTAGATATTGAGCTCCCATTTGATCCGGCAATAGCACTCCTGGGAATATACCCGAGAGACCGAAAAACACATAGCAGAAACACTATCTGTACTTCTTTATTCATCTCTGTGCTATTCACAATAGCTAGAATCTGGAAACAACCTAAATGCCCGAGAACAGAGGACTGGCTAAAGAAACTGTGGTTCATCTACGCGATGGGATACTATGCAGCTGTCAGAAAAGACGAAATTATGAAATTTACCTGCAAATGGATGGACATGGAGACTATCATCCTGAAAGAAATTAGTTAGAAGGAAAAGGACAGATATAGAATGACTGCATTCATTAATAGGATATAAATAGATACCAGTGTTTTTCTAAATGTGGGAAATGGTAATGGCAGATTAAAACTCACCATTGAATATACACAAAGAGACCTAAGTGATAAACTCTAAATATCTGCAGGGCTAGCCACAATGTGTAAAATAAGAGGGAGAGAGATGCAGAGACAGAGAGAGAGAAGAGAGAGGAAACAGGGGTACCTGCTGTTGAGGCAGCCTGGGGGGTAGGAGGGAGGGGGGGGGTACATTGGTGGTGGAACTGGGGCACTGGTGGAGGGATGGGTGCTGGAATACTGTATTACCAAGTACCAATTATGAACACCTTTGTAATTGTATGTCTCACGGTGGTATATTAAAATTTTTTTTAAAAATTAAAGAAGAAAACAAACACATTTAGTTTGAAAATAAAAGCAGTGAGTTTGAAAAAAAAAATCAAGAAAGAAACAACTTTGCTGCAGGCCAAGCTTTGCTAAGAGCATATTTTAGAATAATATCTCCAAAGAGGGAGGGTATTTTCAAGACACCTTAAGATTCAGACTTAAGAAAGCAATGTGACTGGTGGTGGGAAATGCACACTGGTAAAGGCACTGGAGCCACACTGTATGATTGAAACCCGATCATAAACAACTTTGTAACTGTGTATCTCACGGTGCTTCAATAAAGGAAGAAAAAGAAAAAGCAAGCAAGAAAACACATGCCATTTGAGATGCATTCCAGTACTTCACCTGCTGCTGAGGAAGTATCAAGTATATTCCCTGACTGTTAAATGTGTCCATCAAAATGAAACACTGTCTTAAAATAAGGTTGCCTAGGTTATTAAAATTTCAAATGCTGAATAATGAATTTCTTTGAAAAAAACTCTAGAAAATGAACTATTAATAAATACTGTCTAAAAATGTATTCCTGATGTTTTGATGTTGAGTATTGATCGCTTGGGTTTCATTAAACATTGTTTTGGGGGAGGCCACACTCTGAGGTATTCAGGTCTTACTAGGTTTTCCCTAGGGGATCACTTCCTGTGGCTCAGTGGACCACATGCAGTGCTGAGGGTGGAACCCAGGTCAGCTGATTGACAAACCCTTATCTGCAGTACTATGGCTCCAGCCCACCCTTATATATTTTGATTTTTGAGTATGTTTAAAAATGCTGAATTGAAAAAAAATACTAGAAGAATTAACCTCTTTTCTTTCAATTTCCTAAGACAAAGTTCTTCTCAAAGTCCCTGAAGAGCAGAAATAACAGGTAGAGTTATAAACAGTTCTAAAAATGAAGATTAGACCTAAGTTTCTTAAGTAAGAGCCAAGCTGTGATGCGATCAACCTTAAAAAGAAACTGTATATATTAGGTAATTCTTAAGTTCCTAAAGTGATCCTTGACGACTCTGCTATATTATTTGTTTGAAGGACCACAACTGGCAGTACGCTGGGTTTACTCTTTTTTATGTGCTCAGGGATCCGTCCTGACAGGACTCAGGGACCACACACCAAGGATCAAACCTGGACCACCGAATACATGGCAAATGCTATATCTACTAAATCCATCCTGTCTTTTCCTTAGGAAATATAAGAGGAGCATCTCTTCACAGGGATAATGACCACCTTAGGAACTGCTAGGCCTGTGTTCATTTCAGATACCTCAAATGCTCACTTCCAAAATGACTTTCACATCGAACTGTTACGGCAGATTTAAAAAATGTAGTTTTCCTAAGCCTTTAAGAATAAGCACCACAGTATTCCCAAGAACTGATGACTGGATAAAGAAACTTTGGTACATCTACACAATTGAATACTATGCAGCTGTTAGGAAAAATGAAGTTATGAAATTTGCCTAAAATGGATGGACATGGAAAGGATCATGTTGAGTGAAATTAGTCAGAAGGAAAGAGAGAGATATAGAATGACTGCATTTATTTGCATGACATATATATATATATATATATATATATATATATATATATATACACATATTATGACACCAAAATCCAATGTCAGGCGAAATGTGGATCAGGAGGTCTTACCAGAAGTGGAAATTACTGCAAACATGTGGGAGTCAGAGGTTAGGTAAGACAGAGAAGGGAACACATGTGAATAAATGTCGAAAGGGCTGATACCAACCTAGAACGGAGCATAAATACAGGCAAAAACATGCTCATGATGGCCTCTAAGTGTATGTAGTGCAACCCACAATGTATAAGAGAAGGAAAAGAGAGGGAGAGGGAGAGAGAAAAGAGATAAAGAACCTGCCATTTAGGCAGGCTATGGGAGGGGGAGGGAACTGGGGACATTGGTGGTAGGAAATGGGCACTGGTGGAGGGGCGGGGTGCTGGAACACTATGTGACCCGAAACCTCTAAACATGAACAACATTGTAATTATATATCTCACAGTGGTATAATAAAATACTTAATTAAAAAAAGAATAAGCGCACAGTCAAACCACACACATAGCTCTTGTCACTAGCTGGTAACTCTTGTTACTAGTCTACTAGCCCTTGTTACTAATCTTATTCACAGTTTTTTTAGAATACTGGCAAACATTTAGCTAAGCTTGTGACTCTACTCTTGTGTACTACAAACCATTAAGCTTGAGCTTAACTGACCAAGATAACAAGTGAATTTCAGGCTGTAGTACATCAGAGAAAATAGTCTGAAGTCAGGAAAGTTATTTTCAGAACCAAGAGTGATAAAATGTTAACCACAGTTTCTTAGAGTTATTGTATAGCATGTTTGGGCTTGATTTTTCAAACTGATCTACTAAGCATGATTCCACACTGAATAATAAACTGCTGATTTGACAGGACTTAGAGTTGGGTTAAGGTTGGAAAGTAAGTATAAAATTATCACCTGTGAACCAAAGTTTGTACTGAGGTAGAAACCAGTTAAAGAACATTTTATATGAGTTCTGAAATGCAAAATTTCAGAATTATTATCACAGTCATAGTAAGTATTTAGTCTATGAAACACCCCATTGTTCCTCTGTACAAAAGGGACTGGAGTTTACAAGTACCCAATTCACAAATACTCCATCTTTCTAACAAAACAGAAACTCGCCAGGAAAGAATTTCTCATGGACCTCACAGCTTTAGGGCAATCCAATATCCATTATCTTTCTAAATATGAATCATCAAGATCAGCTGGAGAGTCAAAACTTTGGAAAATCCTGGATCCTATTTCTTCTTAGAATTCACTTGAATGATGTGAAATGCTTGAGGTATCAAGTTCATGCATGGTTCTCCTCAGTTCACATTAAATCTAACAACCGTAGCTCTTAAAAACATTTACAGGCCTTCTACAGTGACCTGAGATAGGTGGGGTTCTGTGTTTCTCTCAGCTACAGCTGTAGCATTTAACCCATATTCATTCTTAGAGTCAGCAGAAGCAAAAGACAGCATTGTCAAATCATCTGTATTCAGGCAACACATCAAATCTCATAAAAGTCCTGCCTCAGTAAAATAATGGGGCTCTACCCGTTTGGCCTTGCCCGGTACAAAGTGAGGTAAAAAATATCTTATAAAATAGTGCTTCATGCTGTATGTCACAATAAAATTATAGGGGTCATCATAGCTCAAATGAGAAAAATCCACCAGGCAGGAACAAAAGAAGAACCATGAATAAAAACAAACAGAAAAACCCCAATATGCTATAGTTCTGGAGAACTAAATTGAGCCTTTTGTTGGTTTACTTACTTATTTCATAGATCAACAAAAGAACTTATTTTGGGTTATCACAAGAATGGCTTGTTTTTCTGATTGAGGCTTGGGAAGAAACAGCACTTTGCATATAGCCAGGCTGTTGAGAACAGAGCAGTGAGAAATAGGAGACCAAAAGGGACTCTGTGGCCTCACCTGTGTCATAGTAGACGTGAAAGTTTTATAGGATAACAACAAGGGTCCGGTGGGCTAACAGAATCTTAAGACTTGGCCTTCTCCAATCTTGATATATTCAATATATCTAAGAATCTTTTGCTACCCGTGTTGTAGCTGATATGACCAAAACCAGTAACAATTATAGACCTCATTCCCATGACCTGAAGGGATGATTTGAGGCTCTTTGTGTTCCTGGAGTGAGCAGATGTCCTTGGGCTCCACTAGCACACAATGGGACATATGGAGACGTTACTGGTACCCGCTCGAGCAAATGGATGAACAACGGAAGACAAGTGACAAATTATCATTTACAACTTGTCCTTAATATAGAAGTTATTGGTGTATGCATTTTTCCCCTCTAAAAAGGAATTCTCCACTGATTTTGATGTTACTTCATATATTACTGTCACAAGAAATTCTCTGTGCAGCTGGATTTGCTTTAGAAATACATATGTACATTGTTAATCCTATTTATCAATGCAAAAAAAAATTAAAAATACTTGCTAAACAGTTGTTTATGTGGAAGATTTCAGAGTTTTGCACAGCTCAATTTAAGAAATACAGCAAACACTAGGAGTATATGAAAGGACTATAAGTGATTCCAGCAGATGGCATGGTCAGAAGCAAAGGGTTTTGCAAGTGTAAGAAATAGCACACATCCAAATTGAGACATCTGAATGGCTATAATTGTAACACATCTCCACTAGAATGAAGAAGGTCATTTACATTATGTTAAGAAATGTTGGGGGCAGATTCTCATCTTATGTAAGCACGCTGCACAAAATAGGGATTTGGCACATGGATTACTATACACAATATACCACACAGTTTTTATTTCAGTTCCAGCAGGAAAACAATATTGACAAATTTCTTTCTCTCTCTGCTTCCGACTTTATTCAATAGAAGGAGTAACAATAGCATCTGCTGCACTTGGCTGCAGTCTGGGCTGTGGAAATCACTGATGATGAGACTCCCAGCCATATGGACATGAAAAGCTCTTGCTAAAGTCATGGCCCAGCCAGGCTAGAGTGCCAGTGGGAGCTGCAGATACACACAGCAGCAACTGTGAACCAAAGCGGGGCTGCCAAGACAGCATGAACAACCTTTTCAGTGGCCAGAAGTGGTTTCTATCATCCAGGATCCAGGCACTAGTGCAAGGCAGAAAGAGTTTATCTCTGAATTCCGCACCATCTCCTCTGGCATCCCTTTACCATTTCCTGCTGTCCTGGCCTTGCTGACCTTCTATGTGTCCAGCATGTCCTGAAGACCTGTGATACTGAATTGGCTTCACAAAATGACTGATTCTGACCATCTTAGTCCTTAACATAACACTTTTTTTGCCACCAGCTGGATGTATTTTGAGTATTTTCCAATTTCATCTAGGAAGTGTTAAGGGAATCAAATTAATCTGAAGAAAAGTACTAGGAACATAATAGAGTGGGAAGCATTTTGGGTCAACAAGTTCAAGACTTGCATTCAGAAAGGATCTACAGGAGAGCTGTCAATATTGTTAGATCTCATTTTATTTTCTCAACTTTGTCTATAAAGGATTGGAATGAAGAGTGGAGCGGTGAAACTGGGGGTTGGGGGGAGAGAAGAGGGCGGTAAAAGCAACAGTAAGAATGTCTGTGGGAAGACACTTACTTGATAATCCCTAAATGTCTGCAAGGCTAGCCGCAATGTGTAGAAGAAGAGGGAGAGAGATACAGAGACAGAGAGAAAGAGAGAAAAAGAGGGTACCTGCTATTGAGGCAGCCTGGAGGTGGGTGGGAAGTTATGTGGGTATATTGGTGGTTGGAATGGGGCACTGATGGAGGGATGGGTGCTGAAATACTGTATTACCAAGAACCAATTATGAACACTTTTGTAATAGTATGTTTCATGGTGGTATAGTAAAAAATTTAAAAAAAAAAACAGAATGTCTGTTGGGGGTTTGAGGGGGAAGAGACATAGTTTGGAGGGAGGGATAAATATTGAGAGGAGAGAGACTAGAAAATGAGGTGAGGTTGCCTTGGAAACTTGAAATGTCCTTTCCAGGTCTCATTTGCTATAGATGATGCTCCTCAAGTTTCTAGTAAATAACTAAATTTCCTGCTCCACAGAAAAGAGAGCTTTATAACCTAACTGCATACTTTGCATGTTGGATTGCATCCCGGTACCACATGTTCCCCAAATATTCCCACGGAACTAGGATTATCTCCTGACAACTTCTGGGTGTGGCCCTATAAACAAACAAGCAAACCAAATATAAACAAAGCTTTAGCCCTAAGAAACTGGACCTTATAGAGCAAAATAAAGGAAATTTTGAGACAAGATTCACGGAGTAAATACAAATTCCAACCACTATGTGTGCTCTTATCAAAAACTAGTAATGGTGGAATTATGCTGCTCCCTCCATCATTTATGTTTCATTTCAAATATTAACAAAAAATTCCTCTATCTTGTGTGGTCTTGAGGATTCTGGTTCTTTCATTCGACATCATGAGGGAAACCAACATAAGACTTAACATGCTTGTGAGCAGAGACTAGAGTTTCGTACCTTCTAAGGTTCAACGAAGGAGCAATTATGAAACCAGTGTCTTCCCAAATTACATGTAGCTTCTCACATCAAGAGGTGGAGCATGCTACTCTACCACTTGATTCTGGGCTGCCCATTGCTTTACTTTGACCAAAGGCTGAGGCAGCAATATTGGTATGTGACTTCCAAGCCTTTGCCTACAAAAGATTCCTGCATTTTTCCTTTCATCACCTCGAAGCCCACAAGCCAAGCAGAGCAGAATGAAAGTCCGGGGAGGAGAGGCAAAGCTTTTTCTGCCCTTCCAGCGGACTTCAATAGAGTTTAAACCCGCAGATGACTATGCCAAGTCACTCTACAGAATAATGAGAAATGATGGTGTGTGGTGGCTCTAAGTTACTAAATTTAGGTTGGTATTCATAAGCAGCTGTGGCTTACCTCCTTTAACACAGGCTGTCAATGCCAAAAACACAACAAATATATGAGGAACTGATACAAGTTTTTAAATATTCAATGTTCAATATCAAACCAAAATAAAAAAGCAGGGAATGCATAGTTTTTCTTAATACTAATACTACTACTAATAATAATAATAGGTCTCATATTTTTCTTTCAGCTATTATAAAGAGTTTGTGTAACAAGACGCTTAGTCTTTATATAAGAATGGAAGAGACAGAGTTAGTAAAACCCCATCGCATCTAGTACATTTTTATGTTTAGATTTATCATGCACCATCAACTCCACAAGCACCACTGTGGATTTATGAGAGTTTTAATTACCAATCCTCTGTTGTAGGACAGAAGAGTAGAGAAAGATGAGGGGGGTGGTAAGAAAAGGATTAGGATGGGTAGAGAGAAAAAAGACTATTCAAGCCCCTAGGATAAAGAGCTATTGCACAAGAAACAAATGTTCAGTAAAATCTGTTATTTAAACATAGAGTTTCATGTCCCAGAAAGATATTCTTCAAGACCAAAGGATTTTCGGACCTACAAGCTTGAGTGAACGCTGCTTCCATGAACGACTTTTTTTACACCCATCTAATCCTCGAGCTTTGGCCTCTAGGAAACATGGAAAAAGAAAACAACTTTTATGTTACAGGCAATGAAAGGGCATGCCTAAAGCTTATTGTTTGGAACTGCCAGAATGTTGATCTTTCATATCAATTGTGACCATAAAATAATATCACAAGCCCCCTGACACACTTATGAGCGTTTACCAGCACCAAACAATGTTAAATCTCAACTGAAATAGAAGGATGGGGATCTAGAATACTTTACGATGAAGATTTATGGTAGCAATAGTGCATGGGACAAAAATGTTTTTTGAACTTGTTTTTGGCAGCAGTTAGTAACTATGGAATTTTTTGAATTCACTAGTTGAAAAAAACATTTCTTTCTCTTAGAAGGTGAACTGACTGATTAATTGAAGTACCAAGATATCCCTAGAACCAAGACAATTCTGGTCTCTGTCTGGTTGATGGCCAAAGTAGGAAATATTATTAGGTAAATTTTTAAGTAACAAGTCTAATTTTTTTGCATATTTTTAGAAATAATTCTTTTGGGGGCTGGAGAGATAGGACAACAAGCACACAGGGTACTTGCCCAAGGTTACAGATATAGTCAATGGTACCACTAAGATGTGAATTCTGGAAAATTAATTTCAAGAGTTATACTCAGAGCCTAAAAGACTGAAGGGGAGGTAAAGTATTTGTCTTGCAGATTCCTCTGCTGCGGCCCTGGTTTGATTCCTGTACTGCATATGGTCCACTGAGTACTGCCAGGAATGACGTCTAGGTACAAAACCAGGAGTAAGCCCTGAACATTGCCAGGTGTGACCCCAAAATCAAATAATTAATCACTTAAAAGACACAAAAATGAAACAAAAATAAGCTGTGTTCATCATGTAATAATTACTCAGAGGGATTTTAGAGTTGCTAAAAAGCCATCTATGCTTTGGTCAAGAGAATTCCACTCTTATTTTAAAGATATAAATTGAACAAGACAGAAAATGGCAGTGTTTAGACTAGAAAGAGAGGCCTTGAATCGAGATACATACTCAGGCAGTCTCTCAACTCACTAGCTGGGTGTGTGGCCTCCAACAAGTCTCCACCTTCTCAGAGTCTCAATTTCCTTACCGGGAAAGTAAGTATATCAATAATGCATATCTAGTGTTCCTATTATTAAGATCAAGTACAATAAATGATTGGGGGATCTGCTGTGCATTTTTATATTCCTACAAAGATGCAATATTGTTTTTTCTTCTTTGTGATTTTGGGAATGCAAAGGTGATTTTGCCCTTGAAGGGACTGTCATGGTACAGTCCTAACTCTGAAGTTAGTTTCTTATTATATTGTCCTCATCTACTGCATTTGTATCTAGAATGCTTCTTTTCAAACAAAATTTCCACTTCATAAGGCAGTCAATGTGTTCTGTTGGCACCCAAACATCTTCATTTTAAGTTTCAATTTTACGTCTACTGTATGCCATTGTGCAATTCCGTTTACTGCTTTCTCTTGATTCAATTACTTTTGAATGAGCTCAGTGGAAGACAGAATCCTCTAATAGGATTGTGCCATTGTAATACTGAAGAGCTGGTCTCCTGTTTTCTATCACCAACAAATTAAGAAGTTACTTTTTTTAAGTTGAAGTATTGGTATATAAGAAAAGAATATGGCGTAATAGTTTCCACATGGTATAAAATTATTTATCCTCACCTAAAAATGCTTTCACAAATGAGAACATAATTTGTTACGTTCCACTCATTTTCTTATTCTTATCCAGAGATGCTGGCATTCTTTTAGCAATCTAGTCTTTCATCTACAAAGACTTGCTTCTCTTATTACTTAATTTACACGTGAAAATGAATTCCAGGTTTAAGAAAAATATGGGTTTATGGTTCTCACTTGTCAGCATCTTAAAAATGATCACATGCTTTGGCAATACTTGTGGTCTTTGATCTAAGGAGACTTTTGAATGGAACTTTGGGAATAATAAAGGACAGAATTCAGAACAAATGGTTAAAAATACATTAAACAATTTTCCACAGTACTTTTATTTCCTTTGGATCACTATGTCTTTTATTTTTCTTCTCATATGCAACAATTTCCAAAATATCTGACCACAAAAAAAGCTATTTTTGTCAATGTTCTGTTGGTATTATGGGGCTATTGTACTATGAATATAAGTAGCTTTTTGGTTGAACTTTCATATATAAAGCCTGCGGTATGCTGAAGTTTAGATTTTGGAATCTCGCAACGCAATTTCTCAACTGAATTTATTGGGCCAGTCTTAAAGTGGACTGGTGATGCTTTGAGGACATTATCGACCTACATCTTATTCACAATTCTTTAGTCCTTTTGACTGCTTTGAGTCTCTGACATAGAAGATTTAAATTACCATCAGGAGGACTATTTTAATCCCCTTGGGAATGTTTCTAATTAATATTTTTTAGTGAGGCAAAAAATAGCTCACATGAAAATAAATTTAGAACTATGTGAAGAGAGGATTGTCTCTTATAGACATCATTGATGTGTGTGTGTCTTATTTATCCTTCATATTTATGCATAGAACATTTTTTCTATGAATGAAGCATATGCGTTTGATTTTAAATGGGGTTAATATGACTCTCGAATTAAGATCATGGGTCAAGGTTTCATAAATCACTCAATGGCATTATTTCCATTCCAATTATTAGTTCAAGAACAAAACTCTCAGAGCAAAGAGACTCAAATATTCCTTTAGAATTAGAATATGAATTGCAAACTCTTCTAAACAATGTAAGACCTGATTCAAAGTGGAAACAAGACTGTTTTCTAAGAGAAATACTAGACTAATATAGGGAACAGAATGCTTGACTTCTATAAAAATTAAAACTTCATGAACGTATTAAGGGAGTCTTTCCACTGTCTTTCGAAATAAAATTTTATTGATATGAAAAATATTGCATGATTATGTATGCATTATGTTTATATATATCTGTGAAGAGGTCATGGTAAATATCTATTTGACAGCCCTTTAGTCAATGAAAAAGCTAAGAAAAAGGAACTATGAAGCTTTCTGCAATAAGATGAATAGTAATGGGTAAATGGTGGGCCAATCGGTCAAAAACTATAAAAATGCATAAGTATATTATCTGTGTGACCTTGAAAAATCATCTATGATTAGTAAAATATATTATGTTGCTTAATAAACTATGCTTGTTATTAAGCATAGAGTATATTTTATAATATACTATGTTGGGATTAAATTAATGTGACGGTGATTAGTAATACATAAACAACAGAAATGGCTTAATAATTGTCAGTTGTTGTGATTATGATAAAATGATTGAGATGTAGAAGAGGCTTATGTACCGGCAATTACCTTTGGTTCAGACTTAAATAAAAGCTAGAGCAGGAAACCTTTACCAAGCATGAATCTCTTTTTTGTCAGAGAACTCCAATGTGGGTGAGCACTGCCTGAAACACTTTGGAGTCATTCTGTGGTTGATTTTAAGTAGGCTTTTTTTAGGTGGATGCACATTCAGAAACCTTATAGAGTCGGCAATTTTTTCAATGCCTTCTAGTTCATAATGCTAGGTGCTAGAGTATAACAGTACGGTTCAGCATCAGAGAGGAAGGAATAGCTCTTTCTGACCAGATCATCAAGGTAAGCTTCAGTGAAAAGGCCAAAGAAGGTTGTTAATAGGGAACAATGTGCTAATAATCATTGGAAATGTTATACCAGCCTAGAACTGAGCATTGAACATAGGCAAAGGGGTATACATGATAACCTCTAAATGTATGTATTGCAAGCTACAATGTGTAAGAGAAGAGTGTCAGAGAGTCAGAGAGAGAGAGAGAGAGAGAGAGAGAGAGAGAGAGAGAGAGAGAGGCAAGGTGCCTGCCATAGAGGCAGGCTGGAGGAGGGAAAGAATCAGGGGACATTGGTGGTGGGAAGTGGGTACTGGTGGAAGGATGGGCGCTGGAACACTATATCTCACGGTGAAACCCAATCATGAACATCTTTGTATCTCACGATGGTATAATAAAAAATTGAAAAAAAATAAAGGAGAAGCTGCCGTTTATAATGACTGAGCACAGAGCTAGGAAGAGTCCTTTTAAGCATAGATGTTGCTCCCCTGCCCCACTCCCAAGAGACGAACAAACACAACAACAAAAAGCTGAGGATCGAGTTTATATGCGAAGCACTGTCTCTAAACATTGGAGAAGGTGTTTGGAAAATAAGGAAGGTAATATGAAACTAATTGCTTTTGCCACCACTAGTGATCTGAGTTCAAGCAAGGAAGCTCATATTAGCCTATCTGTATTCATGTGTGCTCTTGAGGCGAGGTTTGTGTCTGTGAAATTATGTGGATGAATAATGCTCCTAGTTATTTGAGGGTATGGGGAAATAGTAACACATGTAAAACATTTATAATAAGGCCATTCCACTTAAGGTGAAATATCATCAAATGCTGCTGACTGAACTTGATTTTAGCTACTAAATACAACTGTGTATTTAGTCACGGGTTGGAGGGAAATGGACATAAAATCATGGAATGGTAGGTTTCATAAACAGAAAGATTAACTAGACATTCATGGAAACCATCCCAATAATGACAGAAAAATGTAGCCTCTTATTTTAAAAAATAAAGACAAATACATCTAGTCGTGACATTATATTATCATTTCTGTACAATTTCCTAAAATTCCATATGTGTTTTGAGTGACTTCAAGCAATTAGCATGCACCTACTATGATGTAAGAGTAAGGAACAGATGTGCACTATGCCTATCAAGACCCTCGAAGATTTCCAGGCATATGTGCTCTGCATGTACGCAGTAAATAGACCATTTTAATAGAGCTCAGAGATGAAGAATTTGAATCATCATGTGGGAAAGTGGAAAATGAGCTTAAAAAGCTTCTCCAGGGTTTAAATCAAATAAATGTTCACAAACATGTGAGACGATGCAGAACACCCCTTACATCAGAGAAATAAAAACTGAATCCACAGTGATCTTTCACCTCCAATCTGGAGAAAGACGGTGACACAAAAGGCTGAGTAGTGTTGGCGACAATGGAGAGGAATGGGAGCCTCCTCATGTAGCACTATGAGAACGTAGTAGTAAAGCCAGTATGAAACATAGCGTGGAGGTTCTTTTTAAAAGTTAAAAGTAGAACTCTTATATGAGTCAGCAGTTCTATTTCTAAGGTTTATACAAATAAGACAGCTAACATACCGAAATATAAGTGCTTCCATTCTTATTGTATCATTATTTAGAATCATGATACTAAACTTATTGACAAGGTATAGTATCATGATTGCATCCGCATAGAGGCATCCATAAAAAATGAACATGAAGTCCATGTCCAAAAGGAAACACTATAAAGTCATAAAAGAGTGTGACCTTGTCATTTTCTACAACATGGGTGGACATTCAGGGACTTACGTTAATTGAAAGCAATCAAATGACCGAAGAGATGGTACAAGGTTTAAGGAACTTGTCTTGCATATGGCTAACACAGATTCAATATCAGGTATCACACATTATCCCTCAAGACTATAAACAGTGACCGCTGAGCACACAGAGAGAGAGTAAGCCCTGAGCAGTGCTCTACTCCACACTCCAGAATAGTCAGAAGTGATCCCTGTGCACAGTCAGACCAAGAAAGACAAATACCACAGGACTCACTTATAAATAGAATCAAAGAAACCAAGCAAATAAACCATATGTAACACATAGAACTATGAAATACAGAAAATAGATTCATGGACAAATATGGGATAGAAAGTGGATGGGGAATAATAGTACAGCATGTAGGGCATTTACCTTGCACGTGGATGACCAGGTTCAATCCCGGCATCCCATATGGTCCCCCAAGCACAGCCATAAGTACTTCCTGAGTGCAGAGCCAGGAGTAACCCCTGAGCATTGCCGGGTGTGACCCAAAAAAGCAAAACAAAAAAAAGTGGATGGGGTGAACCAGAGAACAGTACAGTGGGGAGGGCACTTGGGGGAGGGCACTTTCATGCGGCAGACCCAGGCTTCATCCTCAGTACCTGATAGAGTCCCCTGAACCCTGCCAGAAGTGATGAGCAGCCAATCCTGAGCATCACCTGGTTTGGCCCAAATCAAACATTTGGTTGAAGATGGTTGAAATGGGGTGAAGATGGATGGATGAGGGTGACTAAGAGTAAACATTTCTAGTTACAATACAAATAAGTTGCAGGGATGGGTGAACAGGCAATGATATTGTACTGAAAATCTGCGAGATTCCAAAGGATACACGGATAGTAGCATTACAGTGAAGCATTCAGTATGTATATAAATATTACTGTTAGACACCTCATGATCATGGTATCTCCCTGCCAGGTGAGTATAGTTGTTAGACACCTCAAGTAAATAAATTCACCTTCAACAACAAAATAAATTTTAAATTGGGGCAGGAAGATAGCACCAGTTAGGGCAAAAGCCTGACAGGGTTTGACTCATAATACTACATGGTCCCCTGTGCATTGCAAAGTGCAGCCATGGAGGTCCCCAGAACTGTCCGAGTGGCCCAGGGTTCCCCGCACTGCTGATCCTTGGGCCCCTGTGCTGAACAAGTGGCCTGGTTAGCTGGAAATGACCAGTGGGTCCCAGGCAACCCCTGGGAAGGAACCCCTGAGAAGGGACTAGGAAAGACCACCCACCTCGCCCCTGCTCTTTTAATATTCTTACGACTTATGCATTGCCAAGGATGTATCAAGTGTAATAAAATATAATGCACAGATTGGAATTAATTATTTGCAAATCATAAATCTGAGGAAGACTTCATTAGAAGTACTCCTAAAACTCCATGACACAAAATAAACAATTTAGCTGAAAAATAGAAAACAGATTTTAATACTTTGCCAAAGAAGATATATAAAGTTGCTAATGAGCTTATTAAAAGATACTCAACATCATCAATCATTAGGATGATGCAAATCAAAATTACAAAGATTTATTACTCTAAAGAGGCTCACTTAAAATGGCTATAATCAACATGATCGACAATAGCAAGTAATAGCAAGACAATAACAAGACTTAGAGAAACTGAAACATTCCTCCATTATTGGCAGCATATAAAATGGAATAGCCATTTAAAATATCTGGCAGTTATGGGACCAGAGAAGCAGTACAGCGGTAGCGCATTTGCCTTGCATGCAGCCAACCTGGGTTTGATTCCAGGCATCCCACATGGTTCTCTTAACACCTCTATGAGTAATTCCTCAGCACGGAGCCAGGGATAAACCATGAGTATTGTCAGATGTGGCTCCAAAACAAACAGATCAAACAAACAAACAAACAAAAAACCAAAATATATGGCAATTCCTATGACTGTTGGACACTGAGCTACCTAATGCTCCAGCAAGACAAAAAATAATATTCAAATAAAAAGTGCATATAAATGTTCTCGGAGCATTGTTAATAACAGCGCCAAAAAGAGAAATTAAAATGCCAATCAACTGATGTATGGAAAGAAAAGTGCTACATACCCATATAAGAAAACTAGTTGATAACAAAAGGAATGGCTAATCCACAAAATAATGGAAGCATCCTAGTGCAAAAGAAGCCAGTCTAAAGGAATATGGAAGGTATGCTCCATTTATGCAAAATTTCCAAAGAGGTAAAAGAATGGAGATAAAAAATTAGATTAACAGTTGTTCAGAAATAGTGGTTAGAGGGAAGGTAGAAGAACGGAAATGAAGGGTATTGGCAGCTAATGTCTTGGAACTTCACTTTAGTATAATGAAAATATTATAAAATTTATCGTTGTAATGGTTGCACAAACGTGCAATTACACTAAAATGATGAAACTGGCTATCTCAACTGGGAAATTGGCATATGAACTCTGTTTCAATAAACCTGCATTAATTTTTTTAAAAGAATAATTTCATAAAGAGAAGCATTGACCTGTGGTAAAATAACAGAGAGAGGGTTGTTTTGAATAATTGAATATTGTGCTTCAACTTAAGAAAATCCAAATTAAACAAAGGTAGATTGCTATCAATAACTCATTTAAGGTCAGATTTGCCATATGGGGTAGGAAGAACTAGGTGAGCAGGATTATTGAACGAGCAGCAGGTAATAGCTCTAAAGTAGTCAATATTATTTGCTGTGAACCATAGACAGACATAAGTGAATGTGGAAACGCTGGTAGGTGGCTGGCTGATAGAACCAGGGTGAAGTGGGAGAGCAGTCTCGGCTATAAGAGCGTATAAACACGACGATTAAAGGCTCAAACATAATCTTGATGACATATACCACCATAGCATTAGTTTCTATGTGTCACGAACAGCATCATTTTAAGAGTTCAGGGTTTCTCTACTGCTTACAAAAAATACTATTATAATTATTACAGCAGTAAAATGTTCTTCATCACTATAAAAACTGATGAACTGATATGATGGAAAATATCTACATTTAAGAAATGTAGATGAACTAGTTGGGTATTTCAAACTAAATATTTGAATGCTCAAATATTTATTAAAATTAAAAATTCACATGTTTTAAGGTAACTGGTTACTCAAAGGGTGAATGGGTCAGATTAGACAGAATGATATTCAAGTTCATGCTGTATTTTTACCCGACAGTTGCCTATCTACCTAGTTATTCACAGACCCAAAGTTTAATATCACTGCACACTGTTCTATGCTATGCACTGTCCTTATGCGTTATCCATATACTTTCATATAATTTCACTCCATTTTCATAAAATTCTGAAAACTAGGAATATATGAATCTGGAAACGGTCCCAGTATAGAGGTGAAGAAGCAGAGTAACAGAGGATAATATGCCCAAGACATAGCCAACAAGGAAAGAAGCCAACATTTACGTTAGCTCCTTAAGCTGTGGCCAACTGCCCCACTTTAGGTCTCATAAGGGACTGTGGGGGCAGCGAAAGAAGTTGGCAACAATAAGATTTCTGAACCTGCGATGACTCCTAATTTCTCAAACTCAAACGTGTAATGAATCTGAGGTAGTTCTGGCAGCCCTGAGATTATTGAAAGGGTTTTCTTAGTTGGGTTGGTAGTGAGTGGAAACAGTTTAAGAAATCTCAATCCAGATAGATTCCTTCTCTTCAAAATCTGCACTCAGTGCAGAGATTATATGTTCTGTACAAACTGCGAGTTGGGGCTGGTCTTCTCTTACGTGGCTGGCCTTCCACGGTTTGGTTTGTGCTAATGACTCTCAGCTACACTCACTACTCCAAATTTGACTGCACAACTTATTATTTTATAGGGGTTTGCTGAGTCTTGCTAATTATTTGATATAAGTGCTGGGAAAATACGAATTTTTTCTTTTTCCAATTTCTGCCTTTCCATTTTGATCAGATTTCCTCCCCTTTTTGTTGAGAGACAGAAGAACAGAAAAACTAAAAGTGAAATACTTGTGTAGTGGACAATTATTTGGCAATAAAAACAATAAAGCACTGACACATGCTAAAACATGTGTGAGCTTTGAAAAAAAATTATGCTTAAGAAAGAAATCTGCATGAGTTCACTTACAGGGAAAGTTCAGAATAATGAATTCCATGGGACAGAAAGTAAATCAGTGGGGCTGGGGAGACAGCACAGAAGTAAAGACACTTGCCTAGCACGAGCATATGGCTGTGGTCAGGATCCTGGTTTAAATCCCTGAATTTTATATTCACTTTGGATCCTAAGCACATCTTGCTGGGCGTGGCCCCAAATCAAAAATAAAACCAGAGAAAGTAGATTAGTGACTGATGAAAGCTGGAGGTGAGAGGAAATGAAGACTGAAAATAGTTAAAATGAGAAGAGACTTATAGGGAGTAAGAAAAATATTCTGAGATTAGATTGTGGCAAAGCTGTACAACTCTGTCAAATACACTAAAAGAGTCTACATTATAATTTCCTGGCATATGAATTCTCTGCTATGTGAATTCTACCTCAATAAAGCTTTCATTTTTTTAAAAGAGAAAACTCCCTTTTCATAGATCTATAGAAGGTTTAGATGCACTTTGAATTTGTCACTACCTTTGTGTTTCAGAAAGGAAAACTTCACAGACATTATAAGAGAAATCACAATATAAAATAAAGCACCTCTGCTACAGAATATTTTCTGTGATTATTTGCAACATGATCACGGGAATTGTGATCAGTGCCTCTGTCTGACTCGGTAGTCGTGGCTTTCTGCATAGTTTCATTCTGTTTAAAGATAAATTTAAACTAGTCCTTTTGGGATACCACACAAGCAGTTGTTGTCAAGAATGATTATTGAGCTGCTATGTCTGAAAAAGGATGTTCTCAAGTCTTGGTATACATGTAGCCAAGTCAAGGATTCACAATAGTTTGGTAGCTGACGATGGGGATATGACCTTTCCTTAAGAGAGCCAAGATTTCTAGCCTCATACATGAGAATACTAAAGGGAAACACAGCTCAAATTCAAAGCGCAGTTTATAATCCAGCTTTTCCTCATTTCTGCAAAGTTGCTAACAAATTTCTTCCACCAATATATTTACTCTTTAGCTGCTTGTTTCAATACACGCTTCTCTGCAGCCCCGGGCTGAGCACTTCCAAATGTCAGGAGCTATTAGCTCTGCACATTCATCTTTAGTTCCTTATTCCTCCCGAATCATCTCTAAGGTGAGTCCACGTGGTTTAAACATAACTGTGTGTGTGTGTGTGTGTGTGTCTGTGTGTGCATATGTGAGAGAGAGAAAGATTTTTATGTTGTAGAAAGCATGTGCTATTTTTAAAAATATGGCTGCATAAACATGTATCCTACCCACTAGATTGCAATCTAGTTTCCTTTCCTCAAGTACTTAGAATAAAATCTATACCTTACTTATGATCAGAGAAGACAGATGCATTTTAAAATTCTTTTTCCTAATTCTTTAAGGTCTCTTATTTATCAGAATTGAGAAGTACATTTTGAGAATGCTACATTTCAACATGCATTAAAATAACTCAATCTTTTTCAGTGAAAACATTTAAGTTTTCCTAACTTTTTGTCCTTATTAGCTACATATGCTAATCTGCATGTATGTGTACTCATCTGTACCTAGTTGTATATTCTTATGTGTCTGTGTGAGTGACACACATGCCATTAGACACAGTATTTCTTCAGAGTCCAATTTTCCCCATCGTGTTCTCTAGTGACCAAACTCTAGCCAAGAAACATTTCCTGAATGATCGTCATAAGCAAAATGAGCTACTAACCAGGCAAGAGCACCAAACCCAGCACAAGGATACCTGTGAGCGTTGCAGAGACGTTGCTTAAGACTCCAGCAGGCTCTCATAGTTCATTTCATTAAACACCCTTTTAATATTGATAAGAAAAAAATCTTGGCTGACATTGAATAAAAATGAGGTGATTTAAGAATCTGCTTTCCTATTTTCTTTCTCTGATAACTGGGGAAGTTTCCAGGAACCTAAACCTGATGTAAGCGGGGCTTCCTCTAAGTGGACTGGTCAAAGTAGTGCCTACTGCATCAACCGGCAGAGATCAGAAACCTGCTTTTGCCATGCCAAAACATTCTTCAAATAAATAAAACAAATTTCCAGTGTCTCGGGTTCATGGAAAACTGCAATGTGCTGACAGATTCTCAAAGGCCCTTGTCCTGGTTTCAGAGGAGCAAAACCAACACTAGAACCTAATAGTATCAGCTATTAGTTCTCTGCCATTAGCACTTAAATCAAACTTGAACTGTTGTATTTTCTTCTCTGGACCAGACATATATTTAAGAACATTAAATCAAGTAAAGTCTGAGGATGTGTTTTGGAATTTTTATATTACTTTATAAACATAAGACACTAGACACTATTATTAGTTTGTTTGTTTGTTTTCATTTTTGGGGTCATACTCAGCCATGCGCAGGGGTTACTCCTGGCTCTGGACTCATGAATTGCTCCTGCCAGTGCTCTGCTCGGAGGACCATATGGGATGCCAGGGATTGATCCAGGGTCATCTACGCAAGCCAAATGCCTCCCTGCTGTGACATCATGCCAGTGCTATTAGTTCTTGCTGGGTAAAGTTCACAGGAGAAATATACATCACCTTCTTTGGCTTATGCTAGGTTTTGCCTAACAAGTTCTACTGTAGCATGATATCAGGTGGACACCATTGCTTTTATTCTGATATATTGATTGCTACTTATTTTGTAAAAAACAGATTTTTGGGGGTCAAAGAGATATTACATGCTCTACACATAGCCTAATTCCCTCTTCTTCCTGGCCCCCCACTCTTATTCCACGGCCCCTAAGTCATGATCTCTGAGCTCTGCTGGCAGTGATCCCTGAGCACAGAGACAGCCAGCACGGTTGAACAAAGGCCCTAAAATGCCAAAAAAAAACAAATCAACAAAATAAAAATAACCATTTTGTGGCCACACACAGCAACCCAGCATTTTTCAGGACCTACTCCTGGCTCTGTACATAGGGATCACTCCTGGCGGCACTGCGGAAACATATGGGGTCCCAGGAATTGAACTCCGGGTTAGCCACATACAAAACAAGTGCAATACCTGATGTTCTCTCTCTCCAAAATACTGTTTTGAAGACTCTATTATATTATGTAACTGCATAATATAATATTTTAATTACTCAAGTTATGAAAAAGTTTGTGGTGTGCATTTATATAGTCCTAAATATTAATAATCTGATTAGATATCTCATGTCAATATTAAAAACATATGAATACTCACATGCTGTATAATCTAATATAGATGCAGTCAGAATTAAGTTAAAAATTACTAAGTTATATAACATTACCAGCCATGAGAAAATGAGAAAACAGACTCATTATCATAAATCCACATTATTTCGAGGCTTGACTATTCCAGATGATTAAGAAATCGGAAAGAATATCTGAAGAAAAACAGTTCAGCTTTCCTACGTGTAGGTGTGAGGGCAGCCAATGCTCCCGCTGGTTCTTACCTGCAGTGCACAACCATTGGACCGGCGCCAGGAGGGTTACAGGTTTTTACTCTTCGTAAGAATGCTAGAAAAGGTGTAGGGTGCTCTGGAACACCGTGATCAGGCCAGGCGGTGAATTGGAACTGTCTCACTTCTCTCTTCTCACTCGAACCATTCTGTAGAGGAGGAACACCAGGTTGAGATCCGGTTTCTTATTCTTAGACTAGATAGGTGAATAATAACTTGGAAAAAGTAACAAGGAAAGATGCAACCTTCATTCTCCCCTGCACCTCAAATCTTTGGAGAAGACACACACTTCCAAGCTACAAACCTCCAGCACTCCTTACCAACAAATATTTGCTCAGGAAGATAAAATTTCTAGGTGCAGAACACTATATTTTTCAGGGTTAAGTATCAGGCGTGCTTCTGCTGTATTTTCTCGGAAAAAAAATCTTCTTCATCTATTCTTCACTTGCCAAAACTTTCATCTGGAGCAACAGTTCCATATTTACTGATAAATCTCCACCAAGGAGAAATGAAGAATGACTTCATTCTTCACTGTTGCCAATAGAATCAAGATTTAAGAAAAGCCTTAAGGTATTTGATTTCTCAAACGTGGCTTTCTCAACATAGCTTTCTTTAAATACCGGAAAAGGGGAAAGAGAGAGAGAAGGGAAAAATGAAAAAGCAAACCTTGTAAAGTGCAAATGTTCGAACACAATATGTGGCCAGCTCCACAGTGTCCAGCAGGGTCACCTGGACCAGCCCATGGGTTTCTGTGCCTCTACTGGGCCAATACTGGTCACACTTCACCTGGAAGAAGCAAGCGATGGATTCAGGGCAGAAGCTCATCAATTTCTCTTATAACTTTACTCTGAGTTACTGTCGAAGGAAAACAGCTTTCTTTCTGCATTTCATTTTCTGTTGGTCTTTTTCTGGCATGCATTCTTGTTATCCCAATATATGTAAATTACTGCTCTGATGCCAATATAAACCACATTTTTCAAACTGGTAGGAATACTAAGCAGTAACAGATTCAATTTTCCTGGTGAAAAATATATTGCAAACTGTAGCAGAGTAAAATGGAGGGGAGAGGTACTTGAAACTTTAGAGAACTTGAAAAGAAAAACACAAATTTCTTCTGGGATAGATGTTAGAAATCACACCAAGATAATTATTACATGTAGGCATTTAAACTACATGGAGAGATAGTGTTCATCCATCAAGATTTAAGAGGCTTAACTATTTCATCTTGCGCCATCACAATTTGCAAATATGCTTGTTTAAAGAGAAGTAGAAATAGTCTGTAAATATATCAATGTATAATGAACATTGTATTTTAAGAATACAGATAAATGGCATTTGTTTTCAAAGCAAATTAAATCTGTAATGTCTGGGGAAGTAAAATAACGAGTCTTTTTTCCCCAGTCTCAGAGGTTCATACTCTAGTAGTGCAAAAGTTTAAATAATTTACAATTCATTTATTTGAGATGCATAATCTACAATCCCTATGTGAACCTGAGCAGAGGCATGTAAAATGTATTCAACCCAAATAGTTTAACGTGCAACAAAAGGCAATTCCAGAGATTGCAGCATGCCCCCCATTTACAAAAAAACTGTTTATTGCACATTAAAAAGCAAAATGAAAAATGACAGGCACAATCCTACAGTAGTTTCAGTATAAATCCAAATTTCTTAACTCTTTCTAGCTCAAATTTAAAGAAATAAAGCGAGAGCAATTGTTATCAGAAACCAACTAAAATGTTTTTCTATGTAACAAAACCCATTATATTTAAGATTAAGAAGCACACCTTCATTTTGAAAAAGAAAAATGCAAAAATTTCAATCACTGATTGACACAAAGATAATGAGTTATAATTTTCAGACACAAATTTTGTGGTATATGAATATTACCAAACAAATATTTGCTTTTATATTGTATATAAATACTAATGTTCTTTGAAAGCTACTACAGTTTTTTTGTTTTACTCTACACTATATGTTTCTGAAATGACTCAAACTCTTTATGAGTATTTTGAAAAGTGAAAGATTTGTCTGCCATACAATTTTCTAGACAAAAGAAAGGAGAAAACCTCCAAGTACACAGTTATACAGTAAAGCACTGAAAAAAATGACAAGATTTAAGTTCCATTGCTTTATTTAAACTGCAACTATACAAAAAATTTTATTAAATAAACCCTCACGGCAGAGCCTAGCAAGCTACCTGTGTCATATTTGATATGCCAAATACCAGTAACAATTATAGACCTCATTCCCATGGCCTGATGGAATGGTTTGAGGCTTTTTATGTTCCTGGAGCAAGCAGATGCCCTTGGGCTCTACTTGCATGAGACAGGACATATGGAGATGTTACTGGTGCCCGCTCGAGCAAATCAATGATGAACGGGAAGACAGTGATACAGTGACAGTGAATCAACAAATGAACAATATCCTCAGTGCTCGAGCAAATCAATGATGAACGGGAAGACAGTGATACAGTGACAGTGAATCAACAAATGAACAATATCCTCAGTTTTGTGAAAAACAAACAAAAGTCAGTGACAGTAAAATGGAAAATTTCTATCTTAATACAATTGTTAAAATATGCTTGCAGGGGCCGGAGCGATAGCCCAGCGGGTAGGGCGTTTGCCCTTACACGCGGCCGGCCTGAGCCGGCCTCGGGTTCGATCCCCGGCATCCCATATGGTCCCCCGAGCACCGCCAGGAGTAATTCCTGAGTGCAGAGCCAGGAGTAACCCCTGAGCATTGCCGGGTGTGATGCAAAAAAATAAATAAATAAATAAAAAAAATATGCTTGCATATTTTCTAGAAGAACAAAAGATTTTCCTCGTTTCTATTTTTATCATATCCTCTACCTCTAAGAAAAATACCACAAGGAAAAGGCAATCCTTAAAGCAAAATATGGGGAGAGCATGAGTAGGCTGAACTCCTTTGTGTGTTGTTTGGTCAACTTTGTGTATGTCTGGGGCTGGAGAGATAGCTTAATGGGCTGAGTGCACAGGGAGACCCAGGTGTAAATACTGGCATAGTATGGTCCTGTACGCTGCTAGGAGCAAGCCTGGAGTCACAAGCAACACCAAGGGTGGCCCTCGGATCCAAGAAGAGAAATAAAATAAAGTAAAATTCAAGTTATGTCTGAATATACTTAACATAAATAAAGAACACTTGATGACTTCACTTGTATCACTTGTCTTCCCATTTTTCATTGATTTGCTCAAGTGGGTGCCAGTAATGTCTCCATTTTTGGCAATGAGGTCCATGATTGTGACTGTTTTTGGTATACTGAATATACCATGGGTAGCTTGCCAGGCTCTACCTTGGCTCTGGGTTTATCCCAGGGGGACCGGTCCTTTTCTCTGTCAGACCATCAACCATCCATGGCCCATGGGGCAGAGCCCTGGGTGTAGACTACACTCTGGGTGTAGAGCATTTGACTGCCTGATGACTTAAGCAGTCATCATTCAGATGGAAAAATTCACAAAAATCAAGCCAAAAACAGTTAAAAATTAAGCCAAAAACATCAAATTTAAAGTTGATGTCCCACCTTTTCGACTGAAATACAAACATGAACATATTTGTAATTGTATAAGTAACTGTGGTATAACAAAAAAATTAAAAAAAAATAAAGTTGCTGTCCCAGGCCAAAAGACAAAGTAACTATCAGGCTTCTTACTATACCATTTGAAAGAATGCCAGCTATAACACAAGCCAAACACCAAGAGCAAGTCAGTCTCATTATTCAATAATTTTAGTACTATGGCAACCCTTTCTAGCAAAAATGATCAGCTCAAGTTCCATGAGTCAAAAATATCACTGCACCATTACAATAGGTACAAGAAGTACAGGTCAACTAACAAAAGTATCGCTAAGGTCATGTTAATGTAGAAATATGACAGGATCATACTTCAAAGCTAGAAACCGTTAGGCTTAAACCTTTCGGTGTGGTGAGGTGAAGAAAGAACTGGAAGTGATTTGATGTGTGACCTCTGGGCAAAAACCACCCCAATATTTAGTGAATTTCTACCTACAGCATCTCTCTATTTCCAAGATGGAGTAAAACCTTAACTAACAGTTATTGTCATACTTCCAGTCACTGTTCTCATACTTGACATATATAAACATCAATGATTATTTTTTTGCTTTGTTTTTGTTTTGGAGCCATAATCAGCGATGCTCAGAGGTTACTCCTGGCTCTGTACTCATGAATTACTCTGGGTGGTTCTCAGAACCACATGGGATACTGGGGATTGAACCCAGTGTGCATGCAAGGCAAATATTTTACCTGCTAGACATCACTCTGACCCCAACTTCACTTATTGACTCAGATTTTGGGGTGGGACCTCCCAGAAGCTACCAAGTAGGCCTAGGGGTCTTTTTTCAGTGATTCTGCTCCACCCAGGCAGTACTTCAGTGCCAGCGCCCCGGCTGAGGTGCTGCTCTGGCTATGTGGCATCCCCAGCCTTCCCAGTGAGACACAGGAGGCCTCCAGGACTGCACTTTCGGTGATGGTTGAGGCACCACGTGATCTGGGGGATCAAACCCAGAACGTGCCTTAGCCTTGCACTGTCTCTCTGTGGCCCTTGCCTTAGGTTTTTACCTTTCTCAAAATTAATAATATATTTGGATTTATAAAGAAACAATATTGTGTGCCTGTCATTTTTCATTTCTCTTTTTAATGTGAAATGAACAATTTTTGTAAATATTTAAAATTCAACTGCAGAATAGGACGATTGGGGGGATGTGTGTGGGGGTGGTATTCCAGGTCATACAAGGCACTGCTCAACTCTCATTCATGATAGTGCTCAGGGTACCATGTTCGGTGCTGAGGATCCAATCAGGGTCTGCTATGTGCAAGGTAATTGTCTTATTCCATATATTAGGTCTTAAGACCCAAGAGCATTTTAAAGCAAATTTATTCAAACATTGCTATTTTCTCTCAGGAAATACTTTACAAAGGAGGTTATGGAAAAAATTAATATCTTAGCATATCTGTACATGTGCACATATGGTCTCAGAAGCTGGATTACAAGCCTTCTCGAGCTTATCTGAACAGCTACAGCAGTATGCTCTTCCCTTGGTTAGCAAATAGACCCACACTTCCTTTCTCACCCTTATTCTTTAGGTAGTCTGCATAGGTTTCATCTGAATCCTGAAGGCTAAATTTAAGGGCTAGGGCTTCCTGATAACTATTTTTCCAGTTATTCCCATTTTTAACTATGCATTAGACAAAAAAGTTCAATAATAACTCGTATGTCAGAAGAGAATGGATATGAGGGCCAGATAGAAATGGCTCCCCCCCTAATTAGCAAATGCAAATCAATGAACTCTAGCTTCTTTCCTTGAGACAGTTTATTTGCTTACAGCCTCACCCTCATTATTATTATTTTTTTTTTTGCTTTTCGGGTCACACCCTGATGATGCTCAGGGGTTACTCCTGGCTCCACACTCAGGAATTCCTCCCTGCAGTGCTCAGGGAACCATATAGGATGCCAGGGATCGAACCTGGTTGGCCAAGTGCAAAGCAGACGCCCTACCCACTGTGCTATTGCTCTAGCTCCCACCCTCACCATTTTATGCATAAAAAATCTCAGAATGTGTTTTGAGGTTGAGGAACTACCTGTCAGATTCCGTGCATAAAACTGGGTGTTAGAGGGGCAGTGTCAGACGCTCCCCCCTGTGGATATACTGAACTAGAAGGCAGGAGCTACTGAATAGCAATACTGATTTTTGCTTTTTCTGTTTGCTTTTGAAGGGACAGTAAGAGGCCTTCAAGGCTGATTCAAGAAAAGTGGAGAAGGTTTACAGAGAACAGCTCTATTCTGCTATTCTAACCCACAGTCCAAAAGTCTTTTCCTACAAAAGGGAACAATGTCTCTCCTATGGCAAGGTTGTTTTGTAAGTCTCAAAAATGGTGCACTTGCAACTCAACCCAATGGTTGACACAGGAGGTATTCAAAGATGAATTTGGTTTTATTTTTTGATACTTGTTGGTATTCACTACCTACCTGTGAAAAAAGGGAAGGTACTAGAAACCCCTCAGATAATTATTTAGAACTTTGTAGGGGGTAAGGCAGGATGTTTGCTGCCAATTGACCACTGTAGAGGAACTGGGAACAGACCTTGTCCCAAATAAATCAGGAATACTGACTAAATATAGAGAAGAGTATTATTACCTCTATCTCCTCAAATAGGTGGTTGTAAGACTGAACAAAAGATTCTTTCCCTTCATCTCCCTGAACCTTATCTACTGTGAGAAAAGAATGTGCTTGACTCTAGGTAGCAAAGGAGGCAGCAGAACGTGATCCCTGCACTGTGGATTAGAACACCTATTCCAAGAGGATTAGAACACCTATTCCAAGATGGCTGGAAACCTGCACTGCACAAGCATGGCTTGCTTCTGGTTTTATGGGAGAGGTATTTCCCTTTTATTGTCATAAAGACATCACTTCCAGGTTGCGGCTTTCAATCCTCTCTCTTGCATCACTTGACTTCCCATTGTTCATCAATTTGCTCAGTGGGCACCAATGACATCTCCACATGTCCTGTCATGTACTAGTGTAGCCCAAGGGCATCTGCTCACTTCAGGAACATAAAGAGCCTCAAACCATTCCTTCAGGTCATGGGAATGAGGTCTATAATTGTTACTGTTTTTTTGGCATATCAAATACAACATGGGTAGCTTGCCAGGCTCTGCCATGTGGGTGGTTTACTCTAGGTGAGTAGGCCTCTCATCTCGTGCATTTATTTACTGATGAACCTGGGAGACCTTGGCTTTTATCTTGTGTGGAGCTCTGACGAGCTGTGGAGTCCGGATGTTGAAAATGGCAGCCCTCATGGTGTGGGTGTTCCTTTGGCTTCCTGTGAGGCTCTACTGGGATGGCGGGCCAGGGCTAGAACCTGCCCCCCGTCCCAGATGCCCCATGATCAGCTGAGCATAGGGAGAGCCGGTAGCAGCTCTGCCCCATGTATCTGTGTCAATCCTCGACGAGTAAGAAAAGAATAGGCTGACCAGTGTACTGTGCATGCTATGGAATGAACTCATTTTTCTTTCTTTCATCACAAACTATTACAAAGAAGGCGATGGTAAGATAAAACATATTTAAATGTATTCAAAAGCAAGACTTATCATCTGAAATATCTTGCAGGAGTTAATCCAATAGATCTGCTGACAGTGCTTTAGGGAAATGGACTCCGTCTAGTTCCATTTTCCTCCCACATAGCTTATCTTGGAAGCACCTGGCAACTCATAGGCACTGAACAAGTGGAAGCCAACTTTATAATCAACTATACTATGGTTTAGGTTGACTTAGTTTAAAATTGCCAAAAACTTTCGGAACACAAAACCTCCTCATTTCAATTCAGCACAGAGTCATTGAGCATAGCAGTATGGCAAAGGATCAGAATTCCAAATGTATCAAGGCAGCACTGCTGAAGGCCCAGGATCACTGAAACAAAAACATTTCCCACGCGGCACTCTGAAATGCATGCGGAGGGAGACATTTAGCTAAGAATGCACTTAGAATGGACAATAAATGATATTTTGGCCACTCAGTTGCTGAAACCCATCTCTAGTCAATTTGGGCAGAGAATTTTCCTACAAGAAGTGGACAGAGCCATTTTAACAGAAAGTGTGTTTGATAATGCAAATCAACATCATTGTGGGAATATGCAAATATTAGTACATATTTGAAATAGGTATTAGTACCTATTTCATAGTGGAGAATACAAGAAAGATATAGATTAGCATAGGATATATTTCAGTGGACAGAAGAAACCATCACATGGTACTGGGGTTGCTAGTGCTTAATCCTTGTATTATCTCTCTGGCCCCTTGGTCTGTTTATGAGCTGTAACACCTCTGCTAGAATTTCTAAGACAAGAGTCAATACTTGTTTTTCCCAAGTAAAGACTGAGATCATCTCAATGCTTCTGCTTCCTTTTAGCAATAGCTTCATTCTCTCTAATGTTTTACCGCATCTATTCCATAATGGCACAGCTGGTTTATGCATTTGCCTTTGCTGACTACTATTAAGTGAATACCTGAAACTCAAAAGTCAGTTATATCACATTTAACTACCAGTACAATGGTAAATTATCTCCAGATCCTGGAAAATATTCTCTACATAAAATGTGAATTATACAATGCTCTCTTCATTGCAAACTCAGTTCTCAAGCCTTTTTATTCCTTTTTACATGCCTTTCTAATGTTGATATGTATAATGGACCAAATGCTTATATCCCTCTCAAATTCCAATGCCGAAACCTAATTCTCTGTCTTGGAATTAGGACACAAGGCTTTTAGGCCACCATTAGGCATAACTGGGAGGCCCAATGAACGGGATGAAAGCATTTCCATCCTCTAGCCCTGACTGACTTCTCTATAAATCTAGAAGGAGGCTCTCACCAGAATTTGCAGGCATCTTGATGTTGTACTTCCTGTTCTCCAGAACTTTGAGGCAATTTCTATTGCTTATTTATAAGCTTCCTAGACCATGACGTTCTGTGAGGGCAGCCTGGATTTGCTAAGCAACTTGTTGCAACAAGATTATAGAGAGCTGTACAAAACATTTCCAATTACTTTCACCATTAAATTGATAGCCATTGATAATCACCATGTGGCTGTTCTTTATCATGCAGACAATACTTAGATACCAGCAATTTTCACATGGGTTAATATACTGAAGTTTGCACAATAGCTCCAGTAACTCTGATTTAACTTGACTCACAACTGGCCACATAGCGTCTGTCCTGATTTGCCTGGTGTCTGTTTGTGGCCCATCACTCCAGTAGATCGGGTCACTGACCAATATCATTTGGAATCAAAATTTCAATTAAAAGGGCATTTCTGTTTATCAGTCACTGCACATTTCAGAATTTTCACCACTACTACAAATATATTGCTTCAGACCAGTGGTCAGTCTGGCTACTTCTCAAAGCCTTTGAATGAAAGAAATTGGGCCTGATAGTGTAATGTCACAGATAGTTGAGAGTAAGAGGGAATGATGTAGACATGAGGATTCGAGCTGTTTCTGCTCCTCCAAATCATTGTTTCAGCCACAAGGCTTCTGACTCACGTGAATGAGAGTTGCTGCCATTATAATAACGGAGGTGGGGAAGGGAAAGAAGAAAAAAAAAAGCCCCAGAACTAACAAATGGAATTGGTAGGATGTGTTTTCTCTCTTTTATCTGACACTGTGCTACAAGAGAAAACCGAGAGTGTGGGACGTGCTAGATAAGGCCCCAAACATCCTTTAGCTTGGAAACAGGAGCATCATTCTTTTTGTTGCCAGTGTCCTATTTACATTAAGAATCCACCACTTTCAAAAACAATCCCATACATCATGTAGGCTCCAAAGGCAATGTTTGTGCTACTGTTTCTAGAGTTGCTCAAGGAAAAAGCAGTTTCTGCTGCCCTAGATAGGCAGAGCTTTAGGCTGCAGTTTGAGAAATTAAATGTTCAAGGCCTTTGGCGCTTCCAGTTCTATTTGGAAAAGGACACAGACCTGGCATTTGGAAAGCATTTGCTCTCCATTAAACTTACCGAACCTTGATAAACCATGGGAGCTAAGAATTAGTCTGCCACTGGCCAAGCTTGGGCCTTCTGAAACCGATAAGAACAAAAACAAGAACTGTCATTTATAATCTTCAAGGGGATTCTGCCAAGCTTTAACTGAAAAAAAACCTCAGGTTTGGAGAAAAAGCTCATGATACTGATTTGCAAGAAAACAAAACACATGACTCTAAATCTCATTTATACTTTTTGAAAACTTTCCTTGTCAAAAATTGCCCATGTGGCCGCAGGATGTGAATGTGTCTCCAGCTCTAGGGGAATTTACTGAGATGACATTCAGGAACTGGTAGGGGGACATCCGGCCACAAGGGTTTCACTGTCAAATGCCAATCTCCATATTCTAATTCTCTGAACTAACCTCTCAGGATAATTATTACCAGACCAATGCAGTGGTCACTTCTTGCACTTACAACATTTAGTAAAGGAAGAGCTTCCCAATTGTTTTTTTTTTTTTTTAGGGTCACACCTGGCAATGCTCAGGGGTTACTCCTGCTCTGCACTCAGAAATTACGCCTGGCGGAGGTGCTCTGGGGACCATGTGGGATGCTGTGGATCAAACCAGGGTCTACCTTGTACAAGGCAAACGCCCAATGCCCTCCCCACTGGACTACCGCTCGGCCCCAAGAGTTATCCAATTGTTTGCCTTAAGAAAAACTTATGCTGCATTTGATCTGGTCTAACAATCGATGTCATCAGCTTGTGTGATGTAGTGCTTTTCTACTTTTGGAACAGAAAGTTGGCTTTGGACAGAATTCATTTCTAACCATACCAAATGTGGTCCACACTAGATGACAATTTCAAATCATGTCTAACTTTTTGAGTGTCAAATTATACTCCTTATCCTTAAATATAAAACATTACCACTGAAATAATGGCTATCCTAAAGTGTACTTTTATAATGGAAATCAATTCACAGTTAAAGGCTTAGTAGACAACAAAAGCAACTCAGGGTCACCCAAGGCCAAGACTGATGCAGGTTAAGCCACTTCCACACTAATTAAGTCTGCCCAAGAATTTGCCCAGCGAGAGATTTGTGGATCCTTTGTCTTGTGTTCCTTATGACGGGAAACAAAGATAAACATCTAAAAACAAAAAGGGATAACTTATCTGCCCCAAACTTGTGCTTCTTGATTTATGAATCGCCTCCACAAATACCACCTTGGAGACTAACTCTTCAAGAAAGGCTGCCAACACTGTGCCCTGACGCCCCACAGTAATTGCCTCAAGAGTAGAAATCTTAATAGCTGACGTTTTACTCTCTCACCAGTGTTCCAGTGTTTTCCAATTTTTCTGTCCCTGTGGTTGCCCAAACCAATTCCTATGTTCACTGGCATGTTAGGAAACATGGAAACAATTACAGACCGCATTCTGGGGCATGTGAATGACTTGTTATAGAATCAATGAACTACGCAGAACTTGAGAAGGTTTGGCAAAAAAAAAATGATGGAAACTGGAATTAAACCACGAACAGTATCTCATGTCACACAGCACGTTTTACAAGACTTAAAAGTGATCTATGTTTTTAGGCAGCAATCAGATTCTGTCTTCAAAATGTCCAGTTTTCAGCCTTTTATTTTATTTTGCTTCTTTGCCTGCCATAACGCTCTTCAGACATTCCAGCTAAGATGGTCGTCTCAGCCAAAGGGCCAGAGAAAACTTGTAGCACATGCTAATGAACTGGTGCAGCCCTTTGTGTGAGTGACTGACTGCAGAGTAGCTAAGCACTGCTTTTTGGAGGGAGGGGAAAGTGAAAAAGTGGGAGCTAGTAGGGCAAAATAGGTAGGGGGAGGAAGAGCGGGAAGATTTCTCGGGGGAATACCAAGAATAAAATAAGATGATAATAATAACAACAACAACATTCAATAATAATAGGAAGGTTACTCTATTCCCATTCACTTGATCACTTGATCACTTGAATCCCGTTATTCATTGATTTGCTCGAGCGGGCGCCAGTAACATTTCCATTGGACCTATCACGTGCCAATGTAGCTCAATGGCATCCCCCTTTTTTTTTTTTCCCCATTTTTCGGGATCAGGGAGCAAACCTGGTGAAGCTCAGGGGACCATATGGAGTGCCCAGAACCTGCGCGCAAGTGCAAGGCAAGCGCCCCCCGCTGTACTATTGCTCCATCCCCATGTTATTTTAAGATAGGAATAATTGCAGTAGGAGCTCTAAGGTCCTTTCTTCTAGCTTCCCATCTGTAGACCACAATGGACAAGGAACAGGGATGCTATGCTGAGAAGAGGCAGCCAAATTGACAGTGTGGGACGAGAATGTGGTGGGTAAACATTCATTTTCGACCACAGAAGGAAAAGAAACATGTATCACTGGAGGACACAAACTGAGTTATTTGGAATCCAACTAGAAAGGAAATTGAAGGTTTTTTCCTGCTTTTTTTTTGGGGGGGGGTCACCCAGCAATGCTCAGGGGTTACTCCAGGCTCTGCACTCAGGATTACTACTGGCGGTGCTCGGGGCGCCCCCCCTTAGATTCAATGATCTACCTGTCCTTTTCCTCTTCTACCGTGTTGATGTTCTTAGTTGGTTTTGTATAACATAAAGTTATCTCCCTATTTCCATTTTCCCCTTTCCCACTCCCAAATCTCCAGTTGTTTCACATATACTTCCATTACACACACACACACACACACAACCCAACACACACACACACACACACACACAGAAACACACAAACACACATCTGCCCCCATATTCTAAGAACCTGATGTTTAAACAACAGTGAAATTGCAGACTTCAGTCTTTGAAGAGGTGTTATTTAAAATATTTGTTCCACTTCCCTTTGTGAGAGACTTCACACAATTCATAAGGAAAGATGGGCTGGTTCAAATATCTGCTTTGAAGTTGTTGACTGGGAATTGTGAATTCACTGAGTCCCCAGCTCAACCCACAAAACACACTAAGTACACCCAAGGTGTCAAGCTATATATTTTAGTAACAACTAATAACTACTTTTTTACATTTTTTTCACCAAGAAATTCAGATGAGATACTAGAAATACCTTCCCTTTTCTCCCCAAGACTTTAAGTGAAAGAAAACCAGGATCAGGAAGAGGTGAGGTGGGAAGATCAAAAATCAGGTGAGTAATATTATGGAGAGCGAGTGGTCAAGTGAGTAACATGGAGGACCAGTGGTGTGCCATCTAGGTCAACGGGCTTCTGTCTTTTCCAGGTCATCCCTTCCCTAGGTGCTAGAGGCCTCAATACTGGCTTCTGCAGATCATCAAAATTTGGGGTACAGAATAAAAGTCTGAAGACAGCAATTTCATTGGCCTCCTTAGGCCACTTCACAAAGGAGGAAGCTAACTTGCAAGAGCAAAGAGTAATTAATGAAGGGAGCAAACTGAGGTTCATTTAGTAACTTCCAAATAAGTTCTGTGTCTGAGATGGGGAAGAGGTAGCCTGCAACAGAAAGATAAACTGTAGGTATTTAAGTGACAATGCCTTCTGCCAAGAACTGCTCATTACCATCAGATGATGTACAGGCAGTGGGGCCAGTAGAACTAACTTTATTATTAGAAGCAATTAGGAAGAAAGGGGGCAGAATTTCATTTGGTTATTTCAAAAACAAGTTTCTGTGCATGGTTTAATGAAGGCCTGCAGTGTTAAGATAAAATGTGTGTTTTACTGAAAACAGCTTTTTGCAAATGACTGCTTGTTACCAGTCAGGGGATTGGGTAGGTGGAATTTACATGCAAACCTTAAAATAATAGTTCACTTGTCTCAGTTACATAAGCATTAACAGGCAGTATGGCCTGGTGTTTAATAATAAATCTTCTGGAGCCAGACTGTCTTCATTTTTTAACTCTGACCTTGGCAGCTGAATGATTTTGAGTGACCTTCTGGAATAGATGTGAAGATCATAATAGTGTTTAACTCATAGGTAGCTAATATAATGTTATCATACAGCATAATAGATAAAATCCATGGATCCCTCAGGTGAATGAGGGGTGTTTTTTCTTTTCAGGGAGTTATTCCTGGCTCTGGAGCCAGGAATTACTCCTGGTGTTACCTGGTGTTACATGGGATGCCAGGATCTGAACCTGGGTTGGCAGTGTGCAAGGCCAACACCCTACCCCTCTGGACTACTGCTCCAGTCCCAAATGAGGGGTGTTTTTAACTAAAGGGTTTGCTGTCTGCAGGCTACACTGAAGACAGTTAATAATGGATCCAATTAAATCTTTTGAATGGAGTTTTCAGAATCACATGTTAAACATGATAAAGCTATAACAGTTTTACCTCAATTTGATTTAAACAACTCAATTTCTCTAAGATTAACTATTTCAAAAAAGATCTCATTGCTTTTTAGTTTTGATAAACTGGTGGAGTATCATATCTTTGGATTTCTCACCTTGGAGGTACTACCTGTCTTCTAATATTTCCTTTAAGTCTGAACTTTTCCTTTATAAATCTTCTGAGGAGTCTTCAATGTCTCTCTCCTCTAAACATACTGTCTAAGAGGAGCTGCTATGTGTTTAAACAACCCAACAATCGTACAGTATAGTACATGGGACGTGGGTTTTGACAGTCTTCTAAGTATCCTTTTCAAGGCCTCTGGGGAGTGCAGTGAGAGAGATCTCAAACCCACGGCTCCAAATTCTGGCCTGAGTGTTCTCAGTGAGCGTGTGTATGTGTTCTCAGCAGTGCTTTCCGGAGTTTTCATTAAACTCTCAAGGTTAAAGATTGATTTTTATTAGAAGGCTAGAATATTCGTACATTCACTTGGGAATACAGCCTACTGCTTACCCATTATGTTTTCATTTTTAAATCAACAGCACTTAACTAATGTGCCAGGTTAATATGGGACCCACATGATGAATAAAACTTCTTTCCGGCACCTTATTATGATTCTGTTATTAAAATCTATTCATTTTTGAGAAGTCAAAACTAGAAACTGCCTTCTGCACATTTATGTGTTTTCTCAGCTGTGTATTAACCACCTCATTTTCTAGGCTTGCCCTCACTTAATTTACACTAATTTGAGTAATTTCAACTAGAGTCTCTTTCACTTAAGAGGTGAAGTTCTGGGAAGTAGAATTCGCCCCAAAGTTGGTAAGTCTTGTTCAATGGCATGCTTTAGAATGAGGTCCAAGCTAGAGTCTATTTTCTCAACTAAGCTGTCACTTCCTTAAGTATTACTTATTTTTCCTCTAGGAAATCATACACATCATGGCATAAATAATTTTCCTTTTGAAAGATGCAGGAGAGTGTTAAAGAACGGTTTAATCAGTAGCTGATGCCTATTCACCATCAGTGTCTGTAAGAAACCAAACCTCAGGAAAGGTTAACTTAGCTCCTAAAGAAAAAATGCAATAAGGCAACGAAGGGCCTATTAGAGGCAAGAGTTAAGCAGGAGGAGATGGCCGTTGAGTCTTACCCTAGATCGCTCTTCAAGTTTTGTCATCATGACCACCGTGGCACTCCGCTGTTCCCATATCATTCTCCAAAAGTCCCCAAAGGTTTCCGGAGAGATCCCTGGGTTGCAATATAGGCATTTTGTTTTCTATAACCATCTATGTAGTTGGCATTCACATAGTCACTTCCTGGGATGCCTGTAAAATAAGCAATATTGTTCAACGAGGGAAGCATATTATAAAAAGAAGCAAGGCCTAATAATAGTAAATTATTGTTCTACATTATGCCAGAGGAATAACAGCATATAAAAGTTTGAGTCTTAAGCAAGATTAAAAACAGGTCTTATCAGGACCATCACATTAAGTAGGTACGATGGTCAAGGTGCCGGGTGTTTTTTTAATATGAAAAGGCTGATTATCAAAGAAAGGAAATTACAATGACCCATAAAATGTACTTTCTCACTTATTGTCTGTTTTCTCCACTATATCAGAAAAACCTCGCTGCCAGAGGATGAAAATCACTTATTTGGTCACATCACACACATGCTTTCTCTCATCCCCAGACAAATATTAAATAAAAAATAATGCCTGACTAGAGTACCGCTGGGTATATGGCACTATACGCTACCTGAGGAACTTGTTACCTTTGGGCCCAATGGCTAAGTATCATTGCAAGTAGCCCCCTAGTTCCCCGAGTACAATTTCAAGGTTCCCAAGAATAAAATTTAAAAAAAGCCCAGGTTTAAAAAAAAAAGTGGAATATAGGCGGGGAATATGTTGTAACGCGAACACACCGCTGTAGAGATTACCTAACAGGTGTGCACGTTGCAGCTTATTTTATCATCAAGTCAGCGCTTGTGAATTCAGGTCATAATATTTCTTTCACAAAGGTAGAAGTGCAGACTGATGAACAAACTGTTCAAGGAGGAGGGATTCCATTCAGTTTTAGGCAGTTTCTCTACTATGTCTATATTTCAACCTCAGAGTGTTGCTTCTAATTGAAATCGCAAAGGATTGTTATGTCACATGGGCACCTTCAATGGTTAAGGCAGTTGCCTGCTAACTGACTGTCCCAATTATATCTCTGTCTCTTGTATTTTTTCCTCCTTTGTGCATGAAAGCAGCTCTGCAAATGTATTTCAGATGCTATAACAACTGTTCTTCAAATCTAACAACAATCACTTTCCCTCATGCTTTACATCAAATCCAAAGTCTCAATAGAGAACGGTACTTTTCTACTCACTTCTCACCTCCTAAACCCTTGTTCTTCAATCTGTGCTCCACACATTAATGGAACTTTCCTGGCTAAAACTTCCCCCAATCATGAAATGGCTTAAGTTGGTCTGCAAGTATAAAAAGGTTGAAGAAGATCTTCTAAACACTAGGCACCACCATGCTTCAGTGAGAAACTCCTGACGTAGGGGCTACCCCATGTCTCAGAAGACACTCACTTCCTTCTCACCATGAAACACCAACATCTCTCTTAGAACGTTTGGTCTCTGTTCTGGGATAAGAACGCCACTGATAGTTCTATATTCTGCTCACTACACGTCACAGTTATAGATTCAATTTTAACTCGCTTGTTGCTTGCTTTGATTCTGATCATGTCTCTTTTACTCACTTTTATTATTCATAGTGAAGAAAAGAGTAAATAATTTGCCCCAACTTCTGATAGTTATTAAGGAGGAGTGCTGTAATTGAATGCAGATATTCTGCCTGAAAGCCTCAACATTCTTTCAGCTTAAAATGGCTTCAAGAAGAATACAGGCAAGTCTGGGCTTCTTCCAAGGAGAATGGCCAGACAAATTAAGGAAATGAAAGCTGTTTCATATGCAAAAGGAATTGAAATTATATTTTGGCATGTGAAAATGTAGATGTTGAGGATAGGCGGTACCCAAGAGTATCTGAAAGAGGCATAGGTTTACTCTGTCAAGACTCAAGTTATTTAATTCTGAAGGAAGTAACTACAGAGAGATGAATTTCATCTCCACCATAGTAAAGCATTTCTAAATTGTTAGGCTCAGAGGAGGAATAGATATCCTTGGGAAGTAATGAGCTGTCTATCCTGGTAGGGAAAAGCACTTTCCAGGGATATGATATGGGATGAGAAGTACTGCCAGAGCTTGTACATGGCTCTTTCTTGCCCCAGGAAACTATGAATCCTGGGTTTATGAGAAAAACAAAGAATATTTTCCTCATAATGTAACACATGTTCCCAGGAAAAATTGTTATATTCCACTGATTGCCACTTGCAATTATTTTGACTGCTTTTCTGATTCCAGTTGTAAAACCGATCCTCAAGAAATATAATGAAAGTCAGATGGAGACCACTGTGCTGTGAGATGAGCACGGGAGCATGGAATACCACCCGTATTAGTGAAAAGCCTTTTGAGCAAAAACGGAGCTCCACAGTTGGTTGTAACATTAGTCATCTATTACAGCTACTCAAGAAGCAGTTGGGGGTTCTGGCAGCCCTTTGTTGATAAAGATCCTATTCCTCCCTGACACCAAATTACTGCAGATAAAAAGGACAGTTTAAATAAAGTCCTCAGGTTACAACCACTGGGAAGCACCACACATCTCCACATCCATGGGATTTGGTCCTGAGCCAAACAGTGAATCTACTCTGGAACACAGGCAAAGTCAGCTTTTAGAATTTGAATGCAACAGTTCACACTAAAGAATTGATAAAGAAAATTAAATTTCGGCTAAGACCCACACATAGCTACCAAGACAAATAATCCTGCCTCCCACCCCCCAAGAAAATCCAATGTGATGAAATCTGGATTAATGACGCAGTGGCCCATTTATTTCCCTTTTCAAGGATAACGAGTGTGTGTGAACAACGTGTCCCTCAAGAGGGACCTGACACTCACAAATAAGGGGAGGGAACAGACCCATCAAGCATTGGTGTAAATTGGAGTCAGTTATAGTGTTGTGAATGAGTTTGGACATGCTGATTTATTTTGATTAAATTCTTATTTTACGGTGAATGGGTGGCGTCTGGATTTTAGTTATGCTTACCAGTAATAAACATGAATTAAAATACAGGGGCTGGGTCTACACCTCAGGTATAAAGCATAGCGCTAGCATGTGTGAAGTCTTGCATTTGACCCTTGGCACTGCTCTGCAAGGTTTCACAAGCACAAAAGAGTATCGCTCTAGGGGCCCCTGAGCAGTGCAATCACAATTAAACCAACACAGCCAAGACTGGCCCCTAATCCACCAGTCCGCTCTGCTGTTGTGTACTCTATCACACTTTTAAAAGTATATGAAATTATGGCATTAAACTCCTAGGCTTAGATCTAAGATCCACACTATATCACAAAACTCTTCTAAGAATTTTGGACCTGATATTTGGCAAAGATGCAAAACATTTTTACGGCTGACAAATCTAATAATTAGGCTAACGTTTATCCTGAAAATAATGGTAACATTCCTTTTCTGCTCTGACTCTTGTCTATCAGGATCCCTTGAATAAAAGTCTCCTCTGGCAAGTCCGTTCGTAAAAGGTGCAAAGGGAAGGTCTCTTTCACATGACCTCTGCTGCATGGATACTGTATTTTGGAGAATCTCATGTTCCCTGGGTTCACAGAAGTGACACAGCAAGTGCGTAGTGTAGAAGGATGATAAAAAAAAAATTGTTTTACAGCATTTGCTAGTCTTTCCAAGGTTATTAAAATCAGATTAGAAGTTAAATCTTTTTCACAGAGGAGAGATTTTTGTCTTATTATTATTTTTTATTATTTTTGGGTCACACCCGGCAATGCTCAGGGGTTTCTCCTGGCTCTGCACTCAGGAATTACTCCTGGCCATGCTCGGGGACCATATGGGTGCCAGGGATCAAACCCGGGCGGCAGGGCCGGCCGCGTGCAAGGCAAACGCCCTACCCACTGGGCTATCGCTCCGGCCCCAGAGATTTTTGCTTTAAATGTGATACAAAAAGGGAGACAGAGAGAGAGAGAGAGAGAGAGAGAGAGAGAGAGAGAGAGAGAGAGAGAGAGAGAAGAAACAGAGAGAGACAGAGACAGATAGAGAGAGACAGAGACAGACAGACAGAGAGAGAGAGAGAGAGTGTGTCTGCCAGGGGGCAGGGAAGGGCAACTGGGGACACTGGTGGTGGGAAATGGGCACTGGTGAGGGGACAGGTGTTGGAACATTGCATGACTGAAAGCCAATGGTGAGCAACTTTGTAACTGTGTAACTCACAGTGATTCAATTAAAAATGAATAAATAATTTTTAAAAATGTGACACAAATGAGGCAATTTTTCAACCAACTCTATGGTGTGTGTGTGTGGGGGGGTAATAGCATTCTGGCTTTTAAAGTGTTCTGGAGCTACGGAATGCTTCTCCAAGAATTCTGACTGTGATGTTTCTATTGTCAGCCTGAATCTCTACATTTTTCCTTTGTATTTTTTTTTGGTGTGCATTATTTTACTTCTTCTAGTAATGCCTGTTTATTTAATTTCCAATACTTTGCTTTATCCACAAAATGATTTGCATCTGCTAGTGTAACAGTCATCAGTGTACTACTAACTAATCCAAGAGAAAATGGGTGAGAATTCACTGAATTCCTTTGGGGCCTTGAGGGTTGGGAAATTCAGTATGAGAAATATAGAACTGCTGAAAGTTAGCTGACAGCTTCTATTTCTTGGTGTCAGAGACCTGATTCCAATACCATAATAATGATTGTACCCGTGAACAGGCAGGAGTTACTAAAGAAAAGACCAGAAAAGAACAGAATAAGAATGTGTCATCACAGACTAAAGCCCACAACGAGTTCAGCTGGAGAAACGTTTTTTGGGGTCAATCTTAATGGCCCCATTTAAGAAGAGTCGCTTAGATGGGAAAACTTGCTCTATCCTAGTGGTCTACGTTTTAACAGTTATCCTACAAAAACAAGGTTTTGTGATTTTCCATGTATTGTTTCATGTATCCCTTTCAATAAAACATATTCATGTACAATTTTAATAAGAACGGTTTATTTTTAATTTCTATCTTTAAGTTAAAAAACAAAAGCTGAGCCTGATTTCCCTTTATTCTCTCTGACCAATTCTGGCGATGTAGTATGTTCATGTTAATGGACTGTTCTGATTTATGGTGCTTAAAAATAGTACTTATATGCATTACACTCAGCTTTTGTGTTTGCATTTTAATAAGGCTTACTTTTTTGAGACTAACCAAGCCTGAGGAGGGATTGACTGATAGGACATTTGTGTTTTTCATGAGAAGCAAGATAAAGCAAACAGCAATATTTTCAAACAAAATTAAGTCAGTTTTATCCTATTTTATTTGCTAGTAATTTCTACTCTAGCTACCAATAAGAAAATTTATCCAAGCATGGGCTTTTGTTTTACAGTTTTTACATTTTCTGCCAAACTATGTGTTTTGCTTACACAGAGAACGAAGCCTGAGACAGATAAAGTATCTCTGTCTGAAAGAATATTCAAGATGAATGATTACTGAAGACTAAGGCAACAGCAGAGAACACATCCAAACTAGTTTATCATTACTTGGTTAACATTTCCCCCTTATTTTGGAGGAGGAATAACTGGCTGATATTACTCCATTAAAAGATAAAATTGTGCGACCAGAGTGAGAGGTCAGTGGCAGGGTGCTTGTGTTGCAAATGGCTGACCTGGACTCAATCTCTGGTATACCGCCTGGTCTCCCTGAGCCTAGCAGGAGAGATCACAGAGTCAGGAGCAGGCCCCGAGTATTACTGCTGGGTGCGACCCTTCCAGGAAAAACAAACAAAACCAAACCAAAATTCATACTTCTGGTAAAGGCTCAGAAGCTTCTATATCACCCCAGAGAGCAAAACCAACTGAAACTACCACTTGCAATTACCCCTGTTTCTACAGTACGAAGGACCATTTCTTTCTGGATGCCTCTGATCTGTGGGCATCGTGGCTCAACCAAGAAGAGATCAACCAAGCTGAAGCTTTCAGTTTGTGGATCCACCCGCTAAAACTCCCTATCCTTCTTTGTTGCCATACTTTACTGTCTGAAAGTAAAGCACTTGATACTATTTAGTAGGTTATTTTGTGTGTGTGTGTGTGTGTGTGTGTAAAAGTTGGGGCCTGAGTAATAAAATAGCAGGTAGAGCATTTGCCATGTACATGGCCAACCCAGGATTAATTCCTGGTACCCACCTGGTCCCCTGAACACTGCCAGGAGTGATCCCTGTGCACAGAACCAAGAGTAAACCCTGAACTCTGCTGGATGTGGCTCTAAACAAACAAAATGATTAATTGTAAATCAATGATAACTGTTCACAGAATGATAAAATAATCTAACGAGTCATAGCAAATAGCAGTGCTGGTTACAGGAGAGGCCTGCAGGCCACAGCTGAGAAGGCTGGGTTTTGAGAGTGCTTGCAGGGAAGGATGTGGGTGATTGAACCATCTTTGAATGTGCCCCTAGATTAGCTACAGATATTGGGGAATTATCTCTCACAGACACAATTTATTTCTTATTAGGGAACACTGTGCCCAGTTATCAAGCAGAATTTAGGCTACTGCAGCATACCTTTTCAGCCACTTCACAGAGTTCTGATCTAGTTAGCATATTTTACTAAGAAGGCAATTATTAAAGGCTTTCAGTCAACAAGGTGGTAATCAGAATCTGCCTTGATGCGTGAGTACAGAGCGCCGGCTGCTGCAAATTCTCAGTTTTCTCATACATATCTCATGTACAAGTATCATTAGCATAATATCTTTACCTATCACCCCTGTGAAAACCAAATGAGTCAATGCATTGGAAACCACAAATACCAGCAGAGATTAATTATTCTTGTGATCGATGCATTAATTAGAAATGAAGTATGCCGACTCATTAGAATATGCTCTACAGATCCAAACTAACTCCAAATATTGAAAGTCCCTTTTCAGTTCCTATGTTAAAAAACTTAAGAGAGGATAAAATTGCTCAGCAATGCAAACTTATGCCTACATTATAACACTAAAACCACAGATGATGTGGGGTTTTCCAGGCCACAGAGTAATCAAGTGTAGATCCATTTGTGTGAACAACATAGATGTACAAAAAAAAAGAAGGAAAACAATCATAATAGCTGAACTAAGACAATGCAGGTGGAAAATTAATTTTCCAGAGCTTCCAGTTTATGCTTTGATTAACTTTCTAAGAATGAGAGTAAAGAAGAGTAACAGTACAAGGAACCATCCTTAAAAGACCTTTGCACTTTTCCAGGTAAGAGAGCAACACCACATGGGAACAGAGTTGTGGTGACCCCTTCACCACTTGCTTTGTTGCATACCGGAGAGAGATACCATTTAAATAACTCTAATTAGTCTTTCATAAGACTAAAAGCACCTTGTGAAATTGCTCCCAAGGCTATGTTCCATCTAGGTTCCAAGTTACGACAAATTAAGCTATAAAACTTTCTGCAATGTTCTTCAAAAATATGCTTTTGTTCATTAAAAATCATTCTGAAAGAAAAGGATTAAATGTTGTCATGCTTGTCAATAATTAACAGGAAAACAAAAGACTGAGCTGTTAAAGAAACTACCAGATCCTGATTGATGTCCTGAACAATGTGAGAAAAATGTACTCAACCAATAATTGGCTGAGATTTAGAAAAAGCTTTTTTAAAATTTTCACATGGGTCATATAGTCTAACAAACTTTCTTCAGTCTGCAAATAGAATTTCATGAGCAAAATAAAACAAACACCAGATGCCCATAAATTATTCACTAGTGAGAGTCAAAGAGAGAAGAAAAAAGAGGAGACAGAGATCCAGGAGGGGCTATTGAATTGACATGGGAAACAGCAGCTATTAAAAAAAAATAATTTACTGGGGATAATATTTTTAATCTTTGATATTAGAACTTTTTATGGAACACTTATAGCACTATAAGATAGCGAACGTTTTATTTAAAAATGTTGGCAAGATTCTATTAATTAACTTTGCTATATTTGTTTGCATTTGTCTGTTACTATTTTTATTTATTGAACTGTATCAGGTTATCATATCTAGCTAATTAAAAAAAGATAATATTCAGTATGGGTAGGATGGTAAATTGGAGAATGTTATTCTGTGCTGAAAGCTGTTTTGAATAAATCTGTAGTGAGCCCTCTGTAGAAGAGAAGCCAAAACAACTTAAAGTTACAGCGCTAGTGTGGTGACAGAGATTGAATCAACAGTACAGGGAGGATCAGTAGTTTCTTCTCTTTACTTTGGAAAATTAGATTTATCTTAGGGGCAGTGACTCCCTGTGAGCCACTTTCTCATTTTAAAGGTGCTAAATTGCCCATTTCACAAATAATCAAGTTGTTCTAACATCATCTATATTATTTACAGTTGGATTTCTCTGAATTGCTGCTATTATGCAAATCAAACAGCAGATAATATATTTTGGATTTCGATTTAAAAGAACATATTCCTCTCTCTGTTGAAATTTGTAATGCTATTAGGGGGCTGGTTTTCATTTATCAAGCACCAATATTTTCTTTTGCCTCACAGAGTATTTCAAATATTTGCTGCTTCCTCATTTGGATATTATTAATTTTTCCATATATCACATGCACAGTAAATGCCACCTACGGGAAAAATATAGTAATAGAACTTATAATAATGCAAATGTTAGCTTTAATTGTCCCAAATATTTCATAGATATTTTCTTTATTCCAGGCACTGTTTTAAGGCTTTTACCTGCATTCAGTCCTGCTAATAATTTTAGGTGGCAGGCATTGTTACTAATACCTAGTGGAATTAATTTTGCGACTGGTACTGATACTAACCTGTGCATGTAAACTTCACCAAGCTTAATCAAGATGCTCTATGAAAAGTTCAATCGAGGCTGTTCTAAAGTGAGAGATCCACTAAAGAATAAATCTTTATATATGTTTATACTTTGAAATTTTAATATATTTGCTTCAATCAGAAAAAGTTAATCAAACGTGTATTTCACTAAGTTATAATAGTTTTTATTTATTTATTTTTTAGTGGAAAAGACTAGAGGATACTCCCAGAGGTGCACAAGGCTTAGTCCTGGCTTTGCACTCAAGCAACACACCTGGCAGTGCTCAAGGGACCATATGGGCTGCGGGGATCATACCTGGGTCAGCTGCATATAAGGCAAGGCTTGCCCACTGTACTATCTCTCTGGATCTTAAAACTTACACAGTAATAATCAGAAGTTGAATGAAAGAGGTTATAAATAAAAAGATACTCAGAGAAGGCAAGGTTATGTAACTAGAAACCACTAGCATTGTGACAATGAAACAGATTTCATTACTCTTCATTTGTGATTTTTCTATTTCTCATTTACTATGTTAATAAAAAAGTAGTCTTTCAGGACAACTTTATAATCTAGAAAATTTAAGGTAATTAATATATGCATATATTATAGACAATTATTATTATGTTATTTAGTATGCATATAACAATTACCGTTTTGTACCTGAAAACCTGTCATATTCTCCTAACTGCATCAATATGGAGGTAACTAAATTGATAATATCAAATATGTTTCAAGTATAAACAACTGTGTTTCAATAATTCTTATCCTATAATTTAATTGCAAGCATTTTGCAGTTTGGACTTCCTTGAAATTATTCTCTACTTTTCCCAGAAAAAAAATGACTGAAAGTTATAAACATGGAACTGGCCCCAAGCACCGCCAGGAGTAATTCCTGAGTGCAGAGCCAGGAGTAATTCCTGAGTGCAGAGCCAGGAGTAATTTCTGAGTGCAGAGCCAGGAGTAACCACTGAGCACTGCCAGGTGTGACACCAAACAAAAACAATCCCAACCACCCCCAAAAAAAAACACAAAAAAATCATAAACATGTAGAGACAGTATGGAGGCTAGGGCCTTGCTTTTGCATATGGCCAACCTGAGTCTGATCCTTAACATCCCAAATGGTGCCCTGAACCCGAGCAAGAGTAAATCCTGAGTGCAGAGCCAGAGGTAACCCCTGAGAATTGACGGATGTAGCGCCAAAACAATCAAGCAAAACAAACAAAAAAAATTATAATAAGCATGCTATCAAGTACCACGATTTTCAAGAGGTTCATTAAGCACATTAGTGCCTATAAACAATTACTAATTAATTTGCCTTTTTTCCCTCTGCCATATCTCAATGGAAGTAAGATAAATGTTTTGGCTTATTGAATAAACAATAAAAACCTTCCAGCACCTTTAATTTTTTCTTTAATGTATGGTATGTCAGTCAGCACAGTTATATGAAGAAAGTAATCAGTACTACAGAGAAACTGAAAGGAAGTCTCCAAATAAAACCCTTAACCACAGTTGCTTGGAGTCATTGCCACAGGGAGAATCAAAACATTTCTTACTGAGTTGTATAAATTGTATATTAAATCACTTAACATTCTAAAATACTGGAAAAATGTCTATTATCAAATATTCCTTTAAAAGGGAAACCTCAGTGGTTTTTGGATCTTTGTAGCCTTTTCTTTTTTATGCTTAAGACAGAGAACACCCTGTAATTATCGATCTGCTGGTTAGGGTTTAGTGTAAGAGAAAACGCTGTTCATGGTTGTAATCTAGATTAAAACTGCACAGCACATACATTCAATTAAATGCTTCTAACCTTTTGCATAACATTTACAATCAAAAGACTTTTGGTTTCTAGGTCAGTTCTAGACTTAGGGTGTACTTGTGGGCACAGAGCTATAAAAAGGCAGATTTTGGTCTTATTTGAGTGCTTTGACTTTTTTACACGGTAAAAATAGTACAGGAGTGAAATGTACATGGTTTCCAAGTCTCATAATAATAAGTACAAGGTGGAATATTCCTTGTCCTTTGACACACTTTGCTGCTAAGATGGTGGAAAATAACAGGTTAAGGGAAATGATGACCAAGTGGGCAAAAAGTACAGGAAGTTGTGGGTTTGAAAACCCTAATTCTGCAGGAAAACTACAATATGATACAGCCAGGCTGACCGACAAGCTCTTTAACCAAGACTGTACCAAACAGGCTTTCATTTTTATTTTATTCCTAAAATTCACTTTGCTTCACTTATGGAAAGAAAAACTCTCTTAATGTAACCTGGTTTGGTCTAATATTTTATCATGAAGATTTGAGGAATTTTAGATAAGAAACCACTAGTTCCCCCTACATTTAAATATGGAAAGTATAAATAAGCCCTAAATGCTAATTAGCCACATTTACCAATTCTAATTTCTAAATAGGACTTCAGAGGGCCAATTAGGCTGCAGATACTATCCTGTTTTAGCTAGTTTTGGAGAAACTTGGATAAATCTGATGAAATTTTTTCAGTAGTATGGAAAAAAGTGTAAATCCTTACTTGCTCAAAATGAGATTATAACATTGTCTAGTATCAAAAACGTGAAAATTTTGAAGATATATCTATAGCATATAACATGATTTTGAGGAAAGAGATCTACATATGAGCAAGTTCACATTCTGCTTTTGCCTCCCTAAATGCAGAAATAATGGGTTAGCTGCCCTTGGTCTTAACAGGAAAGATTTTAAGCAGAACCTCACTTTCAGTTTAACACTGAACACTAAGAAGGCAGCTAAGTCTTGATCTGAATTATGAGATAGACGACCGTGAACTACTATGTGTGGATAAAGAAAAATGGGAAAGTGATTTGGGACAGCTTCAGAATAAAAATGTATTAGCTTTAAGATTCCGTAAAGGATTGGTCTGAAACTAGTATTATTTAATGTTATATAAAACATCCGAAAGGGGTTGAGCACCGGACTTTAAATTTGAAAGGCCACAAAGCTCTTCCAGGTTCCAAAAAAGATTAGTAGGTGTTGCTTGACAGCTGGAGGACGAGACAAGGTGTTCTGAGAGACAGGAGAATTTTAGGGACATCCCGTACTACTTTACGGCAATCCCGTATGTCTCTGTCGCTCAAGGGACTAACAAAACACTCAGCTCTAACCTGGAATTTCTAATTGTTCCTAGCATACCACAGAAGGTATTTATCACTGAAATAAATACTCTTTTTATGGATCTTCTAGAGAATATCTGAGGGGCAATCATCTTTTTTCCCCCAAACACTCGAAGATGTCTCCTAACTACCACTGTGAGAAATGAAATATTAATAAGCAGTCCATAGGTTAGTTTTATTAGACATTTCCAATTTGCTTAATTTTTATTAATCACCACATCACCAACTTCTAAACTGTCCCTTGTGGATATTAAGAATTATCTTCAAATGAAAACCCTCTTCTTTTTGTGTTTGTGTTTATTTTACAAAAAACCAAGTCTATGGGCATTTTTTCTGAACAATCACCTCTTCATTCCTTACCTTCAGTAACCATCAGTACAGTGACTGACCGCCAAATTCCTACTCAGCGTGCTCTTCAAATCTGGTTTCCCCCTGAACAGGATTCCTTTTCTCTCTCCCTCCCACCCTCTTCTTGTATCGTTCTAAGTAAATTTCATCCAGTAAAAGCTATCTTGTGTCACTAAACAAATTAAAAAACGTCTTTCTCATATAAACATCTTAGACATGTTTAAAGCTTTACCTCTAGGGTAGAAGAAAGATAATGCGGAAGTGTTAGATGTCAGAAACACAGCGTACTAAGGTGGTGATATCTGAGAAGAAAACTTTAACAAATACCATCTGAATCGTAAATAATAACCCAGTTTAAGTTATATTTCCATTGCACAAGCAATTCCCTGAAACAACACACAAATAACAGCTGCATTTCCTTACCTTCTATCGCAGAGAGGAGAACCCTGGAGTGATCATATGCGATGACGTTTGCGTATCTGTTCTTTGGTTTGTTTACTTCCAAGTTTGAATGTTCCCAAGTGAACTGCTGGCCAGGATCAATTGACTTTTAAAGAAAAAACAGCACATACACACAAAATCAATACTAAATAACATCAAATTATAGGCCTACGTCATAAGTAACAGAATTTAAAGGAAAAATCCTAAAGCTTCAGTTCATCAGGGTGATTTGCGCTGTGAAGCTGAACATTACTATAGCATAAATAACATGAAGTCATTAATCACAATAAACAGTGAACAGTGAGAATACCAATACTCATTCAAAAATCTTTGATTTCATAGTAGCATGGTATCATATTAAGACATAATTTTTTGGTAATGGAAATGATCAAAATCAGGTTCAAGATTTATGAATTAGGCTTACTTATATAAACATAAAATATTTTTAAAAGAATAAAATGGATTACATAAATAGGACTTCAGCATATACTTTTGAAACCAGATGTCTTTATAAATACGGTCAGAATCCCAAAATAAAACATATGCAGGATTATTACAACTATCAGATGTGTTCATTTTGGGTCTTAAAACAGATAATCTTCAGCACAACTATAAAACTCACAAATGTGAGTTAAGCTGATTGACTTCCACGAGCTTCCAGACCTGCTAAAATTCTCATAGTATAAAAACTAAAGCAAAGCTTCTAAGGATTATAAAACCCTTCCTTTCCCGCCTATGCTAATTTATATATAAACTAGTAAATGTTGAACAAGATTGAACAAAAATAGTTACCCATGCCTAAGAGTTTAAACCAGAATAATATAATTAGAGGCCTTTCTAGTTTGTCTTTCAAGAAAACCTATCATCTTTTATTAAGAATAGAGTCCTCCAAGTATTCAGGCAGCTAAAGTATTCATATGCCCAACGGACAACTTCAAGTCAATCTTGAACTTTTCCATGCAAAACAGCTCTGCTTAGATTTCTATAAAATATTTCTCAAATCAGTCCCCAAATTACTATTCTACTGTCACTACATAATCCAGACCTTCACTATCTGATGTCTACTTAATGCCTCTCCTTCCTTTCTCTCCAAAGGCAGGCTTTGTAAAGCTCAACCCTATTTAAGAACATTCATTTATCAAAAGTACATTAATATCATGTTCATAAGCTGTACATTTTAGATATAGTTTAACTGATAGATGCACTAACTTGACTGATGTTGAGCAAAAATCAAAATTCATCACCACATTCCCACCTATTATCTTTAGAAATCTTTGCATTTATAGTACACCTGACTCATTACATAATTCAAGACATACAATCACACACACACACACACACAAAGTGAAGTGATGAATAAATGCTGTTGTGAAAGTTCATAGAGAATGGTAGTACAATAATTCCACCATATATTGTGGATGATAGCAAGGAAATGGAAATACAGTGTACACTGATACACTTTACATTTCATGTGAATTAATTTTACATAAATTATTTCGTGGGCATAAAAACTCGAATCTTCAGACTCATTGGTTTTTTATTTGTGTTTTGAGGACACGCCTGGTGGTTCTCAAGAACTACTCCCAGCTTTGGCTTGGGAGTTGCTCTTGGCAGTGCTTGGAGAACCATGCACTACTAGGAATTGAACCCAGAATGCTTATATGCAAAATATGTTCCAGCACAGAGAGCTACCTCTCCCGCCACTAATACTCATTACCGTATGTTTTAGTAACGAGGTACCTGATACTAAAATTACAAATACTACTGTTATCTCACTTTATACTGATGAGTTTACCTAGTACATAAGCTTCTTATACACATCATTCTATAAACTATCTCCACAAGCAGCCAAGCTCACTGATGTATAGCCCACTGGTGGAAGATTATACTTCCTCTGATGTCCTTGCTACTCAGATAACAATCCTGTTTGTCATGCTACTTTGCATTCACTTAGTTTGACTATGTAAAGTGCATCTGTCAGCACTAAGACACAATTACTTGTGTTCATTTTTGCCGTATACTTGCAGAACTCTGAATCCTTTCTTTGATAACTACATTGAACTTTACAAATCAGTAATGGAAACATGAGTTGTACTAATATGTTCGTATTTTAAGTGTGACCCATGAAAAGAAGATGTGTATAAACAGGATAACTAGAACAGTTTCTAGGTCATTCGTTGTTCTTTACTTGTAGTGTCCTGTTTCATTTGTATAAATGTTCTAAGGTAAGTGTTGTAACACTTGACAGAGAAGAAAAGAGAAGTCAAGATAGATTAATTCAACAAATCTTACTGAGGACCTTCTCAGTGGCAGATACTGTGTTATTTAGTGATTAAATAGACTCACACTTTTACCTGTCTGTGATTCCAAAGCCAGTCTGTGATTCCAAAGACCAACTGACAATTAACAACTGGTAATTACTAAGCCATGATATCTCTAAGCTATCCAGAAGGCAAGTGAACCAAGACCAACACAGGAAAAACACACAACTATCCTTTTTTTGCTAGTCTGAGTGATGCCTCCTCTTAAGTGATCATCTTGCGTCATTCTGGGGCAATTATACAAGAAATCAAGTTTTCAAAGTGAGGTCGGCTTTTACATAGATCATAACACATATGATGTGACTTGCATTTATAGTTGCTTTACACAGCTCAAACAACACATTGATAAAATAACTCTGACTTCTTTTTTGTGCAGCACATTCCCATTCATCTGTGTCTCGTCTCAACATTTCCCAGTATGTGGCACAGGCTATTATTTTGGATCTTGCCAGAATCGTGAGTGGAGTCAACTCAGTAAAGAATGGCTAATGAAAACAGTTCAGGTGTAAGAAAATTCTTTGTGTATGATAAAAATAAAGCTCATTAGAAGAATCACATTTTAATTATCGATGTTAATGAGGCAAAACTATCTCAGCAATAAGTAACAATTCCTCTGAGTCTATTTTAAGTTTTTCTTAGGGGGAGACGCCTCAGTTGCTCTGCCTGTTTCCTGCCTCTGCTCGTTGAGATCCTCTAAAGGGAAAATTAAATGGTACCCTGGAAAGAAAGACTGGGTCCCCTAGGATGAACTCAGAGCCATAACAGCCTGGCAAGCTACCCGTGGTGTATTTGATATGCCAAAACAGTAACAACAATGGACGTCATTCTCAATGAATAAGGACGTTACGGCACCACTAGAGTAAATCAATGAACAACGGAAGACAAGTGAATGACAAGTGATGGAAAGAAAGCAGCAGATTGAGTGATACAAAGTTAATATCTGCAGGTTTCTTTTTCTGAGTCGTCCAGCCTGGCAATACATTTCCCGACTATAGTGTTCAACAGAGGCAACATTAATTATTTTCAAAATAATCTGAAGAAGGAATTATTTTTCTGAATAATTTAATTCCCTGCTTGTTTCAGTATTTGGTTTTCCAGAGCTTAACTTTCAGATATCTAGACTCATCCTTCTGCCTGGGATTAGCCAAACAACTTTCACTGGCATTTCCTTCCTTCCTTCCTAGCACTTAATCCAAAATCCACCCTCCTAAATCAAAATTCTGGCTCAGAATTCTTCAACCTGCCTGGAGATGAATATTGCAAGGTAAAACATTAGCAAATGAAATTTCTTAAACCATCAGCTGATTATTTAAAAATAAGCTCTAAGATTTGTGTGTTGTATTGTGACAGAATTTATAAGAATGCTACTTTATTATATTTGCTTTTGTTTCTTCGGCAATCAACAAGGCCTTAGAAATAGATAGTCCATAAATTCCTTGCAATGAAATTTTAAACATGTTAAATGCTTTAACTTCCTGTACAATGTACATACATTGTACTCCCTGGCACCTACGTCTGGAATCATTCTATGACCTATTATTATCATCACCGTTATTATTATCTATTATTCAATTCAATGGACCTGTTTTAGTAAAAAAAAATAAATAGAAGAAAAATCTCTGTGATAAAATGAAGAAAGGGAACCTCTGACAGATATGTGCTAGTTGGAATACTTCACATCTAGGAAATTTTTTAACTTTATGACCTGAAATTTGTAATTCTCTTTCTTCAATCAACTATAATTTTGTCTTAAAGTAAATGAATACAAAAATAGATAAGTGGAAAACTACAAATACATGATATACATAATTCTGCAAAGCGTTTTGATAAAAAATAATTAAAATATAAACTAATTCTAATAGAGTTAATACTCTTCACCATTTACTGGATTTTTGTTTCCCTGACTCACTTCATTAATATATCAGAAAGGGTGAACATTACTACAACACTTCAGGAAACAGAACTGAGATACAGAGAACTTAAGAACGTTCGCTGGGTCAAAGAGTTGGCAGGTGCAACAGCAAAGTTTCAACCCAGGCACTTGGCTCAGAAGTCTAACCCCTAACCACTAGCCACTATTCCCCTATTATAACCAATGAAAAATGTGCCCTTTGTTGTTTTGCACATGCCTTGTAATTTTCTCTGCAACAAGTGAATGAAGGCTGGGAACAAAATCTCCACAGTATCATATTTACAATTCTCTTTTATTTTCTTAATTTGTTTTTGGGTCATACCTGGTGGTGCTCAGAGCTAACTCCTGGTTCGGTGCTTGGGGTTACTCCTAGTAGAATGGGGGGATCATATGGGGTGCTGGAGATCAAACCCAGGTTGGCCGTATGCAAAGCAAACATACTACCCATATTACTATCACTCTGGCCCCTATATTTTTCATTCTGAACTCAGAGCAAAAACAACACTCATCAACTTGCAGATTGGATTACAGTCAACTGTATCACTGTATCGCTGTCTTCCCGTTCATCATCTATTTGCTCGAGCGGGCCCCAGTAACATCTCCATATGTCCTGTCTCATGCTAGTAGAGCCCAAGAGCAGCTGCTTGCTCCAGGAACATAAAGAGCCTCAATCCATTCGGAATGAGGTCTATAATTGTTACTGGTATTTGGCATATCAAATACAACATGGGTAGCTTGCCAGGCTCTGCCGCACAGGTAGCATGCTCTTGTAGTCATCTCGAAATCCAGCATTTATTGATTAACCACGTGGCCTATCGAGGAAAAACCATGTATAAAACATCTAAAGCACAGAAGTCTTATAAATGCAGTATGACACATCTTACAGAGGAGCAGAAACGAGATGACGCGGGGCAGTGGATTTGCAGGCAGAAATTACATCTTGATTTGAGACTGACCTTTCTTTGTGTCAAAGAAAGGGGTGGGTAGGGTTAGGGTTAGGGTTAGGGTAGGGTTAGGGTTAGAGTTAGATGTTATTATGCTAAAGTTAAGACCTTTAAACACAGTTCCCTCAAATTTTTAAACTATTCTGCCCAGAAAAAATATAATTTCCATATGCAGAATACCACACAATACTAGTTTCTCTGTGTTCCTGTTTCCACTCATTTCCCTAAATTAAAAACCTCAAAATAATTCCTGTAGAAATTCATCAAAGAGAAGCCACAAAAGACATCCTGTTTTCGTGTTTTTAAACTAACAAAAATTTAATTACATAGTAGGAATAGACCAGTTACTTGAGTAGCCAAACTATGGGTCAGACTAACCATCCTTTATGCACTGAACTTTCCGTGACCTTAACCCCCCAGAGAAACACCATTTTCACTCACAGTTGCCCATCAAAAGACTCATTTGCTCTTTGGTGTGGGATTGCCTCAGATATACTTGAGTCATTGCTCAGGCTTAAAGAGATTTGAATTTCATACTTCTGAAATGAAGTCTTCTTTCATTCTCATCATCCATCTTAGCCTCTCTCAGTTTGAAAATAATGGATTAATATGTGTTCATTTGAAAGAGACCCATGTTTGCATTGTTGGGAAGGGCTATGTTTTGCCAATTAGCGAAAGCCTACAATTGAGTACTTTTCTCAAAGAGGACATGACTTTAGTGAATTCAAGATGTTTAAGAACCAGAATGTGAAGAAAGACTGGACAGTGAAGAAAGATGGGCAGATTTTGGAGGCCAGAGACCAGAGACGGCTTTCTCTCTGCCTCAAGGTGCTTTGGCAGATCATATGACTGTGTCTATTTTCTGTTTTTTTCTTTTGATGTTTGGGGGTACAGCCAGCAGTGCTCAGGGATAGGGAGCACTGAAAAAAAAAAGAAAGGAAAGGAAAATGATCTCTGGCTGTGCGCAGGGATCATTCCTGAAATGTTTGGGAACCAGGTTGGCTGTGTGCAAGGCAAGCACCTACCTGCTGTACCACCCATTTCATTAAAAAAAAAAAGTTCTTCTAATGTAAATCCTGAGTCAGGTTTGTGCTTATTCTATTTTTCTTTATATCTCTTCATCGCAATTAGTTCTCAAAGCTTTTGAAGCTATCCCTCTAGAAAAGCACTTCTGATTTAGATCACTATTTAAGTATGCAGTAATGAAACAGAAACTTTTAAAGCTTTCCCTGTGTACGTAAATGGATGTTTGAGTTTTCCACCATTAACAGCAAAAAGTATAATATATAAATGCAAACCACTCCTCAAAGCATCAGAAATGTTTAAAGCTGCAAAGCAGTTCAGTGGTATAATACCTTGAGGTCCTGGATATAATTCTCAGAGCTGCAAAAAAAAAGGTAAAAGAAAACCTATAAATCAGACAGCATCCCTACTTAATGGAGGCAAGAACAGTAAAACTTAAGGCACGTGTCTTGCATGCAGCAAACTCCAGTTCTGTCCCTGTCATCACAGGGTCCCCCCCACACCCCAAGCCTTTGCACTGATCTATTTTCCCTGTTGGCTAAGTATCTCCAGGAGGGGCCCAAGCCCTCTTGAGCACTGTTTGAGAGTCACTCTCCTCACTGTCATCTTCCGCTCAGAAAGTGTTCAGCTAGATATCTCCTATGTGGTTAATTTTATGTCTTACGGTAACTGCTAAACTCTTATCCAAATTAGATGTTGATCAATAGTTTTGTTTAAATTGTTAAATATAAAAATATTTGAAATATGCAGAAAATCACCTAGGATGAGTTGGTTTATTTCTCAGTAGTCTTTATTCCAGCATGTATATTTCATCAGCTTATTTCACTATGGATTCAAAAGTACAAAAAAAAAAAAAAAAGGAAAGAAAAAAAAAGGAAAAAGAAATCGCTATCATTGGATTTTCACCTTGGTAGGGCAAAGCTGTTTGATCTCTAGATTATAGTAGAAAAGATAATTTTTGAAATTACTTCAAATAATATCTTTCACAAAGTGATGTACCTTTAAGATCTGAACATTTAAAGTTCAGATATTTTATTATACTCTTCTTTTTTTTATGTGCTACATCATTTTCATGGATACTACTTCATGTGAAAAAAAACTCTTAGTTTTCAAAAGCAATATATTCTCTGGAGGACTAAAGATAGAGCTAGCTTTTAATTTTCATAGATTTTATTCATTTGTTGCCTGCATCAAGTTAAGAAGAAATCATAAAACAGGCGGCCAGAATTGCAGTTGATGTTCCAAAGAATAGCATTTCATGAGATTCATTTTACGCATATAATTTAGAATGAAATTTATGGTGTTTTTAGAAAAGCAAAAGGAGTTCTTTTTTTTCTTCTTTGAGAGTTTTAAAATTCTATTAGAAATGTATCAGAATGCTCTGATTAAAAAGACAAACTTGGCCAAATTGGTAAGAATTACAATATGACTAAAAAGAATGGTATACATAGTAACAAACACATGTATTGACTGAATGTTCAGGATTAAATTAGTAACGAGGCAGCACTCTTTTTTCCCCCCATGGAATAATAGCCTTTGCGATTAAGTTTATGTTGCAATAGGCTTTATGATCAAATTTATGTTGCATTCTATTTATTTTACATACAAATTTATTTTACACTTTCAGCGCTGCCTTTTGTGACATTTAACAAAGCTTTTCTTTGTTACGTTTGTTTCCTTCTGTGTATCTATGATTAGATTTATTTTTTGTTGTTTGTTTTATTGTTTGTTTGTTTTAGGGCCATATCCAGCAGGGCTCCTGGCTCTGCACTAAGAATTCCTCCTGGAGGGCTCAAAGGACCAACTGCGATGTGGGGTTTGAATCCGGGTCAGCCACGTGATAGCAAACGCCCTACCTATTTGGGGTGGCTCAGATTCTATTTTCAGATGTTACAGGTAAACATGTCAATACACCTTTGTTAATGGTCAAAGCTTATAATACTATTTTCCAACATTTTAGAAAAACATAAAATTTAGATTTAGGAGATAAAATATATAAAGTTGTCTTCAATACTGTGAGAGTATACTTATAATCCAAAGTAATCATTTTAAGTACCTCAGATACATTCCCAAATATATTTAATGGAACTGTCCAATTGAAATACACCAGTTTCCACATATACCTTTTGGGTATAGTAAATGGGAGTACTTATACTATAAGTAGAGCTTACAGTATACATCAAAAAGAACTCCCTGTTAACATTACTGTTCCTTATAGTAAAGGAAAAAATAGCATGCTATGCTGATTACTGGCAATTACTAAAGAAGACATAGTTTACCATTTATCTAAACCCACGGTACTCAAGTATCTTAGGAAATTGTCATGTGGATTTTCATTCCTCTTGCAAATGATGAGAAAAGTAGAAAAGATAGAAAAAATGCAATCTAGAATTTAAGAGTCTGATTTTTTTCTTTTTCTTTTTAGTATTTGGACGTATCAAGCTGTCCTGAGGGATTAGTCTTGGCTCATAGCTTTCAGCACTCATGGCAGTGCTGGGAGACCATAACGGATACCAAGGATTGACCTGGGTCAGCTGTGTGTAGGCTAATGCACCACCCACAGTATGATCTTTAGTCCCCAGTTTAATGTCTTTACTGTTAGAATGAAATGAATTTTTTATTGTTGAAAATATACATTGAACTATGTATAATATGATGTTAAAGATTATTAAAGCTAACTATTATACTAGGAATGTGTTAACACATTGCCAATAATATATTAAACCTTAGGAAAATATAATCGCTTTCAGAATACGGCTGTAGGGCTGTAACTTATCTGCTGTCTACTAAGAGCTTAGTGTACAGCTGACTTTAAAATGAATATGTTGAATGAATGGAAGCATATAGGAGAGACTGACAGCAACACTCACTTTTACTCTAAGAATTTAGAATTATGTACGTTTTCTCTAGAGATGTAAAAACATAAATTATAAATTTATACTAGACAGAACAGAGATACAGAAAATAATTTTAAATAAACAGAATGCTTCTTAGCTCACTCTTGGCTATGACATGATTTCTAATAAAAACTGGTTTGATGTTTTTTTTACTTTGGCAAATTAGAAATTCATTCTAAGACCCGTAACAGCCTTCTTTACCATGATTTCCAAATCTGTTTATCCACTCAGTCTTCTTAAGTACCACACAACGGCTACTTGCCAGATGACAGTTCTGTCTACACCATTTTGCCAAATTTTCTGTATCAAAGTATGTGTTGATGCAATTAACCATTTTAATATAGTGGAGTTAGAATTTTCCTCTATTTTAAAAATTTGCTTAACAATTGTGCTCCTCAGAGTTATCAAGGCTAACAATACCATGTGGAGAATTGTGGGGAGAGCAGAGTCAGGCTGTGGGTGAGGGGCTGGACCTGAATTTGTACCTGCTCTTCCAATTATTTATTAACAGGGCCATTATCACTCTCAAAGTGTGCCAGTTTAGGCAAGAAATGATAGAGCTACCCCCAAATGAATCACTTGTATCACTTCACTTGTCTTCCCATTGTTCATCGATTTGCTTGAGCAGGAGCCAGTAATGTCTCCTTTCATCCCTGTTGTGTAGTAGTGTAGCCCAAGGGCATCTGCTTGCTCCAAGAACACAAAGAGCCTCAAGCTATTCGTTTAGGTCATGGGAATGAGGTCTATTATTGCTAACTGTTTTGGGCATATCAAATACAACAGGGGTATTTTGCCAGGCTCCAGCCCAGTGGGCGGGATACTCTCGGTAGTAGGTAGGCTCTCAGTTCTTGCATTTACAAATGAATAGTGAGACCCCAAATTAATATGGATCTGATTTTCTCATCTTCATCTCCAGGCAACCCTTCAACCCAGAGGAAATAAGTACCTGGAAGGAGACTGAACAGGGCCATGGATTGGGATCAAAGGGTTAGAGAACATGATTTCCACATGGAAGCTCCAGGTTTAGTCCCTAGCTCCACATGGTCCCCTAGCACCTCCAAGAGTGACCCTGAGCAGCGAGTTGGGAGCAACATCTGAACTCTACTAGATGTAGCCCCAGAATATGAGAGAGAGAGAGAGAGAGAGAGAGAGAGAGAGAGAGAGAGAGAGAGAGAGAGAGGAGAGAGAGAAGAATTAGCAAGACTGAGTGACCAAGAGAAAATACTGCAGATTCCACTAAATATTACTAACTTCATCTACAAACTTTATCTCATGGACAGGATAAAAGGGTGGATGGACAATACCTGGGTATATGAACTACTTTGCTGGTATAAGGATATTAAACCAGAATGAGAAAAATGAGAGAAATTCACTGCAAGAGGTAATCATTCACCCTTATTCAACTTTTCTATGAATAGAAATTAAAAAAATGAGGAAAAGAAATAGATAAAAGAAATAAAAATGACACAGAATAAAATATGACCATAACAAACATTTACCCTGTGATCTAATAAGTCATCAGTTTTCCTTATTCTAATTCTAGTCATTTATTTTCTTCTGGAGAAGGATTTAAACTACTTCAGACTAGGCTAATCCTGTCATCATCTAGGCTTTGAGTTCAGGCATACTGTCAGCCTAGAAACTTGGCCAAAATACCTTAAACTTGAAAACTGTATATATCAGAAAGTTAACAGCCAACACTATTGTATGTGTCCCTGGATCTAACAATTATTTTTTTTTAAATGAGGCTCTTACAAAGATGTGGTGAGAGTGGGAGGGAGGAAACCTTGGGACTTGGGCAAAGGGATGCTAACATTGGTGATGGGTTTGGAGCTGGAGCACTGTGTTCCTGAAACTTGATTACTAGCATCCTTCGTCACTGTGGCTAATAAACAACAATCAATCCCCAAGAACACAACAACAGAACACATGTTTCTCCTGGACAAATGGATAAAACGGCAATTGAAGGATAATTTACAGTAGTGGAAAAATAGAGAAAAATATCCGTAAAATATTTATAATCGGAGAGACTGGTCAAATAGCATAATATGAAAAAAACTATAAAGTTGATACTTTCATATATCTTCTGACATATGCACACTTTTACTATGTATAAAATATAAAACAGTATAATTAGCAAAATATATACATATGTATTATATATGCACAAAAATAAATATTTTAGGTGTATGCTATTTTGGAAGAATATTACTGCTACCAGTAAAAATCTTTCACAATGCGTTTCTGATTTTTTCTTATCATGTCAGAGGCAGAAAAATGTTCTAACACTATAGTCTGAGGGTATTAACACTAAAATCTGAGGGTATTTTGTGATGTGGGAGTCAGAGGTCCACACTTCCTACAACCCTTTTCTTTTATAATTTTCCACTTATTTATTTATCTATTCATTTATTTAATTTTACCACTGTGAGATATACAATTACAAAACTATTTATGATTAGGTTCCAGTCATACAGTGTTCCAGCATCCATCCCTCCACTAGTGCACAATTCCCACCACCAATGTTCCCCGATTCCCTCCCCCATCCCAGTTTGCCTCAATGGCAGGCACTTCGCCCTCTCTCTCTCTCTCTCTCTCTCTCTCTCTCTCTCTCTCTCACACACACACACACACACACACAAACTCTCTCTCTCTGTGCCTCTTTCTTTCCCTTCTCTTACATATTGTGCTTTGTAATACATACATTTAGAGGTTATCATGTATATCCCTCTGCCTACTTTCAATGCTCAGTTCTAGACTGGCATTGTAACTTCCAAAAATTATTAGCACTCTAGTCCCTTCTCTGTTTTACCTAAAACCTCTGACTTCCACACACTTGTGGTAGCTTCTAACCACTGACAAGTCCCCGGGTCCATGATTTGCCTGGCCTTGGATATTAGTATCATACTATTTTTTTTTATATCCCACAGATGAATGCAGTCATTCTATATCTGTCCTTTTCCCTCTGGTTAATTTAACTCAACTTGATACTCTCCATGTCCATCCATTTACAGGCAACTTTCATAACTTAGTTTTTCCTAAGAGGTGCATAGTATTCCACTGTGTACATGTATCATACTTTCTTTATCTAGTTGTCTGTTCTCGGGTACTCAGGTTGTTTCCATATTCTGGCTATTGTGAATAGTGCTGCTATGAACAGAGAAGTGCAGATGACCAAGAAATAAATACTAAAAGTGTCAATGCATTACTAGACTTGACTCTAATACCATCAAAGAATGACACTTTAAGTAATCAGTTTGAATCACTTTTGGTTTGAATAACACCCCTCACCCATCACTATGCGGGAGACTCCTGGATTTTTTTTGTTTTCAAGCTACACCTGACAGTATTCAGGGCTTATTCCTGGCTCTGCACTCAGAGATGACTTCTGAAGGCTCCAGGGACCATACGGAATGCAGCAATTGAACATGGGCTGCGCATCTCTAAGGCAAGTGCCCTACCCACTATACTATCATTGTGGCTTGATTCATGGAAATTTAAAAACTATTTAAGTAGGCGCTTATATCTCTTTATTAAAATAAAATATTGAGATTTAATTTAATACATTTTACAGTACTTCTTAAAATAGTGAGATTGGAACATAAAGTGAGAATTTTTTTTACTTGAAAGTGAGAGTGTTTAAGTATTACACTCTAACGCATATACAGAAACGTAACTTTAAAAATCCTACCATAAATTTGAGTTCCTTATTTCAAGAGTGTGGACAATAAGGAAAACAGATTAAACCCCAGCTGTCTTGTGCATTATGGTGTAATGCTACATTCATCCCATAGCACTATTCACATCCACATTATTTTAAAATAAAAGATAAGCTATAGCTCTCCCTGTGGTTTGATTTTAATAAGCTTTCATCAAATTCAAAAATAGGATCTTAAGTATGATCTTTAACCTATAGGATTTCAATATATTTATTTTCTGAATCTCAACTTCATCTCCCTTTCCACTTTACACACATATACACACACTCACACATTCTGCAACAAAAGTTAGAAAACTGTTAGACAAGCATTCCTTGGGATTGAATAGCCACAAAGAAGCAAAGAGTAGAGCAGTATTGGCTGAAGGTTCTGAGAATGCAAGAGACCGATAACTCATGAATAACAAGTCTGCACTAATAGTTTTAATGACTATTCTAATAGCTTAACGGAAGGCACTTTAATAGGATTTAAAATACAATCCTTCAGTAAATCTGTCATTAACAAAGTACTGGATGGTTGCACTAGTAACCACTACTTACGAAACCATATCCACACACAACAAATTTGGGCAGTTATTAAACTATATTACCATCCCTGTCTCAAGTACACTGAACCACATGACAGAGATAACTAGCTGCTCAGTCCAAACGCAGGCAGCCAACGAAGGGTGTATTTATAGTAAGGGTGTGCAAGAGAAACATGAAGAAATATACAAAATAGGACTTCAAAGACAGAACTGGAGTTTGAAATAGATTATTAATTCATTGAATTAATAATTAGACGAGATTAGTGTCTGGACCACAATTTCTAAATTTCTCTTACATTACTTTATATTATCTTGTTTCTTACGCTGGATTACTGTTCTTTAAGTCAGGGTTTCCCACTGTGTTCCTGAGTAAACTACCCAACTCTATATAAAAGTTGAATTGGTTACAAATGCCTTAGTGCATAATCCTACATTTGAGACACTGATTTTCTCTTTCTGTTTTGACCTTTTCACCCGGAAATATCAATTATCTGATGGAAAATTTGTATCTTTTAAATTTCTAAAGCTTTATATTTTCATTCGACTTTCAAAGCAAATCCACTCAAGCCTCAGGTCCTCCCCCCCACTTGCTCTTTACATACATCTAACACCTTATCTTGGGTTATCTCTTAAACAACTCCTAATTTTTAGTCTTGCAGTACTGTTTCCTTTTCAAGCTGCTTAAATTCATTATATATATATATATACATATACATATATATTTATTTTATTATTTTTTTTCTTACCCAAATCTATTGTTCCTAAGTGAGCACACTCTCTGATACATCTTTGTAGCCTGTAAATTAGCTAACCCACTATTGATGCTTGGATATTATTCTATCCATATATTTTTATATAGATGTAATTTTAGCATTTTCATTTTGTTGTCTCATTTTCTCAGAAAGTCTTTTGAAACTGTGAACTCATTTCTTTTGTAATGACTCTTTCACTACTGATTTATAATGCTGTTTTAAATTTATACAAAGCTCTTTGAACCTCAAGGTGACAGATTAACACATTCTTCAGATTATCTTTCCCATCAATGCTGATAGCAGTAAATTCACTGACTTTATTAGCACTCCATATCGATTATTAAGATGACTGAAAATACCACAGGGATTTAGGTATAGCTGTTCAGGAGAAACAAGGCCTGGAGCATATGTCATAAATAAAAATAACTCTTCTTTGATCTAATGTTGGAGAAATCAGACATATCCTTTCTATGATATTCGACACACCTATTTATATATAATTCTAGGGTAAAACAACTTTCCTTTTCAGGCTCAAAATTATTATCCATCAAGCTACGTAATAAGATAAAATTATTCCAAAAAAATAATTAGAGTTGAATTCATTTAAAATAGCTATTATTAAGAAAAAAATAGGACACAGACTGCTCTTCATTATAGAGCATGAATCTTATTATTATTATTTTTTTTTGCACTTTGGGTCCCATCGGCAATGCTCAAGGGTTATCTTGACTCTGAACTCAGGAATTATTCGTGGTGGTGCTCGGAGAAACATATGGGATGCTAGGAATCGAACCCAGATCAGCAATGTGCAAGGTGAATGCCTTACCCACTGCACATTGCTTTGGCCCCCAGCATGAATCTTACTGACTCCCATGAGTGTATCTTTTGTCACTTATATCACTTGTCTTCCTGTTCTACATCAATTTGCTCAAGGGGGCACCAGTAACATCTCCAGATGTCCTGTTGCAAGCAAGTATACCCCAGAGGCATCTGCTTGCTCCAGGAAAGGAAAAGCCTCAAACCATTCCTTCAGGGGGTCAGAGCGATAGCCCAGTGGGTAGGGCATTTGCCTTGCACGTGGCTGGCCGGTGCCCGCCAGGGTTCGATCCCCAGCATCCCATATGGTCCTCAAAGCACCGCCAGGAGTAATTCCTGAGTGCAGAGCCAGGAGCAGCCCCTGAGCATTGCCGGGTGTGACCCCCCAAAAAAAAATAGCAAAAAATAAAACCCAAAAAACAAAGAACAAAACCATTCATTCCTTCAGGTCATGGGAATGAGGTCCATAATTGTTACTGGCTTTTTGGCATATCAAATAAAACATGGATAGCTTGCCAGGCTCTGCCGTTGAATGTATGAGTGTAATGCTTTGGTAACCTTATAAGGTATCATAGAAAAGAGAGTCTATACAATCATATACATTTCAATATGTAAAGTAACTAACAGAAAGACTTTAAAAACAGTGTTTGATCACCATTCCTAAGGTTCAGAGAAACAAGATATTCTACCATAGAAACACAAAAAAGAACAAGTGTTTTTCTTAATCTTATTTACCATTCAAAAACATCTGAGAAAGTGATAGTTTTCCTTAAAATGAGTTCAAAAAATATAATAGTTAGAAGGACCTATTGATATGTTGTCCAAAAATTAGCAAATACAGTCATTGAAAGAGAGATTTTTTTTAGATAGCTGCTAGCATGCAAGCAGGGTTTCTAAATTCCTGAATTGAGTGTTACAAAACCAAAAAAAAAATAATAATAGGACCCAACCCCAAATATGGTACACTTAGCAGATGCAAATTCAAGGGAGAAACTGGAGTGAAATTCATAACTGTATGATATTGAATGTTGACAAAATTCAGTTACACCATATCTGACTTAAAAAGTTTATCTTAAAAACTGAAGAAATATTTACGTTCAGAATTCTACAAGAAGGACTGCATATTATTCACTTATGTGAGGTGCAGAGTAGCGAGTTCCTTGCATATACTGAGACCTCAGAGAAGGTCTTTGGCATGAGATGATCTTTCTGCACGAAGACAAAGATGGAAAATAAAACAATTCTCTAGAAAAATTGGCTTTCATATTCATGGAAAAATATTTTTCAGAGGTAGCCATTATTTTTAGAATGGGTCTCATATTGTTCTCAGGGATATCTGGAAGAAATGAGTGGCTTTGTTTCATGCAGTTCATCTGTTTATTCCATAACAAAATTATAATCTGTAATCTGTGGAGCCACAATTGGCCTTCATGGGAATGATTATAGATCAAGACCAAAAAGATTCTATCCTTTTTCAGAACAAGTGAGTGGCAGCAGCGGATGACGTCTGAAGGAAATAGAGATGTTCTTTTCATACAAATATTTTTAGGATAAAAGTGTAGATATAAGTAGTGAAACTACTAGTCTTTGTAAAACTAGCTGACAGATTTTCAGCTTTGAGGAAAGTTGATTCCCTCTCCCCTCCCGGAATTGGCACTGAGACCTGAATAAGATACCTCCTTTGTCTCTACAGACACAGGGGCGCAGAAAGCACATTAAGCAACAAGTATTCTCTGCCTGCCTCAATTCAAATAGAAGAATTAATGGCTTCCCTCTTGGTGTCTAAAGTCAATGACTATGTCTAAAGTGAAAACATTCCCTAAACTGCTCTTATTATGTATTACCCAACAGAGGCCTCCAATGAAAGCCAGTGATGGCTTCTCAATCTAGAAGGAAGACCACTGCTATTCCATTTTTCAAATTTAAAATCATATTGATTCCAAAATACTTATCATGGTAAGCACTGGGACATAATAGCAAATATGACATATTCACTTCCTTGAGAAAGCTTTGAATCTAGTAGGAGATAGGCAAGTAAAACAGTAAACACTGAATCCCCAGTTATACGGAATCAAAGAGAGCAAAGAGCAAATTAAATCTGCCATATATTCATTCAGTGACAGACCCTGCCTCACCCGATCACTGGCTTTCTAGTCAGGCTCTGATATTTGTGTACATTTGACACAGCCACATGGTAATATTTGCTCTCCTTATCATGTGTTTAGGAGGAACAGAAACAAAAGAAATAGAAATGTTTACCAGAATGTGGGACAAGAAAAGTCAAATCACCTACTTGATTTTATATATACATCCAGTATACAAATATGAATTATACCAATGTAAGTTTATTTACTTTTGGTTTGAGGGGCTCCAGGCTCTGTAAGCAGGAAGCACTCCTGACAGTGTTTGAGGGACCATGTGATATTGAGGATTAAATCCACGTCCGCCACAGACAAGGTGGGCATCTTAACCTGCACTATCTTTTCAGCCCTAACTGTATATTTTGTGTGCGTTATAAAATACAAATTATATCTAAACAATAAAACGGTCAATAAAAATATGTAAGTGATTCCTCAGCACTACTGGATGTGCCCCCTGCCCTTCCAAAGAATAATACACAAAATATATCATATGAGTTTAGTTTTTGCCCAGAACCAATAATTTTTTCAATAAATAAAAATCACCTCTTCTTTCATAATCTTTGATAGCTGCCCCCCACTTCCAATATTGTTTATAACCTGGGTTCTCATATAGAAAGCAAAACTTAATTCTCAAGTTAACTTAAATATACAATGAATATGATACTATAGTTCTAGCTTTGTTAGTTTTTATCTGATTACATTAGCTGTTTCATAATAACTGTAACTGGCTAAGTGGCAACATAAACCTTGAGTTTCCTGAATATGTCTCTCTTCAGTAAAGCAGAAGAGCTGCAAGAGAGTCAAAGGGCTTATAAATCCTCAAATATAACTCCACAGTAGAAACTTTATGGCACTGAATCCAAATCATGAAAACAGAAGAAACGATTTTTTTTTTAGATAATGGGAGAACCCTTGAGCTGTGACAAGAAGAATCAATATGGAAGGAACAGAAAAGGAATAGAAAAGGAAATCAATGCTCAGTGACATGCAACACCCACCATGCTTGGACGAAATTTTTTCTTCAACTCGGATCCCAGTTGATGACAAGAGGATCAATTAATCATTGTGGGGAAAGGATTTGGTTGGGGACAGGATGAGACCAAGTTTCCAAGTCCTCCTCCCTGCAGTAATGCCCAACAACTCAACTGCTCCTAATACACAGGGAGGCAGCATCCACTGCTCACACTGTACTAATCGTGGTCTCTGTCAACTGAGCCACAACTGTATGCTAGAGTTACAGAACAAAAAACAGATAAACTGGAAGCAAGAATTATGTTTTATTTTAATACTGTAACACATAGCAAAAAATGCTTATGTAAAGGACAACCATTTATTTTGGGGAAGGGAGCAGAATTAGAGGTACTCTGTTATTGCTCCTGGTGGGCTTAAGGGATCACAGGGGGTGCTGGGGATTGAATCCGAGTGGGCCATGTGCAAGGCAAATGCCCTACCCACTGTATTACCACTCTAACCTCATGGCATAACCGTTTTTAATCATCAGAAGGAACATTTGTTGTGGTCAGGCACGTCTCTCTTCATTCATGTCATGGCTCTGTCTCTCTCTACATTAGTAGAGTAACAGACTAAACAAGTTATCTAACTTTCCTGTGATTCACTTCAGTACCTTCTTTTTGTCGTAGGGAGTAGCAATAGGACTCATCCAGGAAGCCTGAAAGAGCTCAAATACACCATGGCTTGGGAAATGTATCTGACACAGGAAAGTACTATACACATGTTAGCTACCACTCTATCTTCGTATCTTCTAGACTATGGCTTCCTATTGGAAAACTAGGAATGAATATATTTAAATGTAAAGTAACTTAATAAATAAATATTAAAGGAAAATTCTGTAAAATTGACAGAAAGGGTGAGGAAAAGAGGGAAGGAAAGCCAGCAAGGAAGAGGGAGAGAGGAGCGAGCAGAGAGAAGAGAAGAGGAGGAAGCGAATTAAACCAACATTATCCACAAGTCTCTGGCTGAAGTTTGGATGACTGATGAATTTCCACTATTAAGGAAACTTACTCACCAAGTGAAAAATAATGCAGTTCTGATCATGCTGCATACAAGTACATTACAGTTAAAGCCAAATACTTCAGTAGCTGCATCTGTGATGACTAAAAGATTAATGTTCCCCAGATACTGTGAGATCCATGAGTTCATGCAATGCCAAAGACTACTTCCTTTTCATCCTTAAGTACTCTCCAATATAGTGATGGGCCACAAAATTATTTTTCAGAAATAATAAAATTGTTGAGACACAGCTGAAAAGCTACAACACATAATACTACTGACACCATTTTATTAAATTCTGAAGAACATTAATAAATCATTCCTATTCTACCGGGCAGCAGTAGGCTCTCATTGTCTCAATCCCTTATTGCAGAGTATTTATTAAGAGTGTTCCTTCAAACAGTACTCATGCATGATAATCATACATTCATTTGGTACCTGGATACCTACAGTGAAGGCAGGGGATTATTTCCCGACTTGAGTGAGCTTCTATGATCATCTAGTACTGATTTCTTAGATTGTTGTCATGATTTCCCAAGGGCATCATCACCATTTTCCACCTCACCTCTGAGCATTACGGTAACAGACATAAAACATATTGGAGTCCCCAGGTAAGTTACACTTATTTCTAAGAGCCCCTCTCTCTTGGCTAGGGGTGCTTCAACATGGTCATAGAATTAGAGATATTTCTCATTTTATTCCATTTCATAGCAATTACTGCCTTTTTTCTTTAATTTTCAAAAATTTTTGAGAAGGTTTGTGACAATCCTGAGCAGAGTTAGTCAATTGACAATACTTTATAATAGAAGTGTTTTCTTTATATATCACATTTCACTTTGCACCTGGTTTTTTGGCAATGCTACTGCACTCTTAATATACTAAGTATTTAAATGTAACTCTCAAAGTCACTGAGAAGCAAAACAACAGTCCTGATATTCATTTTGTCATGGTAACTGTTTGATGGCTGCAGTCTGGAATTAAATTGGCCACATCTTTGAGGCATGCCTTGATCATTTTTTTTATTTGTTTGGCATTTTCTAGGAGACTATGGACCTACCCAAGGTCTTCATCCCTTTTTATTCTCAGTAAATGTTTGTCAAGCAGATGAAGGCATATATACTACTACTCAAATGTAAGTAAACTGAGAAGGGAACAGTTCAATAGATTGCTGAGGGATATCTAATTAATAGCAGAGACAGAAGAACAAATTCCATTCATCAGATAACATGAACTTAGAGGGATATTTAACATGCATTTAAATTTCCAGAAATTCCATTCTGTACGAAATCTGAAAAGACTCTTGCAGGCATCAAATTCCCCCTCCATCTTTATCTCCACTAACATTTGAATGCTTCCCTAGGGCTTCTTTTCAGAAGACGGAAAATGAAATGTTTTGAAAGAGGAAATTTCAGAGATATTAAATGACCATCAGGTAGGCCACAAGGGCTGTAGTTCGGAATATCAAGGGCCACTTCTGTTTACTAAGTGCTTCCTTTGTACCAGGTGCCTAACATATACTCATCTTCATAACTCCCTTATGAGTAGGTACTGATATTCTCATATATGAAAGAGAAGGAAAAGGCCATCAGAGAGAAATTAACAAACTCAGGGTCAAGCATCTCAGCTATTAATTTTGTAGAGTCCAAATAGGATTTAATTGTTTTCTTCAACTTTGGAGTAGCTCTCAACATTTGTTGCTAGATTATTTTAAGTACACTCTTACAATGCTGGCCCTAATGCCAACTTTATTTAAACCTCAAAACAAGACTGGAGAATAGCAACACTTGAAACTTTTAAAACTGTAGTCTGAATTTCAAAGCTTGATTTTGTACTAGAGTCAGTTCAGGATTGACAGTTTTCTGAGAACCAGGAGTTCTCCAGAGGAACAGGTGCAAAGACAATTTGGAAAATGTCCAGAAATGACCAAGCGCCTATTCATTCTAGTGAACTTGCGTGAGAATAAGCATTGAGCAACGGAAAGCTAGAGTAATGTCCGATTTCCCCCAGATGAGTACGACTCTGAGAACACTAAAATGAATGGGCTAAGTATAAAAGATAGGAAATTTAGCATTGGTACATGTCTGAGGTTTTAACAAAGCAGAGACGGAGAGCAAACGTTTTCAAAGTCCAAATAAAAAACAAACTCGAGAATCTGGTTGCAGTCTGAGATCTAAACAACTACAGAAGTTCAGAAAGAATAAAAAGACTAAAACACATGAACATACACCCGGTAGGAAATGTTTCTTCTAAGGTGAGCTGCTGTGTCTAGTTCTCCTACTAGATTTGTTTACAAGATAGAGAACGGAGGCCAGCTGGGAAGGGCCCCTGTGTTTTTCAACCGTACTTGATGAATTGGTCCTGGCCTCCAAAGAAAGCAAGCATCTGCTCAGGGCACCAGCCGGCAGGGCCACCTCTTTAATAAAGAAATAAATGGTACTGGGAGTTTCATTGGTAGGGACTTCGGAGTTCAGTCTAAGGAGTCTGCATTCAAATGCAGTCACTTTGGTACTGTTTAAAGATAAAAAGTCTGATTTTCTGAGAGAAAATAGTCTGAAAACAAGGCTTCACTGCTGATGGTTCTTTCTGGGAGCGTCAACCAAGAAAAGCGACTCTTCTTACAGAACACAGCCTTTGTTCTGCCAGCTCCTGTTGTTAGTACTAGCAATTTTCATCCCAACAAAGTGCTTCTGTGAACTGTAAATTTAGTTAGAAATCAATCCAGACACACACTTTGGTTAATCATCTGATGTGTGTCCTGCGGTGAGCTTGTTGCTATGTGACCAACAGCATACAGAGAAGGGCTAACCCCTGACAACACCAAACTTATTTTCAAATACTAAAATGACTAGAATGAAAGAAAGAACTACATAGAAAGTGCGAATTACAGTGGTATAGACCAGCAAGTTATAGCTCTGTAGGAGTCCTCCTGCCTTGTAGGCATGTGGCTGGCTGCTACTTGATCCCAGTACGGCCCCACTGGCAGACAATGATCCTGGTGGCCCTGTGATCCCTGGCACCATAATCAAGTGTGTGACCCCTAGCCATTGCAGCAACAATAAAAGAGAGTAAGTATTTTAAAAAATAGCTGTCTCTCTCTCATCCGGCAAAGCCTGTGGGGGTTAGCTAATGATAAGGCGGGGAAGAGGCCACAATATTTCATTGATTCTAAGGCAAATCTACTCCCCCACATATCTCAACATCTCTGAAAATTGATGTATATCTTTAAATCGATGTCCACCATTTGACGACATGAATCATGGGCACAAAGACCATGTAGCACTTGCTGAAATGAGGAAACAAAAGCACAGAAAGGCTCAATTAACTACAAAGGTCACATAACTTGAGCCAGGTCACATAACTTGCCAAACTCCGGCAGCCTGAATCCAGTATCGGTCCACTTACTTATTCCATCATACTATTCACACAGCTAGCTAGCTCCCTCAGCAGAGTTTAGAATGGGAGGCAGACTAGGCTGGATCTACTCTGAAACAAAATAGCTCTATTTTTCAATAAATGGTTTAAACCCCTCAGTGTCTACCCCTGGTCCTAGAGTATTGTGACACTCAACCATCACACAGTAAATTGGGCCTTTTATCCCCTAGGAAGGAAGTCAACTCCGTGTGTCCAGTCCAGGTATAAAAAAAAGTTGTTACTATTTTTTAACATTTTTGATTTAAAATTAATTAAAATTAATAGAGAACTTATTTCTCTCACTAATTACACAAAATTCAAGATTTAAAAAGCTTTCCATTTTACATGCCTTGTTTGTTAAAACTATTTCAAATTGGAGACTATTTCCTTGTCTAATTTACCTCTTGTATAAGAGATAAAAGTAGATCTCTGTCATTCACCACCACCTTACTCTGTAATGATTGAGAAGCCATTTCTTTAAATAAAAATCAGAGTATTCCAAGCTGGAAAAATATCTGTGTGGTTTATTGCTTGTGCCTATGTAAGGGTTTACTTCATGTCCACCTTCATAAGTTTACACTTAAATTATAAATTAATTGGAAATAGATAAGTGTTTTATTAAAACTATACATTCTCAGATATTTATGTATTACTTGGCAATTTATGTCTATGGATATTCTCTGGCATACACATTAAATGTACCAAAAGTTTCCTTAGGGAAAGAAAAATAGAAATGTTTTCTTTTGTGGTCACTGCTTTAATGACAGACGACTGTGTCCCTTCTATGAGAAACAGACTGTTTACCACCAGCAACAATAAAAAAAAAAGTCTATGGAGTAAAGAACTGCATTCTGAACATTCCATAGGAAAACCACTAGGTCTTCCCAGAGATAGTCAGAAAAACACAGAAGTATGTCATAGAACATGTTCGTATAAATACATATTTAATTGAAGATTTATGTTTCTGAACTCTATAATTGGTGCCCAGTAAGAGAATCTGTAAAGATGTTGGTCTCTAGAGCCGGTGAATTAAGGTACAATGAGTAAGAGGGCAGAGGTTTGTAAACTAGTGAACTATGCTCCGACTCTACTGAGTTGGAGCTATTCAACTTTCTTTTATTTCTTACCTCCAAGATGAGAGTTATACACTACACAAACTCTTGAGTTCTATACCAACTAGCTAAAAGTACATTCTAAGTACTTTTTTAATGTTATTGTATGTCTTGCCATTGTCTCAAGGCAATCACTGTAGGATATACTGTACATTTTTCTTTTAACTATTTCACCTGTAAGAGCATGTGTGTGATTTTAGTGTTGTAGACAAAAGCATAGCAGCCATGTTGTTATTCTAACAGAAGGAAAGGGCATTAAAGCTGCAATATTTTAGCTAAGTGGCTCATTCTCAGCTGTATAGTAAACAGGACTGGTGTTGCCATGAGTACGGAGAGATGCGCTCAACACAATCCAAAGGCGACATCAATAACACACCTTCTCAGAAGGCAGCCGAGAACACTGGGACAGGATTTGTGTTGAGAACAAAATAGGTCAAAGTTGTCGATCCAGTTGGCCTTCTCTGAGTGCAATTCCTCAACCCACTCAAACCAGGAAAAATAGATGGTTCTTTAGATGGTTTCAATGTCTATGTTTATAGTACTAGAGAGTTAGAGACAACAGACTTGAAGTGAGCTGCTTGAGAACTATTCTGTGTATGTATCTGCTTCATAGGATGAACCAGAATACCAAAATAACCTCCTATATCAGTTCTAGGAAATTTGAAATTGGAACTCTGTTTCAAAGGAGAGTATTTTCTCAATCAGACCCAACCTACACACAATCTGAAATGTAGCTGAAATAGAGTGTGTGACCCTGAATATTGCTTATATTCACATATATTCACACATGTCACTTGTATTACTTGTCTTCACATTGTTCATCGATTTGCTTGAGCAGGTGCCAGTAACATCTCCATTTGTCCCTGTTCACATGCTACTACAGCATTCACATATATTCATATATACTCACACATATATAATCTTACATATATTGTTTTATCTGTCATATGACAAAATGATAGAGCAGAGAATTGTAGGTTCATGCTCTATCATGTATTTCTTAATCCGGTGTTTCCCACCACTTTTTACTTGCCAGCAATAGACTGACCAGTGATTAAAAGCAAAATAATGCCCTAAATTAATGATGCTTTCCAAATCAACATCTTCAGCACACCTATTATCAAACATACCTAAAAGATTTCTTTGAAAGGAACATTCCTTGGGAGAATTATTTGTGAGTCAGGTATCTGATAATTAATTTTCAAAATACATAAAAATTCATAACTCCATAAAAAGAAATCCAGTTTTTAAAAAAAATAAGGAGAGGGGTGATAGAGCTAATTCAATAGTCTGTAAAAAATCAATAGTCTGAGAGAACGGCTGAATGTTGGAGGCCTAGGTTTGATTCCCATCACTACATAGTCCCCTGGGAGTTATCCTTAAGCACTTAGCCAGGAGTAACCCCCAAGCACCATCAGTTGTATCCTCAAAGCCAAAAAATAAACAACTATAAATGAAAGAAGAACTAAGTAGGTTTTTTTTAAAACCAAACCTATGGTCAAAGTATACATGAAAATGGCTCAAGCCCATGAATCATCAAGGGAACACCAATCAAACCCACTATAAGATGCTGCTTTACACTTGTAAGGCTATTTATCAAGACAAAAAAATAAATGTTTGTGAGGATACAAAAAAGGAAGTCATGTGCACTGTTGATGGGATAAAAGTTGGGAGAGCTATGACAGAAAACAGCATATGGTTCATCAATTACTTTTATAGATACATTAGACTCCAATATTGGACTAGTTATGAAGTTAGACTAATTGGAGGTTAGGATCAGGAATCTAATTTTTTTATTAGGCTTCTAAATTATCTGTAGTCACTGATTAAGATTCTGGCAAGAATTACACATCTCAGGCAGTCTAATTTGACAGCAGCTTTAACATTTCCTGTATTCGATTTAATCCCGTTTGGGGCCACACCTGAAGTCAGGGCTGCCTCCTGGCTTAGTTCAAGGATTACTCCTAGTACAGCTCAGTGGACCTTATGGGGTGCCAGGCATCAAACCTGGGCTGGCCCCATGCAAAGCAAGTGTCCTACCCATTGTTCTATTGCTCTGTCCTCTTTCCTACATTCTAGATGCTACCTTCAATCTCACCACTGAAATTCCAGTAGGACATTGCAGTCTTCTAACTGAAAATGAAATCTTCAGGTATGCATAGACTTTTACAATGCAGCTGTATCACTTTTTCCTTTCTTCTAGGAATTTTGTTGTGCTTTGTTTGTGTTTTGTTTTGCAGAGCCAGAAATCAAAACCAGGGCCTCATAGATAAAGGGGAAATGCTCTGCTACTGACTCACAGCACAACCATCTCCAGCTCTCTCGACCTGATGCTGATCTAGTTCTCATTACAGTAAAGAACTCATGACCGAGTAAGACTGTGATACCATCTAAACAAATTTACTCTCTCTGACCTCAGAGAGAGTAAATCTTTCAACACTGATGCCTCTGTTTCAGTCTTAGAATCAGTGTAACATATTTAGCTGCATATGTTTGGAGAAGTTTGAGTAAACATTAGTACAGAGTAATTATGCTACAATAATTAAATCTTCGAAAGTAATGTAACTCGGTTTTCCTTTATCTTTACTGGAAACTATTTAAAAAAATCAATCCTAGTTCATATGAACAATAAGGGGAAAATGAAGTTAAGTTTTGCTCTATGATCTAACATATTACGTAGAGGTCTTTATCTTATTACCACAGATGACTACAACACTTAAATATCTCCTTCATGGCTGTTAAGGCACAGTGGAGTCAATTCATGCCTAGGGAGCTTTAATCACAGATCATCATCATGATAAACAGTAAAGAGTCAGTGTGGGCTATCAAGTCAATGGCTACTGGGGAGTTTTTAATGGAGCATTGCCAGCATGTATTTCCCAACCACTTTCCGGGAGTACTTCTAGTCTAATGGCCAAATGAGTATCATTAAGAGTATCTTTACACGTAGTATTGCCCAAGAAATCCATGTAAAAAAAGGTCAATTTTATAGTCAATGCACATAGCTGACGATTGCTTGAATAATGAAAAACTTTTCACTGGCTTAAAGTTACATTGTTAGAGAGTGAATCAAACTGTTTACTAATGGTTTAATAAGTTTGAAAATATAATATATAATCACAAATGAAATATTCAAGTAGAGCTATAGAGAAGGTATCACAATCAAAAGAAGACAATCAACACAAAATAAGGGAAATTTAGAGCTATGGAAGATTTCTGGTTTGAAAACTGACCCTGAAAAGATACGTTTGTCTTTGAATGTTGCCGGGGGTGGTATTCATTGTGTGCCTTGTTCATTTCTTTACAAATTCAACTTGTGGCATCTAGTCCCCCAAATTTTACAATTCATTCTGAGTTGCTAACATTGAAACTGTACTTGTGTTTGAAACAGAACAATGGAAAATATTAGCTAATCAATGTGCAACTGAACAAACAAACAGTAATCTTTGCATTCTATCAACTATTTCATGAACATACTGAAGGAGGCATAATGAATCTGCCTTAAGAGTAGTAATATACCATATTCATTATATGCCGTAATGAATATACTCTTAAGAGTTGAAGTGCATGAAACTAAGAACGAACTTCAATACGACAGCACAGTGATTAAAAATAAACATTTAAAAATTGAAAGCTTTAGTCCATGAAATTTATCAATATGGCCAAAAGTCACACTGTTCCACTATTTTCATATATGAAACTTCTTTATACAGTTGATATACATTGAAGTCCCTTAGGTTGGGATTTATCTCATAGATTTTTACCAAATGTAACATGGCAATATGTTAGAGCAAGCAGGGAGAGAAAGATTATCTAGTCGAAGAGCCTTATCTAACGATGATATTAAAGAATCTAAGGGATGCCCTAAGTAGGGACAAACTATTATCCTCCTATTAATTATTTCAATTGTTTCAGTCCACGGTGAAATTAGGGCTTCTTTGGTACTCCACACTTTGTTATTTGGATCAACTGCAAAAAATTTAGTTTTATTTTTAATCATACAAAGTTATTATTATTATTATTATTATTATTATTATTTTTGCTTTTTGGGTCACACCGGCGTGCTCAGGGGTTACTCCTGGCTCTGCACTCAGGATACTCCTGGCGTGCTCAGGGGACCATATGGGATGCTGGGGATCAAACCCAGGCCGGCCGGCCGCGCGTGCAACCGCCCACCCGCTGGGCTATCGCCCAGCCCACGGTTATTATTTTAGTTAGTAAAAAATAACAATTTCAGTGGTCTGACACAGCCCCCTGAGAAATATGACTGGTTTAATTCCCATATCTAAAATGCATCCTAGGCCAAGATTGTCACTGCTAAAATAATGAGTGTTGCCCAGGAGACTAGAAGCCCCACTCCCTCCACTCCCCTTCCGATTCCTAGAACTAGTATAGGCATTTAGCACAATTGCCTCACACATTTGGCCCAGCAAGGTATTCTACGCATTGGCCACACATATTTCTAGAATTGACGCCACTGCTCCCATCCCAGGATTAGCTCAGATTACTTTATAGACTCTCACTTGTCACAACATTGGCTCCGACTCATTCCTCTGCCAGAACTGGCTACACATCTCTTGCTTACTCGTCTCCCAGAATTCACTAAGCAGAAACTTCCTGCACAGAGACATACAAACTGCCCAAATGGGCCTCATTCTTCAGAGGCTTCCATTGGCATCCTCTGCCCACTGTACTATCTTTTAACAAATTTAGTTTGCTCTCACCTTAACATTCTTGCTCTCTTGGTAACTCTTTTTTTAACTATCTCACTCCTCACATCTCTTCTAGTCCCTTCAACAATGGTTCACTCACCAGCAATTCATGAATTTGTTTTCATATGGGTCCACATTACTGAGGAATGCCAGAAATCCTCACCTTAACAACTTTATGCTTGATAAATGTCACAATATTCAAATACACACACATACATAACTTTTAATTCACTGCCATAAGGAATTCATACTAAGCCTTTACATTGTCTAGAATTTTTAAATACCCATAAAATTCACTAGTGCTTCAAAATAAGGCAACTTTTTTGTGAACACAGTACTATTTACTTAGCAGTTCTAGTATTATGTTAGTCAGTAGAGCAAAAAGTCATATGTATATTCCAACAATGAAAGTTTTTAGGTTCTAAAATTCACTATGAACAGAAGAATCCGTTATTACCATGGGAATGCTCCCTATTTCAGTATCTATTGTCTAATAGAGGTACTATAAAGTGCATTAAGTCAGTATATTTTTCTATGACCTTAAAACTATAAAAAAGCAACTTCATTAAATAAAACAGAGTAAAGGTAACATAGTTACCATCTCTTCAAAGTATCATTATTATAATAATTATACAAATACTTTACATTTATCTGTCTGTCTGTCTATCTAGCTAGCTAGCTTTTTTGGGTCACACCCCAGCAATGCTCAGGGGTTTCTCCTGGCTCTGCACTCAGGAATTATTCCTGGCGGTGCTCAGGGGACCATATGGGATGCTGGGGGATCAAACCCGGGTTCGACTGCATGCAAGGCAAACACCTTACCCACTGGGCTATCACTCCGGCCCCTGTACAAATACTTTAAAGTCTTTATATTATGCTCACTCATATTTATAAAGAACTACTGAATTTTGAAAATATTGTGAAAGGAAAGGGGAGCACCTCTTAAAATGACTGTCAAGTATAGACATATTGAATTACCTCATATTCCTGGGAAAACTTCAAATTGTCATTTGCTTTCAACCTTTCAATGTGATCAGCAAGTTCCAAGATAGGTATTGGAGGATGGCTAGCCATACCTAATAAAAAGTAAAGAAGAAACACATTTGAAAACAAATGAAAATGATGCTAACTCTCCCCAAATACAGAGAATACTATAGTTAGGAATGGCCTGAAAACATGTGAGTAGTAAAGATGTTTAATATGAGGAAGCAGGCAGATAGTTTGGTTACTCAAAGCAGGACATGCTCTTGAAGGATGAATTTTGTAGCCAAATGACAAGTCACCAAGCATTATCCCCAATCTAGCACTCCTAGTGTAAAAGAAAGGTGTTATTGTGCTATGTATCAATGCAGTTAGCTAGTGGAGAAAACTGACGGTCAGGCTTGAGGTCAACCTCTGCTTTGAGTAACGACTGTTACGTCATTTCAAACTCCTTCTCCTGCTCTGTGTGAAATGGAACTTGTGTGGAATTAAATGGTGTACATCAACTAAGAAAACAGACACAGAGATAGGCCTAAAAGGGAAAGAGTAGTAACTTGAGAGAAAACATAAAGTGATTTTATGCATAATCAAGGAAAACTAACTTGAAGAATGAAGGTTACCAGGGTAACCGGATTCATCTGAACCTGCAAAGGAAATGATGGTGTAAATAAAATAGAACGGTTTTGTTAAAAAAAAATGAAATGGATCCTATGATACACATTGTAAAAGGACTACTAAAAATGCTGTACATCATATAGGAATTACTAACCACTGTGATCAGAGTAAGATCGCTTTAATATTCATCAACCTGTAGATGACCGACATCTACATGCAGACGTGAACACGGAGAATGACATGCTCATAGACGAGAATCACTGACAACAAATCAGACACAGACGACGAACTTATTTTCAAGAATGTTTCCACTAGTAGCAGATTGTCGAGGTTGGGGTGCAGCCTCCCAGAATTTAGGCCACACTAACAACTTTGTGGAATTTCTGCCCAGGTTCCCAGTATTTAGGCCCCAGAAAATTTACAATCTACTTCAGGTGTAAACATCTTTGTCCACGAATGGAAAATGAATGCAGAGAGTGAGCAGATGGTGAAAGGATCAGAGGGAACGTGGGGAGGGCAGGGAAGGTAGGGCTGGCACATCATGGTTCCGTCTGCCAGCTGAAAATATAATATCAGTTTCACAGATTCTGCTCAAAATCAAACAGCACTAATTTTAGTAATTCCTGGGTCTTTCCAATTTTATCTTCTTTTTCAGATAATTTGAATTTCTTTTGATTAAATTGTCAAGAGTAGCACAATAAAGCATTGCTGACTCATTACCTGGTAAATACATATTCCAGTTGGTGGCAAACTTGAACCAGCATGGCCCCAGGGAGGAATGAAGAAGGAAAAGAACAAGGGAGAGACTCAAACCGGAAGCCTAGAGATGACCTTCTACAGCCCGGGGGATTCCGTGGAGGGCATCAGGCTGTAGAATGGTAACCATTAAGTCAACAAGACACATGGCAACTGTACGAGCATTTTAGGAATTGTGCCACTTTGGAAAGTCACCCAGTAGGTGAGTTGAGCTCGGATGCCAAATTATCAATCGTTCTGCTCAATTGAGTAAAAAGCTGTTTTCCTTCTTCCAGAGGCCAGAGGATCCTTTTGCATAAGGTATGCAGCTTGGTGTTCCAGACTGGACCTAGGAAGGCGTGCTTCCAGTCAGCAGAACTCAGAAGGGGGGATCCAATAAAACTGTGCACACTTGGAAGCAGCAACTTTATTGATACAATTATGCATTTGGACAAAATTGCTAGAGTCTATTTCGGAACTTTGCCATATCGATTGTAGAACAAATTTACATTCCGTGGAGGGAGTACGCGGGTGACAGTGGCCTGATCATTATTAAGGTGATCTTCTCCAGATGAGGCCCCCCCAATGACAAGAAGAATGCTGGGTGCGAGAGACTCCCGGCTTATTTGGGGATGGAAACGGAATGAGGTGGACATCCATTACAGTGCTTTAACAGAAAAATAATAGAGACAAAGATGTTTAGACCTTTTCGAGCGAATCGTGGGGGGGGAGTTATTATCATATATGGACTGAGTGGTGGTTTGGCTAGAGAGGGAGGACACAGGAGCCAATCAGGGAGGCGTGGGGACTGGAATTACTGCTCAAAGCTGCAAAAAGGAAAGCCAGTTGGAGACGGGAAAAGTATTAGTATAACAGTATTGCAGTAGAACACCAGAAAAAGAAATCAAAGATGCGATCAACATATTTCCTTTTGGCATGCGTTGACACATGGTCTGCAAGTACTACTTTGAAGTTGAGTAATCCAGGCAAACCTGCACTAATTTACTACACTGTAAATCAGTATGTAAACACACAGAATACAATGATACCATCGTATTCAAAATCATTATTCGTAGTGTGTGCGACTTCAAAGTCAAAACGACAGCATAGAAGTTCCGTGAAAAAGAAAAGCGGAAGTCCAAGGGCACAGGAGAAAGAACACAGGCCTAGAATAATGGGTCTGAATTTTACTTCTGGTGTCGCCAGTAGCTAACTGGAACAAAGGACTTTTATCAAGCACCTCAGTTTCAGTATCTGTAAAATAAAAAAGTGCTGCTACATGAATTCTGACTGGCATTTTGGCTAGAGAGCCCCTTTCTTCTTTGTAACTTTCATTTCTACCATATATAGATGAGATTAAGAACATATGGGACAACGGAGTGTTTTTGGTTAAACTTAGAAGCAGCTCCTATGTAAGGGTGTTTAAAGTTACTGCACCTCTTCTTGGAGACATTACTCTTGAAATTAGAAACTTTAATCATGTACTCAGATTATCGATTTTTGAGTTTGTAAGTATTGTTTTCTTTAAATTATTTAGCAATATTTTCTTTAGCTAATCAAATGATTTATTATGTTATAGAACATAATCAGAAAAGCTGAACATCAGCATAAAATTATGTTAAGGAATAAACTTAGGATGAAACGACTCCAATTCTCTAGTGAGCATAGGAGTTCATATACTGCTTTTGTGTTTCAGAGATAAAGGACAAGAAGTGGAATCACTGTGTATTATGGGTTATCTATTCTTTGCTGTTATGCCTCCATAGGGTCTAAACCAGACAGCATGTCCATCAGCAGTGAATGAGAATTCCTTTCTTATAACATCACTGCCAGAACTATTTGTTTCAAGTCCTTTTTATATATGCCGTTCTCGAGAGTGAGAGTGTACCTCATTGTCACTGTCATTTTAATTTTCCTGAAAATTAAGTTACTTATTAGTATTCATAAGTTTTTTTCATAGAAGTATCTGTTTTATTCTGATTTCTGAAGGGATTATTGCTTTTACTGTTAAGTTTTGTGAGAGCTTTATATATAACTGATATTAGTCCTTTCATATATTATGTGCACATATATTAGAATATTATGTCTCTCTTAGTAGCATATCTTTCCATTTCAGCTCCTGTTTCTTTGGCAATGCAGAAGTGCCTTAAATCTGATGTGTTCCGACTTGTTTATTTTTTTTTTCTGTTATCTTTGTCAGTGGAATTTTCATTGAAACTAAAAATGAAGAATTTTTAGTTTCATTCCTAGATCATTTTCCTGGTGGGTTCTCATCTGATATCAAGGTGTTTGATACACTTTGAATTGGCTTTGTGTATTGTTGGGCGCCATTTTTGTGCTAGAAGTCATTTTGCCTAGCACAGGCGCCTCTTTAGCCAGTTATTGACTCTGCCTACTGCCATGTTGCCTTCTCTCCCTGAGTTTTGTGCATGTGCAGGGTTCCTGGCGTGGTGTGATTTCGGGCTTTGTCCAATTTGGGCATGTTTCATCAGCTCGTATGAGCTCGTACAACCTGCGCCAGCCAATGGGAAATGGACACACCGACCAAGCGCTGTATAAAGGCAGCTTACACAGAGGGTCGGGGTCCTTTTCACCATCTTAATTTTCACACTTCAGGAGCTCCAATAAAGAGAGGTCTAAGAAGAATTCTGTTGTGGTCGTTCTTCTCCGCGGGTGGACAAGGGCGTCCCACAGTGTATCAGTGTGAAATAATAAACTCAGTTTTATTTTTTTGTACCGCATTTAGAATTGGGGTGTGCCTGACAATGATTTGGGGATAGTGCTGGCTAGGTGTTCAGGACTTGATCCTTGTGTTTTGGGGGTCGCGGTGAAATGAAATCAAAGGAATCAAATACAGGGTCTTGTACTGCAAGACAAGTGCTCTGCCACTAAGCCACACCTGTGGTCCCACATTAACAAACTTCTAATTAATTATTTCACTGTGCAACCTAGATAGAACGAAAACTTAAAGAACCTGAAATTAAAGTAATGTACAAGCAATGTTCTAAAAGAGCCTGTATTTTCAAATCATGAGCAATGTTCAGAAAAGACATGGAAAGATATTTAAAGCATGATGATGCCTCTTCAGTTGTAACATATTTTTTCTGTGGTATTGCTGTAGTGCTTTCCTTTCAAGAAATAAGGTCTCAACTTTATAAGAAGCCAGACTTTAGAAGCATGACCTTTCCATCTAGAAGTGCTTTCGATGTGAATTTGTCCAGCATTCTCATTTTACATTAGAGGATTCTCAAGACCTGGAATATTTGTTAAATGTCTTGCAAAAGTTAGTCCACATATTAGGTAACAAAGTCTTAGCAAGTGGTTTTACCATCTTCCAACTGCACAGCTTCTAGCTCAGAAGTTTGATCTTAAGCAATTGGTAAAGAATCTGATGGTTGAAGGGCCATGAAGGAAAGTGAATGACTAAAGATGACCAGGTATCATAAGTGCTACCACTAGGAAATTCACTCATTCCCATAGTTTAAAACCAGCTATCTTCTAGATTTGTTGCTCCAGGGGCTGGAGCGATAGCACGGTAGGGAGGGTGTTTGCCTTGATGGACCTGGGTTCTATCCCTGGCATCCCATATGGCCCCCTGAGCACTGCCAGGAGTAATTCCTAAGTGCAGAGTCAGGACTAATCCCTGAGCATTGCCAGATGTGACACCCCCAAAAGCAAATAAATAAATAAATAAACAAATAAAATGAAAACAGAGCTCAATAAGTGAAGGGACTTGAAGGTTTGATAACTTTTTAATATAATTAGGGCACTATTTAGAATATCCCGGAATGTAAGTTTTCTGTTTATGATTTTTCTCACATGATAAGCAAAAGACATAATAGAACATTGATCCATAAGGTATAATTTCTTCTGGGGTAAAACAATAATAACTTGGCTTATTTCATATTAGGCTCATTAATAAGAGGAAGCTATTCCAAGAATGTAGGCATTCAAGCAAGTACAAACTGCACAACATAATCTTAAGCCATGTTTCTTCATGGCATAAATTTCGCTTTTAGTTTCAATGAAGCAAAGTTGCTGAGATATAAATACAAAATCACACCTGGTGTTTTCTCACCTGGTGTTCTTTTCCCTTTTCTTCCCTTTTATTTATTTATTTACTTACTTATTGTGTGCGGGGCCACACCTGGCAGTGCTCAGGGCTTATTCATGGCTCGTAGCTCAGGGACGACCCCTGTTGGTGCTTGGGAACCCTACAGAGAGCCAGGATTCAAAGCTGCATTGGCCCTCTTCACGGCAAGTCACCTGCTGTCACTCTCTTTGGCCCACACCTACAGTTCTTATGCCAGGTATCAACATCCACTAAGTTTCTTTCAATAAATGGCAAAATATGGAGAAGATTAAAAATAACCTCTTGTCAGCATTGATCCAATAAATGATAATGATAGATCGAGAAGAGAATCCACAAAAATTGTAAAAGCCTATTCAGTTGCTGCACAGATATTTCTGCTGCTGATACTGCTATTTTGGATGCATCTAATTTTACAAGTTTGTTTTTGTTTTTCATAGCCCATCAATCAGTTACCATCCACTCCTGACTCTGTGCCCAGAGGCTGTTCTGGTGGTGCTCGGATTATTAGGTGGTGTTCGGAGCTTGAAAGCAGCACTCTTAGAAGGAAAACATTCATTCTAACCCCTCAAGAGTCATTTCTATGTTCTCCTCCAAACAACTTAAACACCCTAAGACTTTATCCACAGATAATACTTCTAGCAAATTTGTTCTTTAAATTTTTCACTCTACTTAAGGCATATGCCATTTTAGTCCAGTACTAAATTGAAGTTATAACCCAGCGAATTGCCATTTCTTACCTATCTAAAATTCCCTTTTATTTTGACATGTCATTGATTCAGTGTCACTCCCACTGCAAGCTCCACACTCACTGTAATAGACCCTGCTCACCAATCCTTAATGATGTACGGTGGCAAGCCATTATTCCCTCAAGAGTTTAGGTAGATGAAGTTTTAACAGATATAACTAACTGTATACCGATACCCAAAATAGATGGGTACCATTTTCCAGAAGATCCTGGAAAAGATCTTCAAGCAGAGAGCCCTGTGTTCATTGTGGGGAGAATTCACAAGTGGTACTAGAGTCACAGGGCCTCACCAGGGATTCTCTGCCAACCGCCAGGATGGCAAATAGTCGTGAGGCTTGGAGATGTGATGTTGGTCTGGCCTTGCAGTGCTGGGGACTGTCCAGGCCACCCAGAAGTGTGGGGGGGGGCTTTCAGGGGGCTATGAGTTGCAGGAAATCTTTTCCTGTTCTGACACATAGTTAACTTCTACTTTCGGGTATTGCTTTGTTTTAAAAATTGTATTGAATCATCATGAATTATATTATAAAGATACAAATTTTTTTCATGCTTGAGTCTCAAGAAAACAATGTTTGAACACCAATCCCTTCACCAGGATCGGTGGTACACTTTATGGCACACCACACATTTTTGGTACACTTCTTCCACAATGTCCCCAGTTTTCCTCTTGCTCCCCAAGCTGCCTAAATAGCAAGCACTAGTTCATTTTCAAATCTCTTTTTTTCCCTTTTAGGCCCTGTGGTTTGCAGTATTGTCACTGAAAGCCAACCATGCATATAGCTTTACCTCACTCAGCTCTCCTCCTGGTGCCTGTCATAGTGCTCGCCTCACTGTCACTGGCCCTCCCCCCGCACTGTGGCGAGCTTTCGACTAAGGATCAGTTCTCCTGTCCTTCCTTTCTATTGTCTTGAGCATTACTTTTTATGTATTCTCTACTATGACTCTACATTCTGCAAATGCCTGTGATCATTCTGTGTCTGCTTCTCTCCATCTTATCATTTCACTCAGTTTAATTTTGCCAGAGCCAAAGAGATGAACAGACACCTCCTGGAAGAAGAAATACAGAAAGCGATGACAAAATGCTCTACATCACTACTAATCAGGAAGATGCAAATCAAAACAACGAGGTGTCACCTCACACCAAAGATATGGGCACTCATCACAAAGCATTGGTACTGAGGTGTTTGCTCATAACTAGAAAAGTATGAAGTATAGACTACCTATCTGGCCCTAGTTGATACATTTTAAGTAGGAATGTGAACCAAAAACAAAAATCAGACTCATGTTTTGACACTATAGTAATCTTAATAACAAAAATATATATTTTTATTCACAAGTTTTAAAAAATAAATAAAATTCATATTTTGGGTACTAAGCCTTGTTCTTCTTTCACCTTATAAAAGATATACAGATATCAAATGGTAATATTTGCTACTTTATTAGCATGGACCCATAAGTGGAAATCATTTTGCTTCCATGAACAAGTTCTGTGCTCATGCAGGGTTGCTCATATACGTCACAGGTTTCTTCTGTCATTGAAAGTCATTTGTTTAATACGAAAATGTGATTAGGTGAATCCCTATTTATGTATACTTCTTATGCATTAAAGACTTAACATAGTCTATTCATATGCTATAAACTAAGGTATTTCAAAACAGTTGTGGATAATTGACGTAAACTCAAAGGTAAGACACATATCCAAGCAAATTTCAAACAGTGAAAGTCTTAGAATTTAAAACAAAACATTAGTGCCGGAGTGATAGTACAGCAGGTAGGGCATTTGCCTTGCCGGGTTTGATGGCCAGCTTTCCATAAGGTGGGCAGCCCACCTTATGGGTGGGATGCTTAAGCTTCCCACAAACACCCTGAGCACCACTGGGTGTGGCCCAGAAAAACCAAAATATTGAAAAAATATATAAAACATAATATTAAATAAAGTCATAGTATTGGGTATTTAGCGCCTTATGAAGATTACTTCCATTATTTAAGAAAAACTCTCAGTTAGTTATTAATAACAGCAGAGAGAAGAGACAAAAAAAAGAAATGGTTGCTGTTAAGAAATCCACTTTTCCTTTCAGTGTATCGGTAAAAAATTGAGGCAATTCATAGACACTGGCTGGAATCCATACTAGTTGAAGCAAACAGTCATTATTTCTATGAATTTCACATTAACATCAGAGTCTGTTTCCTTTGTGAGTGGTTCAAATTCTCAGGACAGCAGACTCCATCAGAAAGCCTGGAGACAGGCAGTCCTTTTGAACAGATTGAATATGAGTAGATTCTGACCGAGGCTACAGGAAGCTGCCATGAAGTTTTCTGAGAAAAGCGCTAGGATCTCAGGATACTTTCCCTTGCACTATTGTGTGTCTCTACTAAAGTTCTACTCTCCTCCTTTAGCACATGTCTTTTTACTTAAGGGTAATGTAAGTTAAATGATACTTTCTTATGTAAGTAATGTCCCCATTTTGAAACAATAAAGTCACGGGTTGTATAAGCAATTGTATGCCATTTGTCATGCATATACCAATATTGTGGTGTATAGAATTTAGCAAGCAACTCTATAAATTGACCTATTATTTTCATAGTCATTGGGAAAATTAAATTGATTGAGTTATTAAGTTGGGTGTATGTAATATTTATCAGTGAAACTGAAATATCTAAGTGAAAATTGGATCCTCTTTATGGGGGGCATTTCTATTTGCTTGAGTGTAGACACTATACCTCTGCTAGTAATTCTTTCTATACAGTTCCTATACCTGCTTTATGTTTAGGTCCGGGAACAGTTTTTACTGGTGATGGAGGAAGTGGGTATTTGCATTCCCAACTGGCTCTGACTATAGGGGTCTTTCCGCTCACTATATACTATGCTCTGACTCTAAAAATCTAAGACTATTTTTGATATAGATCCCACTTTGCCTAAAAAGTCAAAGGAGGTGTGAGCTATTTTGAGCAGCAAGATACCAGGATCATTTTATCTAATTCTAAAATGTGTTGCCTTGGTTAGATATAATGGGTCAACAGATGTAAAGAATCATGTTTCAGATCACTTGGGGACTTCCAGATTTCCTTTATATGGGTTTAATAAAATGGAAGAGTATATGTGTTTGTAGATCATTTATTTTATTTCTATTTGGTTCTGGGTCACACCTGGTGGTGCATAGCAGTTAATTTCAGCTCTCTGCCTAGAGGTCACCCTGGCAGTATTCAGGGGACCATGCAGTAAAATGAATCAAATCTGAACCTGCACTAATCCATTCAGCTCTTTCTCCAGCCCAATACGTCCATTGTTATTTACCAGATGCCTATATCCTGATGAACATTACTATTTTTTAAAGGTACTAAAATGAGATGAACTTTGGGAACTCAACTTGAATCAATTTGCTCACTATTGCCTAAATAGTCATCACAGAGGGACTCAGCAGGTCCTCAGAGGACAGGGATCACACACATTTGCTGAATCATCATATGCATATTCAAGCATGCTGATGACCTTTTTAAGATACACATACGGAGACTCTGGACTACATGGATATTTCCTTTTGCATTTTATGCTAATGATGCATAGCCTTCTAATTTCTACATTTAATTTGTTATGTTTAGTCAAGCAGTGTGAGGCTGATAAATAATCAGGCACCCCAAGAGATCCACACAGCAGTGCTCAGAGCACCATCTCTGTTTGGGAATGGAACTCTCGAGCATCTATGCGAGGCACTTGACTACTTGAGTTTCTTTCCAGATACAGTAGATCTTTGCTTTTTTTTACTTATTTGTTTTATTATTAGGGGAGGGAGTTTGGTCATACTAGCAATTCTCAGGGGCTATGATACATCATATGGGAGAATTAAATTGGTGTCAGCTACATTGCAAAGCGAACACCGTAAGCCCTGTTCTTTCTCTGTTGCTCTTTTACTTTAAAAAGTAATATTTAAAGTGTGTAACTTTGCATGGTATGTTATTAAAAAACTCTGTGATTGTGATAATTTGTATAGCTACACTGAAGGTGCCAGACATTCCCTTTAACTACACAGTGTAACTCTATCTTCAGAAAAAAAGAAATAAAATAATACATATACCTTCAATTCAAAGTAATGTACTGAAAGTGAATAGCTTAACAAATCTATGCCATATTATACAGTGAGTTAGGAAATCCATCTGATGAAAAAAAAAACCTTCCAAAAAATTTATGATAAAATACTGCAACTGAATTTAAATCAAAAATACTTTTAATTTTTTTACTTTGTTCTGTATCATGAGATATTAAGATAGTGATCTTCTTACTACTTATTATTTGCTGTATGTTTTGCATAAACATGATTTAAAATAAAGTTGAGCTAAGACTGAACTAAGAATATGCTAGTTTCAAAATGTTCTTCTGCAGGAATAATTTGCTTCTGCTGAAGCATTCAATTTTTTTTTATATAAACAACCATAGCTTTTTTCTTGGTCCGTGCCAATCTAGTAAGAAATCTAAATTTGCTAGTGAGATTAACAGAAGCATTATTTTTTAAAAATAGATTTAATATTTTACTTTATATGATTTCTTTCTCCCCTACTCACCCCTCCCTCCCATTTCTTTCAGGGTGACACAAATTAATAAGACAATACGGAATAAATCAATTCTTTTCAACAGGTGAATGATTTAATATCTGCCCATCCATCCATTATAATTTGATGAGAAATCATACGCTTATTAAAATAAAAGAACAGAGTGAGCAAAATTTTTTCTCAATGAAGTAACATATTTCCTTCTCAAGACTGCCAAGTGGGCCATTACCCACTGGCGTCCTGTGAAGATGAGTTACATTTCTTACCTGGGGTTTGAAAATTAAGGCGCCTCAGTTCTACTGGGTCTGTCGGATGGTGAGAAGGGACCTCCTTACTGTTGGGGATACTGCTCTTTCTAGAGTCAGATTCTGCCCTTTTCCTGTGGAGGGAACACATGTAGTTAAGAAAAACCAAAGACAACACAAGTTAAAATCAACAGAAATCAAAGTCACCACCCCCCAACCCCCCTTATCAATTTTATAACTTTTTGACCAGCTCGTTTTATTGCTTTCCCTCTCTCTACTGTTTCCTCAGATTTAAAGTTTATAAGTATTTGAGGTACAGTCCTCTTTCAGCCTTACAGTGTAGTAATTCAGTGACTAGGCCTTAAGGTTTGAAGAAGGTGTTAGTGAAACATGCTTGAGTATTGGCTCAGCACATCAGCAGGGAGGAAGGAACCTGTGAGCAACAGGCCAGAATAGGCGGTGTGCCAATACTGACTATGGAAACCAGTGAGAAAAATCTCTGAAGCTGCTTATTTTCTGCAGAATGGTCAAATGTACCACGTTCCACCACCCCACAAACCTGGCCTCTACCTAAGAATATGTAATGGAAGGCCATGAAATGGAACTGCATTGGGTTTCCTCACAAAGCACGGATATGTCTAAGCTTGCCTAATATGTGGGAGAAGCAGGGCTAGAAGGCTCATGTATCCTTTCTCCCTAAATTCCAAAGAAATAAAAACTGTTGGACAGTTTTATCTTTGGCCTGTAATTAATATTTTGTCCATTAGTAATAGTCGATTAGAAAACAGAGAAAAAAGTAATAGTGCTAAGCTGTAGCAACTCTTTCCTGATGATAATTCAAGACAGAGAAGTTGCTAACCATGCCTTATTTTCAATAGTTCTTCACACAGTTCATTTTATCTTTGGTTTAACAGATATTTATTGATCTATTAAATTAATTTGTTTAAGGGATTAATTTAATTTTCAACAAATGTCTATGCAGAGGCTTCAGTTTCTTTAATAAGATTTCTTTATCCAATTTTTTCAGGCCTGTATGATTACAGAATAGTAGCTGACACTTTTTTTTTTTCAGATTAAAGCACACTTAACAAATGGAAGGCTTTTCTAATAATGCTTTATTTCAAGTCCTAACTTCAGCAAACTTCATGTTGGAATCATGATTCCTGTAGCTCTCCTTTGCTCACAGTAAAGTGTTTTGTTTTGTGGTGTTTTGAGCCACATCTCACAGTGCTCTGGCAGTGGAAAGCAGTCCCATACCATGTGGTCCTGGTTGACTCCAGGCCTCCGAAGGCCGGAGCATGCACACAGTCCTTTGGGCTATTTTCTTGGCAAACACAACCTTAGTTGGGGGAACGGAGTAATGTGTGATATCTAAGAATTCTGCCTTTCTCCTCCATCTGCTGTGCTACAGATTATTTAGTGTTGCTTTCATAATAGGTTCTTATTCCATGTCCCCTCTACCCTACCCTAGTTTGTTGCATGGCTGGCAAGAGGAATCTTGTTAAAAAGCCTTTTTTTCCATCTTGCTTATTGGCTGGTTCAAGCATCCGTCCCTCAGCAAAACATTGGTAACACTGTGTATCTTCTTATTCAACTCCTTGCTTGCTCTCCTGTGACCCAGACCTGAGTGTGCCTTGCTAGTATTTTTCCTGTTTTAACAAGAATGGCAGCGGGGCAGAACGACCTGCCCAGCTCTCTGACTCCACCCAGAGGGGAGCAGTGCAAAGGAGGCATGCCCAATATCCAGCGGGATGGAGTAGAAAATAAGGAGGAAAGGAAAAGGGTAGATGGAGAGTGAGAAAGATGAAAAGAGGAGAAAAGAGGGATTCAGAAGACCATGTCCCAAAGAGGGACATGGCAAGCAGCTTCACAGGAGAAAGTGTCCCCACTTATGCTGTTGTTATTCGCCTCCTAATTCTGACATCCATTCCTTCATGCCAGAAAGTAGCTAACAGCCTAAACTGGTTTGTGGCAAGTCTGTGAGTGTGGCCTGCTAAGCAATTCCAGGTATACAGGTATAGCACGCATATAGTTGGTCTCCTACAAATAAATGTGTAGGGACATCATTCTGTTAGCATGGAAATATTTCTACACTGACTAAACCCGCGATTTTTCTCTCTCTCTCTCTCTCTCTCTCTCTCTCTCTCTCTTTCTCTCTCTCTCTTCTTCTTCTTCTTTTGCCTTTTGGCTACAGCTGGCGATGCTCAGGGGTTACTCCTGGTTGTCTTTGGGGGACTCTATGGAATACTGAGGATCGAACCCAGGTCTGCTGCAAGCCAGGCAAATGACCTACCTGCTGTACTATCACTCCAGCCCCTTATCTCTTCTTAAAGTAATCCAATTGTAAATTTTATGGGATTATGAAAACCAGACTTAGAAATATCTGGTCTTCAGTAGGAACCTTACCAAAAGGAAGGGCAGGAGTAGAGAATTGGGGTGTTGCACTCTAGTGAGAGGGTGTGGTGCTGGAATGTGTGATGTTTGAAACCTCAGCAGTAACAGTGTTGTAAACCCTGACACCTCAAATAACAAAAAAAAGAAAGTCTCAGCAAAACAGTTTTCCTCCTGTAGGTGGTGTGGATACAACCTCATTTTTTCCCTCTCCACTGATGATAGGCCAGGGGTGACATTGGAGGGATGGGGGGGGGTGGAAGAACGTTCTCTACAATTTTAGTCAATTGTTCAGGGATCAGGAAAACTGCAAACCACGTCATGTTCTCATGGTTTCAGAAAACTCGGAGTGTGAGATTAAAGTTCCAACTCATACTTGTAATACCTGGAAGGGTCCTAACATTTAATAACTAGCTGCTCACTCACTTCAGCTGCTCAAATCAAACCCTTCAAGACCTCAGCTCCACCAATCCTAGCAAAGTAAGAAAACCAGCTTTCTACATTTCGTTTACCTTTGTTTAATTTTTGGATTTTTTTTGGGGGTTGGGGGCAGTGGGGTGGATTTGGCCACAGCTAGTTATGCGTATTTATGGTTCTGTGCTTAGGGACTGCTCCCAGTGGGCTGTGAAGGACTGTGTCTGGGCCCAGGGACTGAACCCCGGCCTAGGCCTGGGGTACATAAGGAAACAGTAATGAAATTGCTCTCCTACTTGTACAATCACTTCGGCCCAATCTTTGCTTTAATTTTGATCATCACCACATAAGTAACTCTAATCATGTCATTTTAAAACACAAAGATGATCTTAAAAATACTTATTTTTCCTTATAGAAAGGATTTCTAAGAAAGGTTTGCAAGATAAAGAGTGGCCCCTATAAATGTAAAAATCTTTCAAAACTGGAATCCATTGCAATGTGAAATGGCACAGAATGATCTAACAAGGTTTACTGTGGACATAGGTTCTAACGATTTTCTTGGAGGTTTTAGAGTTTTATTTGGAAGGTTTTTATTTGGAAGTTTTAGAGGTTTTATTTGGAAAAAAATAGTCTAGAAGAGATTAAAATATTGCTTTTGTTTCTCTTAGGATTATAAACATCATGGTAGTTTATTTCTCAGCATGAGAAATATGTACCATGTGCAGAAGTTATAGAGATAAAGAGGAATCAACGTCACATGACACATTAGATGTCTCTGAAACTGCTAACATATAAAACAATAAAAGTGAGAGGCTGCTTGGATTGAAAAATTATACAACAATAACAACAAAAAAATGTCACTTTTTGTTTGAAGTTACTCTCTTTTCACGTATGATCAACCTGGCACTCAGGTGGGGGCAAAGTGAGAACAACAAAAGCAGACTGTGTGGGGCCTACTTCCTTTAACAAATACGTTCATGCTATTGGTAGACATACGGTTATTTGAAATCTCTGCTACTAGAACTCCAAGAGATCAGTTCAAACACTTCACGATTCTGACACCAATAAGAACGTTAACATGATGCTGTCTACAGATTTTTTGGTAAGTTTCTGTTGCTGAATGTCCTTTGTAGACTAGACAAGAACATTAAACAATTATTATATGGTGAGAGAGAGACAGTATATGCCTGCTATATTAAGTTGATTCACAATGTTATTTAACTGAAAAATAAAAACACCAATAAACATTTTGTATGTGATAATCGAAGACCAACTTCACAGAGACACTAAGTTTTCTGTCAGTGACAATGCAGTATAATTTGCTCTCTAGTGTTAAGTGACTTTAGAGAGAATAATGTAGGTGTTCTCAAATTTGGCTTGCATAAGAATCAATGGGGTGGACTTGTTAAACTACAGGGTGTTGGGTCAATGCCTAGAATTTCCGATCTAATTGTTCTATGGCAGAGAGTCCAAGAATTTTTATCTTAATCAAATTTTCAGATGATGCTACAGCTTCTTGTCCAGGGGCAACTCGTTAAAACCAGTGGAATACAGCACTGGGAGGAAGACAGGTAACAGAGGCGCTGAAATCCTCCCTGGCGTGTAATTGTAATCAGTTTTATGTATATATGTGTATCTGTACATATATATGTCAAATATGACAGATATGTATGACAGATATATTGTAGTAAGTTAGAAAGCTAAAAGGTTAGACAAAACTGTTAAACATGAAGAGTAAATAGCTGTTATGTTATTATTACTTTAAGTTGGGAAGACAGAAAATCGTTGGAAATTCATTGAGAGTTTCCCTAAAGCACTGCTATTGTTTTTGGCAGGGTGTGAAAATGCTTGTTCCTGTACAGTGCAGTTACATGATATCAAACTTGAAAACTGATCTTCAGTAACAACAAAACAAAACAAAATGGTTAGGACGCCTCACATTTCTAACTCTGCACACATATTGACACACACAAGTGCTCATTCAATCTTGACTGTTGGTAAAACTCAGAAACTGATTTTAGGACCTTTGAAACACAGCCATATATAAAAACAGTCTGTTGGTTCCTTTTAGACAGACTAATTTACTTCCTCCAGACTCATTTAAATATCAATACTCAATGCAACAGCCAAATGAGGACGCAGAGCAGCAGAATGGGAGAAGGGCCTTAGGAGAACAGTGAGGGATACTGACACACTGGAGGTGGGAAGGGGGTGAATAGCCATTGGAAGACATAAACAATCATATGGAAACTTGTTAATTTGCTACTCAATAAAAATAACAAATAGGCAAAAATGAAAATTCTCTAGTTAAAGTTCATTGCAAAAAGTACCAAAGTGACTTTCTTTATCTCTATGTCGTCCATCCTGCACTTGCTAGATGAGTCCAATGTCCAACCCTCGCCCTCTCAACAACAAAGTCTATCAGTAGCTTATCTTTTCAATAAAGGGGTATGTATGTTCTCTCTTCCTCACCTGTCAGGTTTACTGCTCCATTTTAGTGCAGCAAAAAAAAAAAAAAAAAGAAAAACAAGGAAAAAGAAGAAGAAAGAAAAAGATAAAGAAAAAAGAAAAGGAAAAAAAGAAAAAAAAGAAAAGCTAAATGTTAGTTGGCCAATGGTAAGGAGGGTAACCATGACAACCAAGATTTAAGAAACAAACCTCACAAGTGGAGACATACTACTGACATACATTAGGCAATGACATTCCATCAAAACATTTAAAGGTTTCCAATAATGACAATCAATGGAGGACATGAGGCATATTGCTAATAAATACAATACGTGTGTGATAATGTCACAGTCACTTTTATCCATCAACCTACTAATATGGTTCAATTAATTATGTTCCAGGAAGAATTGGGTTGCAAAGATAGAATTTAATTTTTTGCAAAACTTGCCAAAAGAAAACTACTAATGGGAATGCAACATTATTTCACACAAGAACTGTATTCATTTAAATAGTCTTCATTTAAGTGGTACATTGTTCCTTTAATGATATGAAATATCTGAAAATTGCACTGAACTGCATGAAAGTTTGCACAATTTTATAATACAGCATCAGTTAATAAAGTGATTGAAATGATTTCTTTAAACATTTTTGATAAGGAAGGTAATCACAAATATTATTAAATAAAATATTAAATACATTTTAAACTTTGGAAAATATAATATTCATATTATAAATCCACAGAACATCACCCAATCTATATAGCTAAACAAACCTGTAAAGGATTTTTTATACCAGCCATCAATATGACAGACACATTCCAAGGCAAAGATACGCTGTCTGTGAACAAACATAGCTCATGCTCAGAGACACTATACTGTATATGCGGATTGTTGAAATAAGCAAATCTCGTAGAGAATTTACAGACCAAACTAGTTAACAGAAACTTTACCTATTCCTATACATAACCAACTTAAACAATTCTCATATTGTGGCAAGCAGCAAAGTATTTAGTGAGTGAGTTTTCAACTGCAAAATTCAATCGATCAAGTTGACCTTAATACAATTGAAAATACTGCTACATCATCTAGCTTTAAGATAATCCATCCCATTCCTACTCAAAATGACAAAATGTACATTTCATTCATACAAACACACATACAAAGTTAATAGTGAAAATGATATCAAACACACTGGTTAAAACTTCTAATCTTAATTCTAAATGATTGGCCTGGTATGCTAATTTAAAAAGTATGTATCTAAATTTCTCGTTTTTAATAAATGAGGCCATTGGCGAATTAGCTGTAGGAAAATATCAGCAAACAACTTATTAAATGAGTTTTGAATACTGAAAGGCTGTTGAGTATTTAGATGAAATGCATAATATATTAGCCACTTCTCTTCCACAGAAAGGTCAGCCTCACCATCATATGGGTATATATTTGGCACAAATATCTAAGATTAAAGCACTTGGAAGTGGTAAATTTCAATTATTTCCTGTGTGCTTTATTACAGTTCTTGACAGCCAAGATGAAGGTTATATTGAGTGATGGAGAAAACAAATGAAAGAAATTGGGTTTAACACTACTTGTATAAATTTGACTAATATCAAATCACTCTTCCAGGCACAAGAAATACAAAGAAGAATAAGAGAAAAGAGTTAAGAGTTATATTATTCTTGTAAATAAGAATTATTTATCTATAACTTATCACTTGTATCACTTGTCTTCTTTGATTTGCTTGAGAGGGCACCAGTAACATTTCTATACATCCTGTCCTGTGCTAGTGTAGCCCAAGGGCATCTGCTCATTCCAGGAACACAAAGAGCCTCAGACCACTCCTTTAGATCATGGGAATAAGTCTATAATGAGGTCTACAACTTATACAGAATAATTTATCTCCCTTGTAAATTTTAAAGCACAGATACCTACGGAAATGGTAGTAATGGTAATGTGGTAGGTTTTATAATACAAGTAATTATAAAGTGTTATATAATTTAGAAAAGGAAAACTGACACCACCTAAACTGTAAGGACAGGAGAGCCAAAGGGAGCCACTGAGAAAGCTGCTTATGTTTGGAAGGTTGCAGCTTAACATCTTTCTAGAAGATGGGTTAGATTTAGCCAGGTAAGAGAATGGCCAGTGAATGAGAGGAAAGCCACAAGGCTTAAAGAGAAGGACCTACTCAATGCTCAGATCCAAACTCAGTCAGAATCATTGGCAAGTTGGGCCTGTCAAGTAAATGCTTTAAGAAGCATCTCAAACTAGTTTGAGCTATATTACTTTCTTTGATGTCTTCTTGGAAATATATATAAAGATGCAGAAAGAGGAAAGAGGCAAGGGCACAAGAGATCTACGTCACTGCAAAAAATCTAGCAAATGTGCAATGTATATATTTTACTTCCATCTACCTCAGGTCCTGCACATATCATGGGATGAGGCCTGAGAACAGTTCTTGACTCTCCACTGTCTATCTGGTTAGGCGACTACTGAAGGTCGCTCATCTTGTCCAGCATGTGCCTTTGATCTTTCTAACCTGCGCAGACATTTCCCCCATAATAAATAAATATTCTAACTGAGGAATATTAGCTGGTTCAACCTCTTCAGAAACAATATGGATACTTCTCAAAATACTAACAGTTGGGAGCTTACCTGGCCCAACTATTCATCTTGGCATCTGTCTCAAGGGCTCAAAGGCACATTTAAAATAAAAAAAATGTGCTCGTATGTGCACTGCAGCACTACTGACAATAGCTAACACCTGGAAAAAGCACCAATGTTCAAAACTAGATCAATAAAGTCTGATGTCCATATGCACAGCCACACAATGGAATACTACTTGGTTATAAGAAAAGATAAAGTCATGCAGTGTGCCACTCTGTGGGTGGAAGTAGAGAGTACCATGCAGAGTGCAGCTAAAGGGCAGGGGTTCAGGATGATCTCCCTCCTGTGTGGGATATAAAGGAAGAGGAAGGGAGCAGCGAGCACCAAGGCAACAGAACTGCAGAGTTGCTCCACAAAGCTCAATTACCTGGGGCTGGGGAGCTCAGTGGGAGGTGAGGTGAGGAACGGGCCTCTAGGACACTGATGGAAAAAAGGAAGTGATGACGGGTGTGGGTTGGAATGATGTGGGCATAGCACCATTATTAACAATACTGTAAATCACATGCCTCAACAAAAATGGAAGAATACAAGAAAAAATAGTTTTGTTTCACAAAACCAGGTCTATATTCTACTTCCATTTTTTTTAAAACAGATAATAATCAATGGAATGTTCTACCACTAATGTCTAAAAAAAGCAAAAGAAAATACAGAGCCTAGTGCTCTATTGCTTTCTAGAATCTTTATTGTGGGGACAGGTGGGTTAAAAGCAACAAGAAATCATGTTTGTAAGAATATACAAACAATAAAGGCAGAAATAATATAGCACTGGTATTTGACCGTTGAAGCTTTTAGATTATACAGTATTATATTAGAAAGGTTAGTTCTCTTGGTCACCAACTTATTTTATAAATAAGGAAAGCAAGGGGTAAAGTGTAGGCACATCTTGCTGTTCTATATAACCAGCTAGATGCCGTGCTTGCACTTAAATGCAGTTTCTTGTGTTTTAGTTCAGTAGTGTTCTAAAGTATGCTACCATCTCATCTATGTAGCTATCACCGTAACGATTATTTATACTAATTCTTGTCCCTATGAAAATTATTTTATATTAAGATACCAATTAAAACAAATCACTGTACATAAGACAGAAATATAGCTCAATGGTAGAGCACCTGCTTGCATTTTTGAGGCACAAGGTTTAATCCCCAGGACAACAAACACACACCATTGTACATATCACTATATAGTATAAAAATCCAAAAAACAGTATTGTGTAAGAATTTGCAATATCAAGACCCAACAAATATAATTTTATGATAGTTCAGAAGGTATTTGGGACCTTTAAAAACCTTCAATAATTGTATTTTCATTACAATGGATTATGGGTTTATAAATTACTAGATTAAGAAGTCAAATTTAGATCATAAAGAAAGCACACTACTTCTTATTAATATAATTTTATGAATAAGACATTCCTTAGGGTGCTGGGAAAATGAGAACAATACAGAGCATAGAGCAAGTCTTATCATTGGTCCTGTAAATAAGTGTATATAATGAAGGCATTACTAGATTATATGAATTAAAACTCTTTTTGTACTCATTCCATACTTAAGGTATTATTTTCAACAGGAAGGCAAATAATACCTAGAAGAGAAATATTTTATAACAAGAACAATACTAAATTCTGATCATTGATTATAAACTACCTGTATATAAATGAAAGGCTTTTACAAAAGAGGGATGAAGTATTTATTATATAATTAATTTTGCTCAGAATCAAAGTTATAAAAGAGACTATTCATTGCCTACTGAAGATTTCCTTTTAAACTGCCTCATGATAATCAAGAAGGACATTGTTGGGTCTACTTGAATTTCAAGTCAGGAATGTTCTTTACTGCTGAAGCAAGCATTTCTATTTCAGAAACGCTTCATGGGCCTTCAGATGGTTAGCTAAATATACTTAGCATTCGAGGATGTGTGCATTTTCCAACAATTGCATTAGACGATGCTTACATATGCACACACTAAAATGCTATTTTAACAGAGTCATAAAACCTTTAAAAATGATTTCTCTTTTAGCACGGTTAGGGAAATTAAAACAGCTGATTTTCCTCAAATCACATGCAAAGAAAAAGGAAAACAATTACAAATCTTATTTAAAAAAATAAAGCCTAAAATCCTTTTTTTTTTTGGGGGGCTTTGTTTTGGTTTGTTTTGTTTTAAAGCCACACCTGGCAGTGATCAGGGCTTACTCCTTGCTCCATGTCCTGGGCTCACTTCTAGAAGGGCTCTGGGGAGGGACCACATGTACTGTGGACGGAACCTCTGGTCTGCGGCCAGTGCCCTAGCCATTGAACTGTCTCTCGGGCCATAAAATCCTATTACTTAACTTTTCCAAAGTAGATACAAAATACCATGTACTTCTCTGTTAAGTGACATGAATAAAGATAGATACAGCCAAATAAAACCCCTTTAAAAGGCAATGAAAGCATTTTGCCCATTTTGAATAGTCACATAATGGTAGGTAATTATTGGTCTAAAAAAGGCGACTATCAGCAAACACTTGCTTCCTGAACTGAATCCCACAGTAGGCTCTGAGCATTGGAATACAGAGGCTAAACGGACAAAAACCTAACCAAAAATCCCTATAATCCTACCTTTGGTTTATTTATCTATTTTGAGATTGTACTCTCCTATGGTGGCAGTGCAGCAGCGACAATAAAGATTGACTGGCAAGGGCTTACACAGGGAAGGATGCTGTTCTGGGCCCTGGGGCCTCTTGCATTCCCCACCCTTGACTCTTTCAGACAGAGAAGACATCAGATACAGCGGGCTCCAAGGGACGCACACCAGTAAGATACAAACTAGGACTGGAGGAGTGACAGCATCACTTAAAGGGGATTTTGACCTTTAATTGTGCGACTTTTCAGCTATTTTATGGCATGGAAAACTTGAGTGATGGCAGCGATCAGAAAAAAATATGATTGCTTTTTTTTCATTCTTATTCTAAACTTGGATAGGCAATTTAATGGGCTGTGATTATGAACGTCTTTGTTCTTTTTTTCTCAACTTCCTTTCACGCAGGCATAAAAAGAAATACAGCCTCATAAGATACTTTTCTTAAAGGAAAAATATCTTGAATGTTTTCTTTTTTAGTCAAGAGAAGAGGATCGGGAGGGGGAAGATCTATTTTGGAGTATAAGTATATCTGTAATGAAGGAATGTGGAAAAATAATTACTGAAATTTCAGTGAAGAGAGCTAGCAGGTAGGATAAAGAAATCAGGAAGTAGACAAGCAGATAAGTACATAAGCAAAAGTCTAAAGTATAGACATGCTCATCTGCACTGGTAAGTTAAGGTGATGAGGGCTAGAGTCAAACGAGCAGGAAAGGGGATCAAAACCACCTCGGTGCATCTGAAACATGACGCACTACAAAATAAAACGAAAAGAAAGTTTCATGAAATAAAATCTGGATTACCAAAATTTGATACAGTGGTCACTCAGAATTTAGTTCTGATGTTGAGAAAATGTACCAAAAGTGTTTACCTTTATATAGTCACTATATCTGATATTACATTATGTTAGCGGTCAGAAAGTGATGGTGAAGATAACTCAATGTCACCTACACAACTGACTGGGCAGAGACCCAGTGGAAAAAACGCCTTGCTTATTACTTAACAGAGGCAGAAACAGTATTGAAAAGGAACAAAGTATCTAAAAAGGGCAAAAGTTTTATATAAGTTGTTTGCATACAAATTGTAGTCAAAGATACTGTTGGATGGCTACTTATGAAGACGAGGTCTTTTTCTACCTTCTTTCCTTGTTCCTTTCTTTCTTCCAACACTTGGAGGTGCTCAGGGTATAATTCTGGCCTTGAGCCAGGCACAAGGATGTGCTTCTGGGATTGAACCTGGCTGGTGACAGTGTGAAAGCAAGAATTCTATCCACTGAACTGTATCTCCAGTCTAGCTACTTACTTTTTAAAAAGAATAATGGTATCTCTCATTTCATCTTGAACACAAATCAGAATAGGATAAGATGTGGACAGAATTAAAATGAAAACAGGAAAATTAAGTAATGATTCTCCTTTCCTTCTGACATTTTCAATTTTTTTGCTATCTTTGTAGTTTTGAGACGTCTTCACAGGAAAAATTAATTGAACATGTGTGTGATCAACTTATGAAATGGACACAAATGTGCACATCTGTAATTGTCTGAATACATGATGGAAAAGAGCAATTACAGATGGGAACAATTTAATGTAAACATCTATGGTATTATCTACCATAATATGGTATTATCTATCTATCTTCTCGGATATCATGCCAAAAACATTATACAGCTTACAGAAGCTCAGAGTGAGGCTAGGATGTGCTGACGTGAAGCCACCTACACCATATACTAAACAAGGTTTTAAGAAGCACAGGTCTCAAATTTACTTGTATTTCCAATTCAAACACTTTCCCAAAGATTACTGGGATTGCACTGAAGTATTTCTATTACAATCACCCACATAACAGTTACAAAAAGATGTCATCAAACTTGTAGCTCTTAAGACTGCGGAAGCAAATTGGGCAAACTTACCTTTTGTAAAGAAGAATTGCTATGACAATGCAGATGATAAAGACCACTGCAAGGACAGGACCTACAACCCAAATCAAGCCTTCTTCTTCATCAGTAATTGGTTTGTGGGTCCAGATCCATTGACACAACAGGATCAGAATAGGGGCTGGTAGCATACATCTTCTGAGGAAAGAAGAAACATTATTTGTTAACGCTCAAATAATGGCTTTTAGCATTAGAAGAAACAAAGGTTCAGGGCATAGTAGATTGATGATGTATGTGAAACAACTGTGCAGTAAAAGAGGGAGAAGGTAGGAAGAATAGGGCAGGCAAAGCCCGAGATGAGGAAGGGGAGAATATGGAGGAATTAAAAGCAAAGGAAGAAGGGGGAAAAAAAGACGAAAGAGGATGTTCCATCTAAGTTTCCGGAGAGGATAAGATAGTTCAGAATAAAATTGATTTTGTTGATATAAACAGCTCCACAGACAGTTCTCATTGGTATGTATCACTGTCTTCCTGCTGTTCATCGATTTGCTCTAGCGGGCACCAGTAACATCTCCATATGTCCTGTCACTAGCAAGTGTAGCCCAAGGGCATCCGCTTGCTCCAGGGACAGGAAGAGCCTCAAACCATTCTTCATGTCATGGAATTGAGGTCCATAATTGTTACTAGTTTTTGGTATGTATATGCCATGATAAATGATCTTGTGAAATCTAAATTACCATCATTAACTCGTCACAAATATTCAAAGAATATGGACATTGAGACAATGTTTTAAGTGTTATGTGAAAATTCAGAAAACTACGACAGTTCAGTCCTCAAGTCATTATCCCTGCAATAAAACTAAGTTTACAAAACATTTATAGAGCAAACTGACAGCACATAACTAAATGTCAAATTATATGAGTAATGCTTAGAACTCTGTGTTAACTAGAAAACAGATGTTGAACAAATGTAGAGATTCTTTTTCTCTCAGTTTTATAGTCACACCCAGCAGTGCTAGTGTTTTTGTGCTCAAGGGCAACTGCTACCTGCACTCAGGAAATTATCTGTGGTGCCAGGATTCAAGCAAGACTGGCTACATGCAGAGCCAAAACCTTCCCTGTTGCACTATCTCTCTGACCCACATGTCTTCAGTTTCAAAAGTGAAATTTACTGTTCAAAATAGTGATGCAAAATGCATGAATGTTATGGTATGGCTCTCTACAACATACATAATTTTCAGAATTTAAAAGAATTTAGTAGTGACCCAAAAAAAGAAAAAAAAAATTAGTAGGTCCCATTAAAAGTTACTGCTCAGAGATAAGTATTTTGTTCCCAAGACTGAGATGAAACCAGAAATGGAATATAAAACCATGCAGCCATTATGAAAATTAGTAGATTCTCAAAAATATTTTAAAAGAACTAGCATATATTTAACAAGCGAGGCCCTGGTTTCCTCTAAAGGCAAGGGAATAGATAGCTCAAAGAGATATTTGTGAAACCTGTGTTTACTGCTGCATTATTCACAAGATCCGAATTATGGAAATAGCCTAAGTGGCTGTTGCTACATAAGTGAAGGAAACATGATACATAAACACAAAGAAATATATTCAGACTTATAACAAAAAAAAATCCTGACATCTGTAAAAACATGTTGAATACAGAGGATTCATATTTAAAAATAAGTTACACGAACAAGGAAAATACCACACGGTATCTAACACACGTAGAATCTTTTTGCAAAGTGAATTTTACATAAACAGAATAGAATGATGGATGTCATAAGATGAGCTGAGCGACTAGTAGGGAGATGTAAGTCAAAGTGTATCAACTTTCAGATGGAAGATGAATAAATTTGAAGATCTAATATCAAGAGTGGTAACTCAAAGTAGTAATAATGGTATAGAAGCCATGAAAGTTGCTGAAAGTAATTTTAAACAATCTCATCCACACATAAAAAGAAGTGATGAATGTGTTGTTTTTGTGCTTTCAATATATACAATTATATCCGTCTCCTTTTATTCAATAAAATAGAAAATAAAACATTTAGTTAATTGGCAAGTATATGGACTGAAAATCTAAACTTTTTTTCTTTTATAATATTCTATTCTGCTAATTTATTCTTTATTTTGGTTTGTTTTGGGGGGCCATACTTGGCTGTGATTAAGGTACCACACGTTGAACGGGTGTGAGCATGCTCTACCTCTCCAGCCCCTGTTTAGCACATTTTAGCAAACTTCACTCTAGCCCCTTTTAAATCCTCTTTCAGCACACATGCAAATATGTTTGCTGTCCTCTCTGTCCCTCATCACCTTTGGCCCAATTCTCTCCCTTGGCCAATATGACTATTAGTCAGCCCATAAATTTCCATATTGTTTGCAGAGTTTTCCACAGTTGATGGCTTTACAATTCTTTTCCTTGCTCTCCTTTTAAGTGCTTTTAAATTTATCCTGTGATAATATTAAATTTTGCTTTCTGTTAACTCACATATTTCTGTCTTATTTGATAAAATATTTATTACTTTTAACTACTAATCTTTTTGTTTGTGGTCAGGGGGCCAAAACCAGTAATGATCAGTGCTTACTCTTGGCTCTGTGCTCTGAGGCCATACCTGGCAAAACTCCACAGACCATAGGTGGTGCCAGGGATTTAGCTTGGATCTGGTGCATGCTAGGCAAGCGTCCTTCCTGATCTCCTATCTCACTGGGCACTATTTTCAATCTTTTCTTTATTTTTCAGCAACACATGGTGATGCTCAGGGCTTACTCCTATCTCTGTGCCCTGGGATCACTCCTGGTGCTCTAGGGGGATCATATGGGGACCAGGGATTGAAACTGGGTTGGACTGTGCAAGGCAAGCACTTACCCACTATACTATCAGTCTGGAGCCCCCACTACCAAGAGGAGTGATTTCCTTATTATCCTTGATCCCTTAATCATTTCTTTATCTTTTTTGGGAGGGGGTTCATACCCGGCAATGCTCAGGGGTTACTCCTGGAAGTGCTCGGGAGACCATATGGGATGCCGGGAATTTAACCCTGGACGCCCACATGCAAGGCAAACACCCTACCCACTGGACCATTGCTCCGGGCCCAATTTCTTAATAATTTCTAACCCAAGAAAATTCTTTGTCTCAGACTTTCATTTTCAATCAAGTCTAGAGAGTTTTACTGTAATTTTACATTAAGAAGTGTGTGCATTCTTTCCTTGATTTTCAGTTACATCCTTCTAACTCCTCAATTTCTTTCATTCCACCAATGCATAGGGATTGAAAATGATTGGTTTATCATAATGCACAGGTGCATAAATCCTCTTTCAGTGTCCTGTGGACCATATATCTTCATTAACTCACACTTGCCCAGTCCATACCAAGAATTCATCCTTCCACTGACAGTCTCCGTGACTCCGAGAATTTCTATCCTGCCCTAAGTATATAAATCATCAGAAATTGAGTAAACATTTTTTTCCTGGTTCCTACAATTACTAAAGAATATGATCATTGGGGCTGGAGCGATAACACAGCAGGTAGGATTTTTTTGCCTTGCACACAGCCAAACCAGTTTCGATCCCTGGCATCCCATATGGTTCCACCAAGCACCACCAGGAGTGATTCCTGAGTGCAGAGCTAGGAGTAACCCCTGAGCATTGCCGGGTATGACCCAAAAAGCAGAAAGGAAAAAAAAGACATTTTTATGATCAATAATTATACTTATTTTAATATTTGCATTAAAAAACAAATATCTGGGCAGTTTAGACAGTATTGAGATTAAAGCACTTGCCTTGCATGTGGCGCATGTGGGTGACTCCCAAATCGATTGTAGGATCAAATACGATCCTACTAGAACTGATCGTTAATGCAGTCAGAAGTTCTGCGCATTCCTGAGTCTGCCCCAAATTTAAAAAATAATAAAATAATCCCCAAGGCCCCTCAGAGTGCAAACATGATAAATGTGTTATATAACACACATTTGCTAATTCATGTTATATATCACATATGATTCATATGATTAAAAGTATATATAGTATTCAACTTTTTACTGAACGTATTGGTTAAATATTATAGAATTTCAGAGGTAGCTTTATATCATCCCTTCCTTCATTCCTTTTTCCCCCCAGTAATCTGGAATGACTCCTACCTCAGTGCTCAAAGGCCACCCCTGGCTTTGCTCAGGAGACCTTGTCATGCCATGACTCAAATGACAGTTGCCAGCAGAGCCACAAACAAGGCAAGCACCAACATCTACACCATATCTCTAGCCCGATACATTTGGAACAGTTTAACAGTTTATCCTTGAGCCTTCAGAACAACTACTTGCCCTACACTTTTTAAAAAATGAATTTATTTGAAACAATTTTATTTTATTGTAGAGAAACATTGGGCCATACCAGTGGGGTACTAGAACCAGGACTGGTCACATGTAAGGTAAGAGCCTTATCCCTGTACATGTAAGGTCACATGTAAGGTAAGAGCCTTATCCCTGTACATGAAGGTCTTGGGAGTTTCCGAAGGTTTGGTAAGAGCCTTATCCCTGTACATGTAAGGTCACATGTAAGGTAAGAGCCTTATCCCTGTACATGTGTCTCTCTTTCTTCTTCGCTCTAGCTCCAAGAGCCTTATCACATGCTGTGCTCTTGGAGCTGCATGTCGAATTCCAGAACCAACTGGAAACAGCAACTGCTTAATACATTCTCTCTCTCTCTCTCTTTCTCTCTCTCTCTCTCTCTCTCTCTCCATCCCCCTTCTTTCCATTCTCCCTCCCTCCCTCCTTTTTTTTTGCATCACAACTGGCAATACTCAGGGATTATTCGGGCTCTGCACTCAGGAATTATTACTACTCCTGACACTGCCTGGGGAACCATATGGAATGCAAGGGATCGAACCCGGGATGGCTGTGCAAGGCGCACACCTTACCCATTGTACTTTTGCTGGCTCCTTCCTCCCTCCCTCACTCCCTCCCTCTCTTCCTCCCCTCCTTCTTCTGTATACAATAGTTTTATATCTGTTATCTGATGGGTCTTTGGGGCAATTCCATGGTTCAGCTTATACAATGCTGCTATGAGCAAAGGTGAGCATATATCATTTTGAATTAGCATTTAATATTTCTCAGATAAATGCACAGGTGTTACTTGCTGGATTATATGGAAGTTTCATTTAAAAAATAAAGAAAACACATTTTTTAATCGAAGTACCAGAATTTGCAATACTGTTAAGGATCCTTTCCATCATACCATGTTCCAGCATCACACCCACCAGTGAGCCTGCTTCCCTCAACCTGGTGCCAAGAACTTCCTGAATGTATCCTTGGATGTCATGTAAGATCATCTATATACAAAATCAATCTCTAGTTCTGATGACTTTAGCCATTTTTAAAATTCTCTTACTACAATTTCTCTTTTTTGGGAAGACATGTTTGACTGATTGATTGATTGATTGATTGATTGAATGACACCTAGTGTTCTCAGCATTAGCTCCTAGCTCTGAACTCAGGGAGCTAGTCCCAGCAGGGCTTGTAGGGCATACCAGAGACTGAACCTGGGTGGGCCACAGCAAAAGAAGTGCTTGATTCACTCTACTACTGTCAGCCCCCAAAAATTTCATTTTTAAAAGGAATCTCTACAGTATTCTTATTACTGGCTGCACCAATTTGCAATCCTAACAATAATATTAGGGTTCCATTTTTCCAACACCCTTGCTTGTATTTGTTTCCAATCTTTTATTTTTTTTTTTTTTGCTTTTTTGGGTCACACCCGGCAATGCTCAGGGGTTACTCCTGGCTCTGCACTAAGGAATTACTCCTGGCGGTGCTCAGGGGACCATATGGGATGCCGGGATGGAACCCAGGCCGGCCCGTGCAAGGCAAACGCCCTACCCGCTGGGCTATCGCTCCGGCCCCCAATCTTTTAAACATAAACCATTCTCAGTAATTCGAGGTGACATCTCATTGTGGTTTTCATTTGTATTTCCCTAATATAATTTGGACATATAATCTGAATTTAAGCACAAACTCAGTAATTAATCTGGACACCATATGGTTGTATAAAATTCTTGCATGCCATTATTTATTTTCATGCTTTACACTGTGTCTAGGGAAATTCTGATATTTTTAGCTTTTCTACTGTATCAAAAGATTAAAATTCTGTGTATTTCTAACCTATTATGAAGCAGCTTAAAAGAAATATACAGTATATAGATTTACACAAAGGATTTGGCAAAGAACTAAATATGCATGAAACATGAATCTTTATATCAGTTTGTTTTGGTTTATTCCTTCAGTCATCCATTTTGTAGTTTCCATTCAAATTTTCTGGCAAACAAAAATAAGCAAAACTTCCTGATTTTACATTCTTTACAATAGTCTTTGACTTACAAATCTTGGTCATATAAGATGAAAATCTAAGCAAATATTTTCACACAGCATATAGATTTCCAAACCAAGATAGGAAAAAAAGTCATGTGAAAATTTTAAAAAAACTGCAAAATGCTAACAGTCATGCAGAAAATGGAACTTGTGGGGTGTGTGTGTGTGTGTGTGTGTGTGTGTAGTGGGACATACAAAAACGAAGCTTTTGTAAACTCTAAGCTAGTACTTGGATATTTGTAATAGGTACAAGGCAGTATGTGGACCGACATGTCTTTATTTGGGAGATATTTTCTTTGTTAATTATCTGTCCACCCTTGGTGTATTTCAGCACTTGATTAACAGTCAAGAGAGTCTGAGACTTACAAAGCACTACATTACTACTGACATTATACTTATAAGAAATAAATTGCATCTATGAATTAAAGGCTATCCTAAAAATAAAGATGAAACAGAGGAACTGCAGTCAGCTGTGAAGAGTAATATTCAAAAAAGGTGAAGGAGGAAGTGAGCAAGCCTGGTAACACATTTATTAAAAAATGCTGGTTATATAAATAATGGAACTGTGAGCTAACCTACTAAGGAAAAGGGAAGAGTCTTCAGTAATGATTCATTTGAACACTAGTGGAAATATCTGAAAGATGAAATGTCTGACATTGGTACAATCAGCCTGCATGATCTGATGAGATTTCTGTTCTTTGCTGGATGCTCTGATCTACCTCAATGCAGTGAACAAGCCTTCTGAAATGTCCTAGAGCTATTTAAAGAAAATTACTTTCAAATATCTAAAAGTCATTTAAAAAAGAGATGAGTTCCAACATCACATTCCCTTCATGTTTCACGTTAAAATTTCAACTAGACAGAGAAAGCGTATCTGTGCATTAAAATTCCAGGAAGCCCGCCACTTTGTTTTCAAGTGACATTCTGTGCACAAAGGTAAACCAGGCAGAAAGACTGCCTTTGTGTTTTGATTTTGCATGGGGAATTCCTTCAGTCACTTGAAGAGAAACCCCACCATACATGCCAACACCTGATGTGGAGAGAGCTTTGGTACATCACAAGCACCTTTATATGGGAAGTGACTCGTTCAACGGAGTTGCCACACCTGTCAGTTTTAGGCCCCCATTAGAAAGCTCCAGTTTAGAATACGTATATTAAATCTTAATGTGAAGTGCCACTTGAAATCTACCTCATTTCCCTTCTACGATTTCTCTTCCTCTTTTTTGTTTCAACATTCTAAGCAACTGAAGCATAAAAAGACATAAGAGCAAGATGAATTACATAAAAGAAGACAACTCATTATTTAGAGTACCCTAGGAATTCTCTGTCTTATTGAATTATTTTCTAACTTTCTTGGCTTTTCACTGATAAAGTCACTGGCAAATTGCTATAATTAAAGAAGCTGGCTGTGCTTGCCTTTTGCTAGATAGACATTCCCTGTGAATCTGGGCAGACAGCTCGGTAACTGGCAGTTATAGGAGAATAAAGTACAATCATCCCCAATCAATATTTTCAAATGCCTATAAATATACTATATTGACTTGCAGGGCTTGTTAGTTACCACTGCAGTTCCACAGATTGGTGTCTAGCAGGTATTTTGCAATTTTTTTTTTAAGATCAGTCACTTAAAAGCTGAGAAAGGCGATTGTGGGCTGTTACGCCACTTATCGATGTGTGTGCCATATCAGAAAGTCTCAAGAAGCACGTCCCAGCTATGTGGCACTTTGTGTAGTAGAAATTCACCCAAATACCCGGTCATCAGAGACAAGATCCAGTCCTGCTCCTAATAAAATCTTGGACAGTATCATTGGCAATATTCACAGATTCAGCAGGCTATTAATACGTTTACATTAATGATAGCTTGTGAGAGTCAGAACTAATAAGCCTAGAGATTTGCAAAGAACCCTTTTAGGGGGCAACTAGATAAGAATACCCTCCCAAACAGATGCCACTGTAATTAACTTACGGACTCTGCATGTTCCATTACTGCTAACACGAAGAAAACATATTCTTGACCACTTTGGAGCTGCTTGTTCGTAAATCCGCCATAGTGTTTGTCGTCCCCCAGGGTGAACTCAGTGGGAAGGACATCAAAGTGAGCGGCGATGTATGGCTTTAATTCAACTTCTCTCCCATAGCGAACGCTTCTGCGTTTCCTAGATATCTCCTTTAGCAGCTTTAGGAAACAAGAGGGAAATGGAAAAATGTAAACAACAATAACCCAATTTATTAACGGCTTAATGCAAGAAATTAATTCATGGCTGAGAACAACCACGGCACAATTTGTTTCATGTAGCTTGTCGGCATCACTGAGCTTGGTTTTCTCTTATAAACCTCTGTTAAGGTAAGACACTGCAGTGCTATTGCAAGGCTGTGGCTATAAATCGAATATTAGATCCTTTAGGTAGCTCCTATCCTTGTCCAAACTAATGAAATCTTCTCAAAGGATAAGATTGTGTTATAACTTGCTTAAGGGGAAAAACTCAGCTTGATTTGCAAAAGCCTGTTTGGCAGAATTTATTGTTACTTATTAAACTAGTACTAACCTCAAATAAAGGTATCTAAAGTTTCGAATATGACAGACTTCTCAGAGAACAGTTTAAAAAGCTTAGGAATGTTTTAGATCTTTTTTTATTAGTGAGATCATTGCTGTGATGTAAATTTCCTCATTTCAAGAGAAATACAATCTGATAATCAATTTTGGGGTGACATGTATTAAATTTTTGGGTGATCTGACATAGTCATGTAACAATTTCTGCCTTTACTTATTTCCTTTGAGGAGATAAGTTAACTATTGGGGGTATGATGAATCACATTTGCTATGGCTCCAACCTTTTCTGGAATAGTTTTCTTGAGAGGTGAGTTCTTTTACCAGGAATATAGGTAATTATATTTAAAAAATACTTTTAATACTCCAGAAAATAATTTATATAACTTTCCTATCCTAAAGGAAATAAACTGCTTATGTCCAAACAAATTCTTCATATATTGGAAAGTCCTTACAAAGATTATTGCTGTACAGATACTTTCAGAAGGTCAAATATACTGTAGATGATCTGAAGAGCTTTTTGAAATTGGTTAATCAGAAACATTTGCTGTCAGTTGCTTATGTGACTGTATTCTCTTTTACTTCACTGATCAAACCCTACCTTGACTTTATTCATGTTTCTTATATGGACAAATATAGTAATTCATTCATATTACTATCATCCCTCTGAGCACCTTTTGCTAGATTTTCTTTAGAAGAATTAGATAAGGTGATTTAGAAAAAAAAAACATTTGAATGGCTTGGTGCTTCTTAGATCCAAAGCAAACATTTGTCAAGGTCAAATCTGCAACATCAACTCTGCCTCTTTAGATTGCTCTAATCTCTGTAGGATACTTCCTGCTTCATGCATTAAATGGGTCAGATGTAGTCAGTGTGGTATAGTTACAGATACAAATGACCACAACATTGAAAGGCTAGTCTTTAAAGCCCAATGTGATAAGAAGCTTTTGATACAGTACAAGATATGCTCCAAAGTAAATATAAGTTGTATTTTAGGGGTCATTTTGTACCAGCTTCTTCTGAACCCTAAATATCTGCTCTCTCCACTTTGACCTTGAAGAGGAATCAATCTATGAGCTTATTTTGTGTTGATTTGCCATATGCAAAGAATAAATGAACTCAGAAGACTATACTGACAGTGAATCTTTCTTAAAAAGCCTCCTTCCTCTTCGGAAGAAGCTAGCCATGCAGCATACATGAGGAAGTCTCTGTTCGCTACCAGTCTGTTCCATGATTTAGTCCTGCCAACGAGACTTAGAGGCCTTTCTAAAAAATATACTTGATCAAATACGTTTAAGAGAGGGACACTGCTCTGTCAAACCTGATAGAAGAAAATGACTGGGAGATAAAATTACTACAGTGCTTTGATTATCCAAGTTAAGGGGGAAATCCTGTGTAGAGGGATCAGAATTAGATGAGTAAGCAGAGAGTGAGGGCATACCCTATCTTAAATTGCCCCTCTACAATAGCCGCAAGATGGATGGGAGGCAATTCCAAAAGATATATCAAGGGCTCGAGTCTTTCTTTTTTTTAATATCAGAAATAATTTCCATTTTCCAGTCAATGCATATCTTATTTCTTCCACCATTAATTCTACAATGTGGTCTCAATTATGTCACTAAGAAAAGTGGGAAACAACCCATCCTGACCTAAAATTTTTAAATTAATAAATATTCCTTTTCAAACTATTACACAGATTAACGCACCACAACTTGTGGGATGATTAAAATGACCCTTTGTTACGGAATCAGCAGCAGAGACCCATAGAATTTAATTGCAAATAAGTTCAATGTCATATAACTCCACACTTTAATCCATTAGTATCACTATGCATTTTGGAGGCTAAAATCTGCCTATAAAAGAAAAGTTTGATATTCCTTATTGCCAAATGGCTATTGTACTATGGAAAGTTATCATTTAAAAGTATCTGATGAAATGTAGGGTCTGAATCTTAGTTCCTTGAAATTTTTTTAAATAGATACAAAGACTCAGATACTACAAGTTGCCTTGGAATTCTAAATCCAATTTCAAGTAAATTTTATAATTTAGTTGAGGACTGATTAAAATAATGCACATTTTAGGATTAACTACTTAGTTTCCAGCAAAATGCACCGTTTCAAAATATTTACAGACCAGCTGATCTTTTTGCATCTTCTTAGAGTTGAAGCTGATGTTTTTTTCTTTTTGGGTCACAGCCGGCAATAATCAGGGGTTACTCCTGGCTCAGCACTCAGGAATTACTCCTGGTGGTGCTCAGGGGACCATATGGGATGTTGGGGATCAAACCCGGTCAGCTGCGTGCAGGGCAAATGCCCTACCTGTTGGACTATCGCTTTGGCCCCTAGATGAAGCTGATTATTCTCCTACTATCACAACTATTTTCTTCCTCTATTACCAATAGAAAAATTAAAAGTAAATCAAACTACATGGCAATATTATTACTGAAATAATATCTAATTTTACACACCTCTGAGTCACCCAATTATTAAATCTAACACAAAAGCAAAACCTAGCATTGAATTTCTTTCTCCTCCTGTACCTGATGAAGTTAGGTGATAAAATACCTAACATAAGCCAACTTCTAGAGATGACATATGTCTAACTATAGTAACCAATAGTCTTCATTTGTCAACTCCTGGGTTCCCTTGGGTAGATCATACGGGAAAACAAATCAGTTCCTTTTAATGCTTTTTGTGAATTTGTTTTTTCTTATTTTCTTGGTACTAATTTGATATTTGAGAAAATGCCTAGAAATAATGTCTATAGAATATGATATAAATAGTTTTGTTTTTGAGGAGAGAGGGGGCACAGAGTGGTGCTCAGGGCTTACTCCTGGTTCTGTGCTCAGGGTTCACTTCTGTCAGTTCTTGGGGAACCATATGCGGTGTTAGGAATTGAACCAGTGTTGGTTAGAATCAATGTCTTTCACTTAAACCATCTCCCTGTTTCCATGATGACTTCTTCTGAATTGCCAACAACCTAATAAATTAAAATATCACATTTCCTCCAATGAGGGTCTTTGATATTTGCATTCTGAAATGACTCAAAAGAGCATCATGTTAGAATAGTGAAATCCTGAATTTGAAGATGAGAACCCCACAGTCTATGATGCGAAGTCATTAAAATTAAAACTTGCGCTGTCTTCCTTGGGTGCTGGTTTAGCTCTCTCTTAGCTTTCCCTATTAAGCAAAAGAATGGAACAGTTCCATTTGTGCCCCACCCCCAAACTTCCCTGTTCCCCAAGATCGGGAGAGCACCAGTGTTATAGGAATATTCCTCGCAAGTGCTAGGGCCTAAGTTTGATCCACTGTGTGGTGTGATTTCCTAGGTACCACTGCGGGAACCCAGAGACTGTCCATCCAGACTAACATGGTACCCCTGAGGCTCTTACGCACTGCTGGGGTTACCTTCCACAATGAGTCAATGTTCTTTTGAAGAGGATAAGGGTTTAAGTGTTGCTTGATAATTTTAACCTTATACTCATATTAGTGAGAGTTGCTCTGAACTTTGTTCTTTCTTACTTGGTTTAAATTGTGTAATTTGTTTTATTACCTACCCAAGGCAATTCAATTCTAAAAATTTACAGAATAATGCAACATGTACTAGTAGCGAACTTCCATGAGAAACTGTCAAGAATACACAGTAGGTCAAATACTGGGCCTTGAGTGTCAGGAGTAACCTCTGAGCATTGCCAGATGTGACCCAAAAAGCAAAAAAAAAAAGGGGGGGCCCTTGGTGCAACTAGAATTTCAGCCTTTCTAATATGCTTAGCTATTATGAATCAGTGAAAATTCACATTCAGAGAATAGGTGCCTACATATTTGTTGTCAATTCACTACACCTACCACCCTCTGTGTTTTGTTTTAAAGGGGCAAGGACTAACAAATATTAGACAGGTTGTAAAGTTTATAGTGTCTTTTATTTATTTATTACTCAATTATTTATTTATTTTTGCTTTTTTGGGTCACACCTGGCAATGGTCAGGGGTTACTCCTGGCTCTGCACTCAGGAATTACTCCTGGCAGTGCTTGGGGACCATATGGGATGCCAGGGATCGAACCCGGGTTGCTGAACTATTGCTCCGGTCCCTTAACTTAGTGTCTTTTAATTAAGGTAAAGAGATCTCTGTTGGGGTTCTAGAGGTTAACATGCTTGCCGCAGTGAACAATCTATCCCATCAACCACCTTTGCAGAATTAGCACCTGAATTTGCTATTGACAGATTTACTATTTCCTCCCTAGAGAGGAAAAGAGGATTTCATGAGTTAAATAACTAATGAAAGACATGGCTGACAAGGAACAGTTACCTCATCTAATTCCATCTCATCTGGACTCTCCCATGGCTTGATAAATTTCCCACGAGATTTCTTCAAAGGCACAATTATTATGTAGTAACCTCTGTAAAAAAATGGAGAGATGAAAATAAGTTTAGCTGAGAGAAAATAAAACTAGTATAAATCTTCCAGAGACTGAGACTGAAGGTAAATTATGAATATGAAATGACCAGGTTGTCAACAATCGACGCTAGTTTATTCAAGTTCAAAAGCAACATGGGGGAGACATTTCTGTATTACTTCAATGTTCCTGTAATGTAATAGCACTGTGGATTTATTAGGTACCATAAACTGAAGAGAAACAGTCATTACGGATGCAAGACAATGTAAGGATGGTATATGGAATTTATCACCAAAAGCTGACAAGTCAAACATTTTCCATGATATTAACAGGGGCTTAAGAAAATAAACAAAATGTTTATAGTTATAAATGTGCCTGTGTGTTAAAAGTCTTTACATTCACGGAAACAATTGGCATATATCATTATCCAAATTAAATGTTATAAAGCTTTATCTTGTACCAGCAAATGTTATCCAAAATATACATTAATGATGTCTGCTCATGTAACTCCCCAGAAACCACCATAATACATTTCTTGCAACAAGCTTTACAAATAACACATAGAGCCATCCCCAAACATTATTTCTTCCACACAAAGCTATGGACTATATATTAAGTTCCTATATGATATATAATAAAAGTTACAAATGAAGTTTTAAAGTAGAAAGTTACACTGTATTATTTTGGGAGTATTTTGGCTTCAATAAAGGAAATGTAGGGCTGGAGATAGTATGTAGGGGTGAGACACTTGCTAACAGAGTCAACCCCAGCTTGATCCATGGCATAGTATATGATCCATATCCACAGCAAGGAGTGATCCCTGAGCACAGAGCTAGATGCAAGCCCCGAGCACTGCTGGGTGTGACCCAAAATCAAAAGCCCAAACAAAAATATAGTAATAACTGCTCTTAGCACAAAAATGCCTATATGATAATGATAGTGATGACATGAAAGTATGTGTATATCCTTAAAATATTCTATCAGTTTAAAAATTAAAAGCATAAAATTACTCATGGTTTCACAACAATCATAAAAAGATGCAAAAGCTCCTATTCTATTCATATTTCACATTTTAATTACTAAAGGAATTTAGATATAATATAATGACCTTTGAAATACATTACAATATAATATAGGATGTGAGTCCCTCATACGATATTTAACTACAATTTAAGTAATGTGTATCAGTACAGCTTCACAAATAGATTTTACGTCACACTATATCATAAATTCATATGATCATATCATATTGCATATTTTCTGCTCTTGTATTTCTACTTGAACTCTGCATAAATTTTATATACCAAGAACACAGGGACTTTGCACACTGCTATGTAAGAACAGCTAGCACAGAATAAATATCTTAGCCTTTATATTAAATGCATATTTTGCTATTGCCTTTGCATCCCTTTTATATGGGCAGGTAATGAGGAATAAAGATCAACCCAGCAGATTAAATAATTGCTCCAGGAAAAGCAGTAAATCAATATAGATGTATACGTAGTTTAAACGTGCACTAGCCTATCTCTTGGTTCCATTTACTCATAATAAAAAAAATTTAATACCTCCTCACATTTCATGAAATTTTGTGCAAATGTAACATACACACACACACACACACCTCCTGTCACACCAAGAGATGAGGCAATGGGTGCTGCTAATTATACCACAGAGACCCATCTCTCATGCAAAAGACCTCTTCCTACTTTGCAAAATACTTGTAACAAACACATTCAACATGATAAAAAGAAGCGGCCATAGAAAGTCTAGTGTTTCATGGGCCAGTATGGTAACCTCTAGCCCTTGTGGTATTGGGGGACCTAAAACATGGCTGATCTTCAGTGACTTGTGTTCTCAGTGTATAAGGTGTTGCAGTTTAAAGATTGAGCACGAAAACTGAATGCAAGACATTTAAAGGGAAGCATATTAAGATACTACTAATATATTAAGGTTAATAAAATATGTATTAAGATTAATTTCATCTGTTTCTTTAATTATGTGACTGTGACAGGTGATAGAACAATACCATGTTTGACATGGGGCTCGCACTGGATTTGCCTGCCAGCACAGTGCCAAAGTATTGTGGTGAAGAGTCTGGCACCTAGAGATGTGTGCAGCCCAGAAACTGAGCTCCATCATTCATGTGTTACGTGATTTGGGGCAGATCATTTAACATACCTTAATCTTGTTGGTATATTCTGAAAATGTGTCACTAATATTAGTCTGCTATTTGGCGGTGGGGAGTAAAACAAATGAACAGAAAGTGCTTAGCATGGTGTGTGGCATGCAGCACTAAACGGATAATGGTTGTTGTGGACTGGTATTAACCAGCACAGTGGCAGAGATACAGATTAACTACCTGGTTTATTATTATCAGGTTTTTGTTTGTTTGTTTTTGGGGCAATGTTCAACAATTCTCAGGGCTCATTCCTGGTGAGGGTTGGGGGAACCATAAGGGTTCCCCAACCAGCAAACACCAATGCAAACATCCTGCCCGCTGTACAATCACTTCAGTCCTGAACTGAGATTTAGTAAGAAATGATGAAACACTTGAAGATGCAAGTTAAAGAACATGCCAAATGTTTTTTCCCCATCTATATTTAAGAATTCAAGTCAAATCAGTCTACTAGAAGTCAATCTTCAGGACTCAGCAGTAATCAGCACACAGGACCACATCAACTACCCGTTCATTTCCTCTCCCACCCATCCTCATGGCAGCCAAGGAGGGGGAGGCCAGTAGCTTGGACTTTATGATCTAGCATAAACATCCTCCTACTCTCGTCCTTCCACCACCTGAAGAATTTGCCAAGCAAGTCTCTCACATTCAATGAGCATGTCGAGAGCCCGGGGACAGCAAGTGAGAGCACAAGCACTGCAGATGCACTTGGTAACACATCACTCAGGAACCTCTTGATTTTCCTGCCAACTGCACGACGCCAGGGCAGCTCTTCTTCATTGGAGTAATGACCGTGCACACTGCCAGAGCGTTCCCATTGTTCTCATTCAGAATCATGCAAATCAAGAGGAAACCGGTGAATTGGATTCTTTCCCCTTAGCTTTCATATTCTGAGTCACCTTTCTTGTACTAAAAAAAAATGCATTCTTTCTTCTGCTGCATTGCCCTACTATTCATTTCACACGTGGGCTAGGATAAGACCGGAACGGCCTCCCCATGGCAATTAATTAACAGTGTGGCCAGATAGCAGTAAGTTTTTCTCTCCACTGATCTCTAAAGCATTCATCAAGAGCCATCAGAGTGGAGCGAGGCTGCCTCAAAGCAGTTCTGACCCACTGAAAGAACTGGGAGAATAAGACTTAGAAAGTTTTGTCTGATTCAAAAATCTATACGTTTTCTCTGCAACCAAGGCATTGTCAACAGCCATTTTTCAACTTTTTCTGAAACCAATCTTCCCCTTGAACTTAATAGTTCCCTGAAACCTTATGTGGTGCTTTTTGTTCATCTGTGCACTTGTTCCAGAAAAGTTTGGAATTTTTCCTAGAATTGACCTCTGCATTATCAGAACTCTAAAATCATTCAATTAATTGTTTCTACCTCAGTTGAAGTCTACAATAAAGTTTTTCTGTAGCCAAACTCTACTGAATAGCATGAAAAATAATGAACATGGATTAGTGATGTTGTGGCTTTATAATATAACATTTCACACAGGCTTCCGCGAGCCAGACTTTATCACAGCTTCAGCAACCATGGCTTTCCGTTTACACCAACTTAGAGAATTTCTTTCCTCGCTGTCCATCTCTGCTTTAACTCATATATAAAGAAAATAAAAGCATAAGTATGAATTCCCATATATTTACAAAACAACAAGCTTATAGCTCTATGTGAACCATAATCCTCCCTTGCAAAGTAATAGAAGAACTGACTCTATTGTCCAAGGCCAATCACTCTTGAATTATTATCCAGCATCTCTCTCTCTCTCTCTTTCTTAAGAAGCTTATCATATACCATACTCCCTCCTCTATATCAGTTTCTCTCTCGCTATTGGATCCCATTTATTTTCTACCATACAATGTCTGCCACTGAAAAGAAAAAAAATTCCTGCCACACCCAGTTCTTCATCACATATTCTTTTTTCCTCTTTATTACAAATGCACTCAGAGAGCTTTGAGAACGTGCAATATGAATCATGCTGTTTCTTCGCCTCTCAATTTCCAGCCACTTATGCTTCAGATTCGGTCTCACTGGCCCTTTTCATAATAACTTTTTCCAGGATCCTCGGAGACCTCAGTAATAACACACACACACACACACACACACACACACACAGAGCGTTTGCCTCCTAATTTTTGAAAGAATCTTAAAACGCTGAAAAGATCTTCCATGGTCTCCGCCTTTACTGAACCCAGTTACATTCCCTACTCTCACCACAATGCCTTTGTTTCCCAGCAGAATTTATTATCTGCTACTCAGAGTAAGGTGGAGATCCTTAAGGAATATCTCTCTTTCCTTTCTAGAACTCTTATTCCAGTTCAGGAAATTGTCATTATTTAGATGCAAAGAAATCAAAGATTCATATTTTAGTGCGGAGCATTCTTCCACATGTCACAGGCTCTTCTAATTCTGACTTGTATTTCTATTTCCATCTCACAAAGGTACCTCAAATATACTATGCCTAAAATAAAGTATACATGTCTCCAAAAAAGACTTTTCCTCCATTATTGGATTGTGAAAGAATTTTATCAATCCATTTGAGTGCACGTGCTATAAAACTTGGTGTTACCAATATCCATCGGCTTTCATTTTCTCCTGCTCTAGTCAAATCTTATTACTTCCTGTCTTTATTTCCAGCACCTTCACTGGCTCTCTTCAAGTCTACTCTCACCATCCCAACGTCGTTCCATTGTCTCTTACTTAGATTACTACCTTAGACTCTCTCACCATTGAGTTTAGGCCCTTCTAGTTCTGCATCTAAAATTTTTGTTTTGCAATAGAAAACTGATTTTCACATTAACATTTTAAAAATTTAATGAATCCTTCTTTCTCTTAGGATTAGGACCAAAAGATATTTTAATAGTATTTTATTTAAATGGTATTTTTATTTCAGTGGTCTTGCTTGAATCTATCTACCAATCCCTCTTATACCCTGATGAGTTTCGGTTTCTTGAATTTACTTTGGTCCATTCTGTCATTTTAACTTGGTTGATTCTTTATCTGCCTGAATCATGTCACTCCTGACTTTCTTCTAATAGCAAATCACTTTTACTTTTTATCTTGAAATTTTCCTTACCTCTCTGATTAACCTTCACGTTACATCATTAATAAAGGATCATCTTTAACTTCATGACTTTCCTCTACTGTTGAACATGTTTATCTATTTAGAAATGCATAACTAAAGCCCATCCGCTCATGAGGCACCCGGAGGCATGGAGGGTTCTAGCCCTGGCCTGCCACCCCAGCAGAGCCTCACAACAAGCCAGACGACCCCCCCTACTCCATGGGGCCCGCCATTTTCCACATCTAGACTTCCCTCTCGTCACAACTCCACCCAGCACACCAGACTATCACAGCCCGGATCATCGACACCCACCCTGCAGCAGTTTTTTTTTTTCAATCCGGCCCAGGTATGCTGAACCAGAGACCCTCAGAAATGGGGCAGAGCTGCTACTTGCTCTCCCTGTGCCCATCCGCTCATGAGGCGCATGGGAAGTATGGCGGGTTCTAGCCCTGGCCTGCCACCCGAGCAGAACCTCACAACAAGCCAGATGACCCCCTACTCCATGGGGCCCGCCATTTTCCACATCCAGACTTCCCTCTTGTCACAACTCCACCCAGCAGACCAGACTATCACAGCCTGGCTCGTGCGGCCGCTATCGGCCACAGGGTTCATCAATAGATGCTTTATTTAGAGGTGACTACAAGAGTATGCCACCCACGGCAAGCCTGGCAAGCTGCTCGTGTAGTATTTGATATGCCAAATACCAGTAACACTTATATTAGGTCATTCCCATGACCTAATATAATGGTTTGAGGCTCTTTATGTTCCTAGAGCAAGCGGATGCCTTTGGGTTCTACTAGCATGAGACAGGACATATGGAGATATTACTGGTGCCCTCTCTAGCAAATAGATGATTAACAGGAAGATAGTGATAGTGATAACTAAAGCCTATGCACATATAACATCCCCACATTAACTTCATGTTTATACTTTATCACTGATATCTTTTCCCACTAAAAAGTGGAAGTGAATGGAATAGTGACTTATTCCTTTTCCAAATATGGCGCTCAAAACATTTGGGGCATTTTCTTTCATTAGAATTTCTGGCCAAATGCCCCTCCTCCATATACCAATGGAAAACTCAATAGCCTCCACCAACACTACCATTTTCTGGCAGAGAAATAGCCCAGCGCCACAGCTCCAAGAGAACCTGTTACCAATGAATCTCCCCAGGAAAACTGGTTCAGGCTGAGAACTCCAGGGCCGCCTTGGTATGGGCACTAGTACATTCCTCTTTCTGAAGGCATGGTAGCCAGTAGCCATAACCAACACTCTCCAACACAGAAACAGCCCAGCTCCACAACTGAACCTCATCGAACTGCCAAGTCACCAAATTATTCCATCCATATAGTCTTGGACTGTGTGCTACGTATCTCCATATTTCGCAGTATTGTCTGTCAGTCCAGAAGGGTCAGCACATCTGCCTGGGAAAGCTACATAGGAGACCATCCAGCTCAGGGAGCAAAAACACAAAAGGCTGATCTAGCACTAAACAGCACATCAGACTGTCAGACAACGACCTTAATAACAAAATTGTGAGATATAATAATGAACACAAATTGGCTTTCATTGCTCTAAGTTTTGAAAATTCCATTCGCCTTTATGTTATTAACACACAGTATGAAGGAAATTTGTGCCTGAAACGGAGCAGGCTGGAGCGGTGGGGGAAAACCGGGAACATTGGTGGGGAAGGTCACTTTGGTGGCCTGGTTTGGTGGACACTTTGGTGGTCACTTTGATGGTCTCCTATGTAGCTTTCCCAGGCAGATGTGCTGACCTTTCCGGATCTTGTCACTTTGGTGGCAAGATCAGTGTTAGACTGGTGTTGGACCATTTAATGTCTGAAACAACTATATTATGAACAACTTGGTAAATCACAATAACAAAACTTAAAAAATGAATTTCCAACATTCAGTCTCATTTTTCTCCTTCTTTAATTCAGCAATGCTATGCTTTTAATAGAGTCTATAGAAAACATCCCTTATTGCAAAGAGTTTTTCTTACCCTGCACAATGGTGAACTGTAATGATAAAAATTGCTTATCAATACTGATTTCCTTTATATATGGTGAATTTTGCACTTTGTACTCTTACTTGCCTTCCTAACTCAAGCCTTTGAGTTTAGGCACAAAACATATTTTTCAGTATACACTCTAACTATTAATCAACAGAAAAACAATGAATCAGGAAAGCCTTTGCCTACTCATAAAATAAGCTGTGTTTCCCCAGTATATTAGATTTAATTAGAGAAGTTAAATCTAACCTTCAGAGTTTTAATTATATTAAGCAAAGTTTTACTAATTTTATTTAATACACTATCATCTAGGGGTTCGGCTCCATATAATTATATGGAAAAGTGAGCTCAGGTCTTGTGGCAGTCCCACTTCACACTCAGCCAGGCTTTCTGTATTAGCATTTTCAAACTCATTATTTAACTGGGAGGTTGAAACTTGCCTGAGTTTTCTGATGAATGCTGTGCCTTTCAAATTGACTTTTGCTGTGGTCACTGGGGTATATATTGTTTGAATTAAATTCATTTTCCATTGAAAAATAAAGCAGTGTGAGTGGCGTTTCCAGTTTCTATGTTTAAATTAAGACTTTCTTATATTTTTTCCCTTTTTTTTGCCATATCTGGCTGCACATGGCTTACGCCTGGGTACACATTCAGGGTTCACTCCTTGGCAGAGATAAAGGGACCATACGTGGCGCTGGAGATGAAACCCAATTTGGCTACTTGGAAGGCAACCCCTGTACCAGCTGCACTATTTCCCTGGCCCCGAAAGAAAGACTTGCTATCTTTTTAGTCATGTGCTGTTAGGCATATTATTTAATTGTGCTGTCTCCTTTTCTTCATCTGTAAAATGGACACGTATTGACTGACCAGTAGAAAGCCTCTCCCTTCGAATCTCTAAATTCTCATAATATTTTACTGATTCTGTTGTTCCCTGACACAACATGTATTTCCCTAATTCATGGCCACAGATACACAGATACATGTTTTGCTTCTATGGCTGGATCAGGAAATTCCTGTTAATGCCCACTTGTGAATTTACTAGAGGAAAATATGTCTCAGTTTGGCCAATAAATTAGATGGTAAAAGTGGCATGACTGTTATTTGATATGTCTACTCTGGAGAGACACTGCCTGGGTTCAAATCTGTTCTCTCTAATTTTGTCACATTGTAGGGCCAGTTAGTCAACTTCCTTATTATCTCGGCTGTAAAAAGCAGTATCCTTTAGAGCGATATAGCACAGTGTTTAGGGCATTTGCCTTGTAGGCAGCTGACCCAGGTTTAATCCCCAGCATCCCATATGGTCCCCGTGCACTGTCAGGAGTAATTCCTGAGTGCGCAGGCAGGAGTAACCCCTGAGCATAGCCAGGTGTGACCAAAAAAAAAAAAAGCAGTATCATTTTAGCATGGAATGCCTTCAAAGGCATCAAAGAAATAGCTAAAAGGACAAAGAACCTCCGGCTCCAGGCACATCTCTTTGACTCCACCTTTCTCCCTGCATTAACATACGCCTCAGAGACCTGGGCCCTACGAAAGCAGGATGAGAATGCTATTCGGGTCTCCCAGAGAGGAATCGAAAGAGCTATGCTTGGAATATCATGCCTCACTCAAGTGAGAGAAGGAATCCGGAGTTCTGACCTCCGTCGCTATTCCAGAATCAGGGATGCTGTCTTGTTTGCCAATGCATCGAAAATCAGATGGGCTGGACATGTAATGCAATTTGGAGACAACCGCTGGACTAGAGCCATTACCGACTGGATCCCACGGGATGTCAAAAGATCACGTGGCCGCCCACCTACAAGATGGTCAGACTTCCTTGTCAAGACCCTGAAGGAACGGTTTGAGGCTCTTCATATTCCTGAATCAACCAGATGCCATTGGGCTACATTGGCACATGATAGGGTCCAATGGAAATGTTACTGGCGCCAGCTCGAGCAAATGGGTGAATAGCAGGATTCAAGTGATCATTTTAGCAAGGATCACATCAGTTATTTTGTATTTTTTGTAAAGTACACATCAGTTATTTGTATAATTAAACAGCACCTACCAATCCTGCTGTCAATAGTAACTATTATGAGCATCAAGTTGTACAATCTTAGCCATACCTAAATCTTAGTACCTTTGGCTGGGTTTTACTTCACTTGCCTATACATTGGTAGAAAGCTATCTACCTCACAGGGTTACTGAGAAGATTAAGTTAAATGTCCTCATTCAAGTTAAATGTCCTCATTCAAGTGTCTGGAAAGTGCAAAGGGCTGGAAAGTTTGCCTTGCAAACAGGGAGGCCTAGATTCTATCTCAAACCACCTGTTTTCTGGAGCCTAAACAAGAGTGACATCTGAGCACCAAACTGGGAACAGCACGGAAACCACTTGGGTGATCGAGAAAAAACAACAAAAAGTTTCAATGTTATTACATTAGTAAATGGTAAGTACAGCACACTATCGTATCTAAGCCTGCAACTTCAATTGACAAATGAATTATTCCTCACTGAAGATTAAACTGTTACTATTTTAATATATAAAATATTGTTAAATCAATTTATGAATTTATACTTTATGAATATACATTTATGAATTTATTTATAAATAAGTTAATATTATAACAATTCGTTCAAGACCCTGAGCGAACGGTTAGAAGCTCTTTGTATTCCTGAAGCAACCAGATGCCATTGGGCTACACTGGCACATGATAGGGTCAAATGGAAATATTACTGGCACTCGCTTGAGCAAATCCACGAATAACGGATGGCAAGTGATCAAGTGATTATAACAATACTATTATATAAACACAATAGAGTTAAATGAATTTATGAAGCAGCTGTTTAAGTTGTGAGTCCAATTTTCTACAGCTCTAGAACAGGTTTTTTCCAGTTCTCGACCCTGAACCCTGGGTCCCCTATGGGGAAGAGCATGCCCTTTGCTAAGTCACACCCAGGCACAGACTTTGGAAATATTTACTGTACCTACCCACGCTCAAAAAATGTCTTTGTCATATCTCTGGTCTGGGAAAGGTCTCTACATAGCTTTCTAATGAATAATTTTCTGTGTTGTTCTCTAATTTTTTTTTTTTAGCCTTTAACTTTATATTTTCACACAGCACTGTCTCGCAATTGTCTTTCATCCAATCATTGCCTGTCCATGATTCTAGATTTCATCTTCTTTTTTTTTTAAATTTTCTTTATTTTTTTTTCTTTTTTGGGTCACACCTGGCGATGCTCAGGGATTACTCCCTGGCAGTGCTCGGGGACCATATGGGATGCCGGGATCGAACCCAGGCCGGCACAGGCCGGCCGTGTGCAAGGCAAATGCCCTACCTGCTGGGCTATCCCTCCGACCCCTAGATTTTATCTTTAATCCCATTCATTACTTTAAACCCACATATTAGCTTGCTATCTTGTACATCAATTGAAGTACAGAAAAATATAAATTTCACAATTTCTTTATTATGACTCTTTTATTCTTTGAGACATGGCAGTATCATTCATTTGGTCTTCAGGGACCTTTTTTGAGCCATCTGACCCTTTCTTCTGCCTTGATCCCTTCCAGGCAATGATCCATCCCGAAAGTTTGTGTTGGGGGAGGAACTATCCCAAGGAAAACTATTTTTTAATTACATTGTCAATCACTATGATAATCTCCTTTGCATTGGTTTTGCCAAGACCATCTTCCTTCATAAACTTTTTATGTGTTTCAAGTTCAATTGTCATGTGATCCTTCCCAGTAATTTCCTCCATAAGGTCTAACACAACTGGCAGACCTGTAAGAGTGATCTTCCCAGATAATTGTTCTCATCAACTGCTAACTCGCCATTGACTAAAAAAAGACTCCTAGGTGAATTAACTGCTTGACCTTCAAACCTGTCTTAACAAGTCTTACCTAGACTTACTGTGAAACAGAAAAACTGAGGGATGGGTCTTAGCTCAAAGGTAACAAGTAGCTACCACATAGTTTACACTCAGTAATATTTAATAAAATGGGTAAAAGGAAAGAGGTTTTCTTCCCTATACTTCCCAGCACTCTGGGGCCTATATGGCGGCTCCATATCCATATACTCAACAAATGCTTTAATTTTCTACTTAATCGCACTGGTCTCTACTGTCTCATCCAAAATAGAAGCTTTTCATTCTCTTTTCTTATTTTTTTCATTTTCTTAGTTTTGGGACAATGGCATGGGTGGGCAGGCGACATCCTTAAGCATAGCCTATATTATCACTTCCCAGAAAATTTACGCTTTCTAATTTTCATGTTATTTCCAAGGTTATTCTGAACTTAAACTTGGTGGAGTTTCTCCAATCTTTCAACAAATACGTAAAAAAAAAAAATCAGTGTCATAGAACATTTTTTATTTATTACATTTCCGAACTTTCTACCTACCTTAAAGCACTCTGTAAGAGGTCCTCAAATTAGTGACATTTGGCAAATATTAGAGATACTCAAATATTTACTTAATTCTGTACACTTTTGGTGCAGGTTATTGTACACTTTTGGTGCAGGTTATTGTATGGCAACAACTTCCTTCCTTCCTTCCTTCCTTCCTTCCTTCCTTCCTTCCTTCCTTATTTCCTTCCTTCCTTCCTTCCTTCCTTCCTTCCTTCCTTCCTTCCCTTCCCTTCCCTTTCCTTCCTTCCTTCCTTTCCTTCCTTTCCTTCCTTCTTTTCCTTCCAAAATTTTTATTATACCACCATGAGATATACAGTTACCAAAGTGCTCATATTTAGGTTTCAGTCATACAGTGTTCCAGCACCCATCCCCTCCACCAGTGCCCATTTCCCTCCACCAATGTTCCCCCTACCCCAGCCTGCATCTGTGCAGGAGAATTTTTTCTCTCTCTCTCTCTCTCTCTCTCTCTCTCTCTCTCTCTCTCTCTCTCTCTCTCTCTCTCTCCCTCCCTCCCCCTCCCCCTCTCCTTCTCCCTCCCTCCACACACTGTGACTTTCAATACATACAGTTAGAGGTTATCATGTGTATCCTATTGCCTACTTTCAATGCTCAGTTCTACGCTGGTATTATCATTTACCATAATTATTACTACACTGTTCCTTTCTCTGTATTGCCTAACCTCTCAGTCCCACAGATTTGCAGTAGATTCTACCAACTGACAAGACCTCCTGATCCATGTCTATTTATCTTTCTATATTGCTAAAGCCATATCATTCTTGGAATATAAAAATCAACTAAATATTAAATCGAGAATTTGTGTTAGGAGAAGCAACAGCTCAGTGGGGGAGAATCGCGAGCTTATGCAGAAGCATCGCCATTCAGGGACGCATATTGTTTGAGAAGAACGGGAATACAAACACTCAGCTTCCCTTCTGGCTTCCTTTCATTTCCTGCCCTCAGTCCCAAGCATTCCATACACTTACTTTATATTCTCATTGGCAGGTACTTCAGGCAGCTGCACAGTGATCATGCCATCCAAGTTGGTCTTCCCGATGAAGGCGGGCTTGGTGAAGCACATCCGGGCAGTCTTAGCTGTGACCCTGTGCTGCAGTCCACCGGCACTGTTTCCTCGATTGGTCAGCACAAAAGGAATATGACTTCTCAGGCTTCAGGTTGACAATCAACTTCTGGGTAGCTCGACCGTCCACTTCTTCTACCATTTTCCCATCATCATATAGGATCTAGGGAGTTGCAACCAACCAAAATAGATTTGATTACTAGAGAGGCAAAATAAATGTTCTAAAGGGATGCATACTGGCTCACAGAAAATGCTTATCAGGGCAACTCTTACTTTGGGAAATTCCTAAGGCTATCAGTGTTCAAAGTTCTGGAAAGAAATCCTTTTTTTTCTTTTAGTTCTTAATATGTGATTCTATAATGTTGCTTAGTTGGTCAAAAATACATCAAAATATGTGTAATATCTTTTCAAGTTTTGACCACTCAGTTGTATGTGATCTTAATGAAATGTGTTCAGAAAAGCTCTATGTCTTCCAGGTATTATTTATATCACATATTTCCTTCCTCCCTAAATCCTTTCAATTCCTGCTCCTAAATATATTTTTATATCAAAAACATTTCTCTTGTCATTTCATAGATTTCAACTTTCATTAACATCTCTCCATGTTGAACCAAAGTTTAAAAATATGCAAAGACTTCAGGCCAATAAACACATAAAAACCTCCTAGAATGTTTAATCATAAAAATGGTAGAAACCATGCAATTTTTTGGGTACAAAAAATCAAACCACCAACTATTAAAAACATTCAACTTGGAAGATCTATGTGGCCTACAAGTAATGTCAAACCTGTATGGCCTGCCACCTCCTCCTCAGAGAGGAAAGGTTGCAATGTCAAAGTGTCACTCTCCATCCCTACGTGACAGCTAGGAATGACAATAGCAAGCAGGAGTAGGCAAATCAAAGCGAAAGCCTGCTTTGTGAAAAAATGTCTCTAGGTGAACTGCACCTTCATATATACCGACAGTATCTTTTCCAACTTAGCAGACAACTTACTTTGAATGGCATGGCGGAATTGTAATTCTCTGGAATCTCCCAAGACAGTAACACCGAGTCTTCATGACTGCTTTGACATGGAAATTTTTTTGCAAACACTGCTGGAAAAGGAAAAACAGTGTATTTAAACTACTCCTATAACTTATTACCTGCTCCTTTCCACCATGGACCAGAGGGCTTAAGCTCTATGCTGTCTATTCAAATCAGAGAGAGAAGTATGATTTGCCTACCTGTTGAGAGTATTCATTTTAGTACCCCATTCTCATAAAGTTCTCTCCTTTCTCTCCACTCAGTCAACTAGATTACGCTTGTTTTCCTTACCTGAGAACATGGGGGTGCTGTCAGCCAGACTTGCTAGGCTTTCTAAAACTGAAACCTAAGGCATCCAAAACACAGTAAGGTTCACATACTTTACCTTCTTGGCTTTTGCTGAACCTATTAATATGAATGGGCCGATCAGTTATTTATAGCTTCAAAATACTGATTTCCAAAGCCCGACATTCCTTTAAAGGAGGAAGGCCATAAGCAGACAAATCCTACCTTGATCCACAGGCAGTGTCCTGAACTGGACACTGGGACTATATGGCCCGGGCCCTTTGCTCGTGTGAGCACGTACTTTTTACATCATATGTGGTATCTGGTTTTAAGCCAGTGAGTGTCACAGTGGTGTCAGCTGGAACAATCAGCTGCTCCATTGGAAGAAGAGGGATGTTGATATCCCTATACAGAACGGTATACTTGGTGATAACGCCATTTCTCTCTGCCAGGACGGGTGGCTGCCAAGAAAACTGGACGGAGGTTGAGGTGATGCTTTCTGAGTGGAGATTCTGAGGGAATCCAGCGGAACATCTTCTGGAACAGAAATTTCCTTTACCATCTCCTCTCCAAAACCCACTTTGTTTCTGGCTGAGAGCCGGAAGATGTATGACGCTCCTCTGTGGATGTCTGTCGCTGTAAAGTGATCTTCTTTGTCAGAGAATTCAAGAGTAGTGAGCGGCTCCATATCCTTCCTGCCGAATTTTAGACGGTAGCCCTGAATCGGTCCAAACGTGTCCACAGGGGTGCCACTGAATGAGAGCAGTATTCATCTGGGTGTGGTTGATCACAAGTCGGGGTTTCCCTGGAACTGGAGCACAGCAAAATGCGAGTGGTAAAACCAACCTACAGGAATACTAACATTTCAACCACTGGTGAGGGAAAGTACCATTTCACTCGACTGTCCCATTCTGATCTGTACAATGGCCTTCATTTCCACTAGAATATGTTCCCTCTGGAAGTAGGCTAAGGTACTGGAATTTGATAATGGCACAATTCAGAAATTAATGAAATGGTAAGGAAGTGATGTGTTTTTAAATATATTCACATGTGAAACTTACCAAAAGGTTTCTACTACAGAGATATGAGTCTTAGTAAACATGAACTCATTAGATAGAGTTAAAAAAAATTCTACTCCATTTAAAAATCACTGGGTACATGCACTATACCAGACACTGTGCTGGCACGTACCATCCCATTTGGTTTACATCCTTTTATTTTGATGGGAAAAGAGGCCTCAAATGTGGTACTCAGAGGTTTATGGCCCACCCAATAATTGTCGGCCAGCCTTGCCAGTGGTTTAATGAAAAGCCTAAATATGCAGTGCTAAGGATAGCTGGGATACCCCAACACTGCATAACCTGCAGTTCTCGAGGGGTTTCTATGGTCAGAGATGTGATGCTGGAGACCAAGCTGGGGCTAACTGCACAAGACACATGCCTGACCCGCTGTACTGTCTCTCTGGGCCTGATTCACATTCTTTAATTTGGACTATACTGTCGGCGGGCCCCCGGGTCCCGACAGTGCGGGAGCGGTTCCCTTCTACCTGAAGCCGGGGCGAATGAAAACTCAGGAACCGATGCAGTTTTAAAAGGCTTTACTTATCACAGGTTCAGGCATACAAATCAGCAAAAGGAAAAACCCGATGCTTAGGATTCCAGGCTAGAACCCCAGCCAGTAGCCAAGATGGCGACCACCAGTGTAAAAGCTTCAAGGGGAAAGAACGCCACAAGGAGAGATCCACAAGGAAGAAGAAGGCGCGAGCGGGAACCGCTAGTTTATATCCTTAACACAGCCTTCTCCCACTGTTATGAAAGCAGGGAGGGTAATGCCCTTAGGTAATCCCTCCTGCACTCACTAGCCTTTACTGTGCTAATGTTTTGGCCGAAATCTGCTGGGAATGCCTTGTAGTGTAGAGAAGGGGGTTTCTGGATGCATGTCTCTGTACCAAAGACCAACACCAATCAGTTAATATTTCAAGCCTTACAAGTCTCCTTACTCTTGTAGTTTTATATTTTAGTTGCCTTTGGTATACAGGGGAGCCATGCTTTTGCTTGGAAGCAAACAGCTTCTCGGTAATACTTAGGTGTCCAGCCAGGCTAATATCTGGTAAGATCTAGCTAGTCCACGATGATTGGAAGCTGGGGAATATTTATGCCAGCTAGTACAGCATATGGAGATAAACTGCCACATTTAGACTACCCCTTATTCGGTGATTTGCGGGGGCAATCAGATAGCGGCCCTAGGTCCGCAACATACACTGTCTGTAATAAGGGTGCTATTATGTCTATAAAAAATGAGAACCAGAGAAATAGAAAGATTTCCCAGGTCAGATGTGTAAAAAGTGAGGTGAACCCAGATGTGTCTGAGTCTGTACTCTAAGCTCTTAAATACACTGCTATAGTTCTACATATTTTTTTAACAAAATAATTTGCTTTGAAAAATTTGGTATGAATCTAACTTGCGTACTTTTTTCTATCCTTATACTTTATCGCTCAAGTGATTCTCATCAAATTCTTAATTTGAAAAAGGGAATTTAATTAAGGCCTACCCTCATGATGCTGAAGATATTAAAGGGAAAAACACATGTAAAAGGCTGAACAAGGGGGCTTATCTTCTGGTAATATTAATCATAATTATTAATTAGAACAATAATCTCAGTGATAAGGGGGATAATTCCCACAAGTGTACATGTATTTGTTTTATAGTCTGGTATGCTGGGTATGTAAACAGTTTAATTTACATATTCAATGGAGCATACTATTTTTTTTTTAATAAAGAACAACTGTTCCAAAAAAGTCACTGGAAAATACATTGACAGACAATGTAAAGTCATGGTCTCTTTGGAAACCGTCCCAAGATTGGGGGAGGAGATTATCATTAGAATAAATGCTAAATTAAAGAAATGAGAAAATACAAAAATAGGAATCTTAACTAATGTAAGGCTGGCAATAAAAAAAAATATTACCTAAGATGAACGACCTAAAACTTGAGCTGCGCAGGAGGAAGAGAGCGGCATGGAATGTCTTCAAAGGCATCATGCCTTGAAAGGCATCGAAGAAATAGCCAAGAGGACAAAGAACCTCCGGCTCTGGGCACATCTCTTTGACTCCACTGTTCTCCCTGCATTAACATACGCCTCAGAGACCTGGGCCCAACGAAAGCAGGATGAGAATACTATTCAGGTCTCCCAGAGAGGAATCGAAAGAGCTATGCTTGGAATATCACGCCTCGCTCAAGTGAGAGAAGGAATCCGGAGTTCCGACCTCCGTCGCTATTCCAGAATCAGGGACGCTGTCTCGTTTGACAAGGCATCGAAAATCAGATGGGCTGGACATGTAATGCGATTTGGAGACAACCGCTGGACTAGAGCCATTACCGACTGGATCCCACGGGATGTCAAAAGATCACGTGGCCGCCCACCTACAAGATGGTCAGACTTCCTTGTCAAGACCCTGAAGGAACAGTTTGAGGCTCTTCATATTCCTGAATCAACCAGATGCCATTGGGCTATATTGGCACGTGATAGGGTCCAATGGAAATGTTACTGGCGCCCGCTCAAGCAAATCGATGAATAACGGGATTCAAGTGATCAAGTGACCAAAGGTTAAAAACAAATAATTAAGCAGGGTCAGAGAGATGGTCCAGAGATTCGCCTTGCCTGCAAGTGGTCTACTTTGCTCATTACCTGACTCTACATGGTCCATAGTGCATTGCAAAAAAGGACCTCCAAGCACAGAGCTGGGAGGAGTCTCTAACACTAACAGGTATGGCCCATTCCATGCGCCCCAATTAACCAAAACACAAGCAGAAACTTAACCAGAAGACTGAGGCAATATAAAACATTAATTTCTTGATGTGCCTTCATTTTCTATTTTAGAAATTGGGGACTCCAATGATGACATGTTTGATCCCAAAACATACTCATTAAAATATTCCTTTCTATCCATAAACAATTAAGTAGTAGTTTGTTTCACATGGCTGGCTAAATCTAGAGGTGGTTTCCAGAACTCAGTTAATCCACACTACATGGAGGAAGGCAGTTCTTCGTGTTCAGTACGGCAAATACAAATATGTGAATGCATGTCGAATGCTGGCCCAGAAGCCAAATAAAAAATTTGGTACTCATAATTTCTCAGGAAAAGCTATCTAGAAATATTAACGACTAAGTGAGAAACTTTAAACACAAGTCTTGGAATGTTCTTGAATTATCCTATTAATTTAAATATATTTGCCATTATTTTCATTAAAAAGCATAATAAAGGGCAATTTGTGTTATTAAATACATGAAAATTCTTTTACATTTCTTGATATGAACTACAGTTGTAGGTTGCAATTTAATAATATTTGCTAGTCATATTAGAGTATTTTTTGGTCCAAAATTTCACGTTAGAATTGTGTGATAGTGCAAATTTGGAAAATATAAGAGATAAACTCTCTTGTATTTGAATTTTTGGCCACGCCTCCTATTGCTTAAGGACTACCTAGACAATGCCTGGCACATGATATCAGACAGTCCTTAGGAAACCACGAGGTTTTGGGCTTCCTGAACACAAAAATGCACGCTTCAGTCATCTGTGCCATCTGCCTACACCTAGACTGGAAAATTCTAAGAACAAACCACCACTGGTGTTTTAAAAATACCTACTTTGTGATAATCAGAATTTAGGCTACATTAATGTCTTTTCCTTTTTTGAAAACTAGCATACACCATCCTCTGGGTTATGAGAATATAAGGGCTGTGGACTTAGAATCAAGAGATCAAAGTGGCGTCCTAGAAGCAAAGGTTTAGTTCTACCTGCAGATTGCCACTAGGGAGCCCAGAGCTTGTCAGTGACTTGCCTAGTCAGGACAGTCTGACTAGGCAGGATTAAAAGTCCTCTTTTAATCTGGAAAAAATTACTCTGGAAAAAAATGTATCCACTAAATCTGAAAACAATTACCCCGGAATCACCAAGATTCACAAGTAAAGGATTCATAAAATAAATGAATTTTGAGGTCACTTGCTGAAGAACTCACAATATTGCTTCAGCAGAGGCCAGCCACATGAAGCAAATGGCTAAACTCTCAACAAGGATAAACACATGTAGTTTAGATAAGGTGGGATAAGAATTTCTGACAGCTGTGGGGTTTTCCTTCTTTTTCTTTTTTGGGTCACACCTGGTGATGCTCAAGGGTTACTCCTGGCAGTGCTCAGGGGCCATATGGGATGCTGGCTATCGAACCCGGGTCAGTCACGTCCAAGGCAAATGCCCTACCTGCTGGACTATCACTCCGGCCCCAGCTGTGGTATTTTATCCATGGAATAATAGATAAAATAGAAGACAAGAAATGAGTCCTACAACACTACTTATGTGGTTGAAAATAAATTCACAAACTTTCACATATTAGCAGTGGAGTGTATTCCATTTCTGGTTTCTAGAAACTCCTGAAGTGGAAATATCTAGCAACTACCCTTTGTGCAGAGATGCTTACTGCCATACAGAATTTTGTTTGGAAAATACAAATGGGTATAGTGGAGCTCCTGACCAATATATCAATGAATATTATATATGGTTAAAGTTGGAGAATAGGAGATGATGCCTTATACACACTTAAGGAATTAGAAACTACAGGTTCAATTTTAATGTTTTGGAGGTTGGGAAACAAATCTGGTGGTATTCAGGGTTCCGAGGATTGACACAGGCCTCCCGCAAGCAAAGCATGTACTCTAGCCCTTGACCTAACACCCAGCCATTTTAAATGGTTGTCTGGGCCTTTTAAAGGTCAGCCAATGGCACGAATGTCAAAGATTTTCCTTATGCCAGATTACTGATGAAGGCAAGAGGAAAATCAAATTCGTTATTCAAGACAGTTTATTTTTTATATTTATTTATCTATTTGTTCATTTATTTATTTATTTATTTATTTATTTATTTATTTGTTTATTTATTTGTTTATTTATTTAGCTTTTTTGGGTCACCCCAGCGACGCTCAGGGGTTACTCCTGGCTTTGCACTCAGGAATTACTCCTGGACATGTTCGGGGAACATATGGGATGCCGGGATCGAACCCGGGCCTGTACAGGCCGGCCGCATGCAAGGCAAACGCCCCTACCCACTGGGCTATTGCTCCAGCCCTCAAGACAGTTTAGAAGCCATTTCTAGGAGTGTTTTAGTGAACATATTAAAGGAATCAGAGAGGGCTAGGCTGTGGCATAAGTAACTAATTCTAATTTAGGTGATGCCATGTAACCTCCTTATCCTTTTGAATGTTTCAGTTTTTCTAAATCCCTTGCTGCCTTTTTCCTAGAAATTGCAAATTTCAGAAATGGCACACATCTTGCTACCTTTGATTTCTTAACAACAGTACTCATTGGTGATCAGTCAATACAATCCCATTGCTTGTAAATTTAGCTTTAATTTAACCTGGCACCTAAGCGATAATAATTATAATTGACTGGCGTGGTATTACTCCCCCAATTCTCCATATTGTCTAGCCACCCTGGTTTGGCTTCTGCTAGTCTGGGTCCTAAGAACTAGAAGCAGAGTGGCATCAGGACACTATTCACTCCCTCAAGATCATCATTTGCCCCCAGGTTAGGAGGCCCAGCAAAATTCAGCAGCACATATTTTTACCTATGTATATCCCACTGTGGACATACAAAGATATTCCTAACTCCATCACTTAGCTATGGCACCTCCAGCAGAAAAAAAAAAACACAGCAAATTCTCCAAGCTACAGTCCTCTTTTCTACTGTGTAAAACAAAACATGACTGTCTGAGGGCTGGAGTGATAGTACAGAGGTAGGGGGCTTGCTGTGTACTCTGCAAAACCCAGGATCGGTTGCTGACACTCATATGGTCCTTCAAGCTCACCAGGAATAATTCCTAGAGAGTCAGGAGTAAGCCCTGAACATAGTTGGGTGTGGTCCAAGAACCAAGAAAAAAAAATTAGGGCCGGAGTGATGGCCCAGCGGGGAGGCGTTTGCCTTGCACGTGGCCGGCCTGTTCGGCCCGGGTTCGATCCCGGCTCCCATATGGTCCCCGAGCCCGCCAGGGGTAATTCCTGGCGCAGAGCCAGGAGTACCCTGAGCTTGCCGGGTGTGACCCAAAAAAAAAAAAAAAAAAAAAAAAACCTAAACATGCAAAACAACTCCAACTAATTTCACAACATTGACATCTCAGTAGTAGGAGTACAGTAGTAGCACAGCACATTAAATGGAAAAGTACCACAGACACCAACTAAACTCAAAAACAATAACACACAGGCTCAACTAGGAAAAATAGGATAAGAGATTAACAACTCCAAGGTCAGTTAAACATATTTCCACAGTTTTTCTTTTACTGAAGTATTTTCGATAATTACATTAGCCATTTAATTATAACAAGCAATATAAGACAAATTATTATTTGCCTGCTGAGTGGCTGGGATGGCTGGGAAAATGGGATAATGGAGGGAAAGTCAATCTGATGGCAGGACTGGTGCTAGAATACTGAATACCCATGTTGTATTGTATTATAAATCATTGTATTGTATTATAAACATTATAAAATCACGGTGTTTAAATAAAATTTATAAAATTGTTGAGCCTAAAGTGACAGTACAGGGGTAAGGCATTTGCCTTGCATACGGTGAACGTGTGTTCACCCCTGATACCACATATGAGCCAGGGAACCTGCCAGCAGTGATCCCTGAGCACAGACTCAGGAGTAAACCCTGAGCACAGCTTCGAGTGGTCCGAAAAATAAAAAAGAATGATAATAATAATGGATAAAATATAGAAAAAGGTTGGGAGATAGCTTGATGGTCTGTCTTATATGAGGCACGGGCTTATTTTGTGGAACTAAATGGTCCCTTGAGTACCACTGAATACCCTGGTGACAAAGTACTGCAGAAGCAAAGTGGCACAAAACTGCCAGCCAGAAGCACTGAAATAGTCCTTACCCACTGCGCTGAGCAATATGGGGAGGGCCTTCAGCACTCCTGGGGAGCACCCTCAAAATTGCAGTAAAAACTTCACTGTAATTTCAAGTGGCCTTAAACTTAAGTCTTCAGGGAGGTAAACCAGTAAATATGGTACCCAATAATGGGAGTATTATCAAAGAAGCTCCCACAATGTCATAATCACTGAAACACAAGTTAATATTTAATTCAAAAGAATCCCTTGGGTTACATGAATCCTAAGTGGATTGCTGAAGTTTAGATGGGTATCCTTTGTTCCAAAGATATGATTGCTCACAGTTTTAAGAAAAATGCATGAAATACAAACATACCCTCCAACTATACTTTTGCACCTACAATATAATTTCATGAGAACTTCAGAATTCTCCATGGCAGCTCTGACTCAATAGTCTGTCATTGTTTTTAGGAGGCTCACATATCCAAGATCATTAATTCTTCATACTCACATAAATAAAATTATTTTATAATCATATATAAAACAATACAATATAATGTATTCACTGATCACCTGAGAATAAGCTGTAATCCAGGAACGCTTTATGAGCTAGGTAAATTGGCAGCAAAGGAAACTACAGTGATTCTCCTAAAGGAATTATAAATCTGGATTCTCACACCTCTAACCCAGGCTTGCTAGGGAAGTCTCAGAGAAATAATTGTAGAGACATCTAAATTATAAGCATTAGGTACCTTGATACACAGGTCTCCATTAAGAAATACTAAAAATTATGAGTAAATATTCCTAGCAGTCCTGTAGGCGTGTAAGATGTGCCTATTCTAAATATTTTTGTGTTCAGTGACTAAAATGTTATGAGGTAACTAATATTAGCTCATTGAAACATGCATTATATTCCCATTTTTAAAGATTGATATGCTTTGGCTATAAATCTCCCACTTTCTTTTTCCTATTACAGGATCCCTTACTTACAGACAATATATGAGTTTGAAACTCTGAAGACAGTAATAAAGATGGATGAAGGAAACATATCTTCACTTTGGGAATTAATTTTAGGGCTTTAGTCTTGGTTGCCTCCATCCAACAGAGGCTGTTTCCATGGGACGGTCAGCATGGCCCTCTGAACATGAATCGCCTATGCAAGGTGCTAAATGAGCTTGATACGATGGTATTCTTAAAAAAAGCAAAACAGGAAAAAAAAACCCAGAAGACTTTATCTTGAAGGAGTTTTACCATCTGTGATCCTGCTGCTTGAGGCAATTCCAGGTGGCGGGATGTGAGCGAGGCAAATCTTATGACATTTAGACAAATTTGGCAGTGAGCAAGGCACCCGGGAGGGTGCTCAGCATCACAGCTGTTCTGGGCTGTATGCCGTTACACAGAGGTGTGTTCCTAAAAAGTTGCATGGGAAGTGATTCAGGAGGAGTAAATCAAATCATAGATTAAATGTTCCATGGGAGATTGCTATATAAAGAGACAAGAAGAGAATTCTTTTGAAATTATCTCTTAATTTATGTGTTTTACAATGTCAGGTCTTCCTTCATGCTGGCTTTTCTGAAAGCGGCCAATCCAAAGAGATTCTATGAGACATTAAGAAGCTTTGTTCTTTACAAAGGTAAAAAAAAAAAGCATAGCATTTTATTTTTGTTTTCCTTCATTATCCTTTCGGTTCTCCATCCCTCCTTTCCATATGCCTCTTTTGTTTTGTTTTTTGTTTTTTTTTTTGCTTTTTTGGGTCACACCGTGATGCTCAGGGGTTTCTCCTGGCTCTGCACTCAGGAATTACTCCTGGCGGTGCTGGGGGACCATATGGGATGCCGGGGATCGAACCCGGGCTGGCATGGGCCAGCCGCGTGCAAGGCAAATGCCCTACCTGCTGGGCTATTGCTCCGCCCCGCCCATTTGCCTCTTTAAATCCTCACAGCAAGGGGTACAGATGAGAAAGTGGAAAAATAAGTGAAATCGAGTTGTCAATTCAAGTGAGTGACTCTTCTAGATTGGTGTGTGATTGGGAGAGGAGGGGGGGGGTGAATTGACTTCCCTTCCTAAACAGGCTTCCTTCTTGACATCCATGGGTTTGACATTTCTGTGTCTCAGTTCAAAGAGACTATATCCTGAACCTTTCCAAAATGTACCCCGGTGGCCATCCTGTCCATAAGACCCACACCCTTTTATTTCTCACTTGTGACTATATATATGAGGGTCAGCGCCCAGTGTACTGTGGGGACCATGCCAGCGGTGGCTGTTCCTGGGTCTCAAGCATGTAAAGTCTATGTACTCAGACCATTGAGGTATTTCTCCAGCCCAATTTCAACCACTGTTAATATACTCATATATTTACTTTTAGTCATCCTATCCTGATCAGAAAATAAATTTCAAGATAAAACATTCTCCTGTTCTCTAGACTGTCGTATTTCTAATCCTATGAAAAGTGGTACACAGAGGTCCGGAGTCAAATCAAATTTGTTGAATAACTGAATTGTCTGGGGAAAGTTTGTTGTTGTCTATCAAGGAACACAAGAACTGATCACATTCCATTTTTCTCTCTGTGGTATAAGGTGGGATATACGACACAGAAAATCAATACATGCTCAACTGGAATTAGTGTGATTAGAAAATTAGTATATGTCAAGACACATGTAGGTAGAGATAGTACCTGCCCCGTGGTGGAAACCAGTTTTGGCTTGCTGCGAGCACCATCTCCTTTGGTGGTGTAGGCTGTGACAGTAAGGGAGTAGGGAAGTTTCAGGCTGTAGCCCAGAAATGATCATGTCCTGAAATGATACAACAGAATGACGATGATTAAAATCGCGCAATGAATTAACTTTGGGGACGGGACAAGAGGCATCGACTTCACTGTGCACATGCCCGAACATTCCCTGCAGCCATGCCAAGCACTGGACGATCATGCCATGAATCATCTCTGTTCATGCTGATATTTAAGTGGGTCTTTAGCTATTCAATGGAGCGATTCTAAGACTTAAAAATACAAAACCGGAAGTCAAAGTTCCTTAAATTCTTAGATAAAGTTATCTCTGATTTACTAGTTTGCTTAGTTTAGCTCGTCCATGCCTCGGATTTCCTTTTGAAACCTGAGTTCCTCCAGCAGCACCAAGAATGCCTAGAGGGAGTCATATCAGATAAAGAAAATTATGGTTGCTCATAGCAAGCAACCTACAAGGCAATTATTATTCTTGTGCTAGCACCCCCCCGGCTGCACTGCTGCTGCCCGGCCTCTGATGGGTGGTAGAGCTGGTGGTGAAACTGTTTTGTCACCCTGTGAGTATTTTGCCAAACGGAATGTATGTTGGACCTAGATTTCCTGAGAATCAGAGAAGTTTCTTAGATTTCAAGTAACATGCTACTGATTGTATAGGCTACAAACCCAATTTATCATATAGTACGGAAACTCTGCCCAGATATTTACACATCACAAATGTGGGATCAACTAATCCTTAATACCTAGAAAATGTTAAAGACCACAAAATAAGAGTACCCAAAGTTGTGATTTTAGTATGACCAGATGGTCTTAGAACTATTATTGCAAACTAGAAATTACATAATTTTCTAAAAAGGGAACCTGTTTCTTATTTGTTCTAATATTTTCTTTTGGGCTATACACACAGGTGTACACTGACTGTAGCATCTGAAAATTCAGACTTTCGGCATAGCTGTTTTAAAAAAGAAGATAGAGAAATTTGAGTAAAAGACAATGTCATTGTCTTCTACATCTAAAGACAATGCAAACGTGAGCTCACTGAACGGACTGGGTTATGTGGAAAAAAGCAGCGTTTGACTGTGCAAGGCTGTAATGGGCACCATGGAATTCAATTGTTAAATCTTATACCAGATAATGATAGCCTTGGACAATGCATTTCCTTAAATGGGTCTAACTATTATCACCGTGCATATACCATCCTAAACAGCCTTTAGAATTGAGATTCTTCCAGATGCATGGATTGAATTTGGGATATTTAGTTTGCCTTTTAGGTATGTGGAATCATTACAGAAAATACAGAAACCAGGTCAATTACTTGAGAATGGCATTCTACATTATGTCATATTATTTATATGCCATAAATGTATATATATACTAATCCAAACATTGTAATATGTAAATGTCTACATTATTTTTTTCTAAAGTCCCTATTATATGGCAATGAACTATGACTGGAAGCTCACAAAGCTAAGAAGAAACTAGGCTTGCTTCTATCACAAATTCTATAGCAAGGCCTGTATACACATGAACCTTATGTCAGTTTATCATAATAAAACTGGGGTTAACCATATATGTTCTTTTTCTCACAGTCTGTAATAAGAGAAAATGGTGAAACATTTTGAAAGTTGGTAAGTCCTCTATCTCAGCCGAACACACCTCTATTTGCCTGTATCTGTTCTCTTGGATTACATTTTCTTTCAATAGGATGCTACCATCGTGATGGCTTTCCTATCATTTCTATCTTGGTAAGCGGGTCTCATGCCCACAGACCCTCCTTCTGTTTGTTCCCTACCACATATCCATTATTTTTACCTCTACTCAGTATATTTGTCATGAAGCTCTGTCATGACAAAAATAATCCTTTTCAGTCTTTTGTGTCGACTTCATCTTCCTTTTCCTCTTCTTCACCCTCCTCAACTTCCTTTTTTGTCTTCCTCCTCCTTCTTCTAGCTAATCCTGCACTTCCTTCTCCTTCAGTTTTTTGGTGTATTTGGACCACATCCTGTGTTGCTCAGGGGTTCCACCTGGCTCTATGCTCAGGGGTCACTCTTCAGTGCTGGGGGTACAGGATGTGCCTTAAACCCTGTACCATCTTTCTAGCTCAAAAACCACAAAAATTTCTTTTTTCCTCCAGACAAAATTCATCTCTTGCACAGGATCCCTGCAGGGCTCTAGTGGCAAATATCTACAGGAAATTCCCCTTTGACTGTCAAGTGTTACCTCAAAGCTTGCTTAGTTTAAAAGCCTAGCTGTCATTCTCAGAAGACTCAACAAACTCAGTATTTAAAGGAACACCTGTATATCTTCAGGCTTATGAGTTATCTTGAATTATGCTTTCTTTCTCATGCTTTTGGCTAGTCAGCAAAGTTTTGTCAACTTTTCCTCCAAAATACTGATCATACCTGCTTTTTAATATTTCTATTGCCTTAATTATTGAAGTTTTACTTCAGCTACTTCATGACCAACTTGGTCAAATTACTCGTTTACTTATTTCTCTTTACACTTCCTAATCTATCCCAGAAGTTTTTGGTCATTAAGATTCAGGTAATGATGCATGAAATCAATTAAGTCTGTCATGATCAACTTTAAAAAAAGTGACTTGAATGAAAAACAAAATGTTTATGATATTTAAGGGCAAAGAGTTATTTTAACAACCTTGATTTTAGAAATACATAGGAGCTTGTTGTGACATATAATACAATTCTTTTTATGGTTAAAAGAAAATTTTGATTTCTGCTATTTTGTTGTTTCTGCGATTATTTGTTTTTTCTTTTTTGGGCCACACCTGGTGATGCTCAGGGGTTACTCCTGGCTCTGCACTCAGAAACCACTCCTGGCGGTGCTTGGGGGACCATATGAAATGCTGGGGATTGAACCTGGACTGGCACAGGCCGGCCATGTGCAAGGCAAGCCCTACCTGCTGGACCATCGCTCTGGCCCTGTGAATATTCTTATATAACACTTTTACCAAGATTCCCAATAGTCTGTGCTCCAGTTTAAAGAGGGGTGTTTATTTTATTTATTTACTAGTGAAAAAAAGTAGATTAAATTGCTTTTATCTTAACTTTATTTTGAACAGGTGTCTATATTTTTAGAACTAAAGAGTTAGAGTTAACGACCAGCTCTTGAGCTTGATACTTCAGATAATGTTAAAAAAACAATCTCTGCTATTTTTAACATTAACTTACCCAGCTTTTTCATTCATGTCAAATTGGAAAGATCAGTATTACCTGATTATATTACATTATTAACTGCCCCTCGAGGTGTTGCAGGTGTGGCTGCTGTACCCAGCTACGCCAGCAGGTGACAGACAGGATACTGGCTTGTCTACACCCAGGGCTCTGTCCCGTGGGCCCTGGTAGGTTGATGGTCTGTCATAGAAAAGACTGGGCCCCGAGATGAACCCAGAGCCACAGCAGAGCCTGGCAAACTACCCGTGGTGTATTCAATATTACAAAAACAGTAACAATAGTGGACCTCATTCCCAATGAATGGAGACATTACTGGTGCCCGCTTGAGCAAATCGATGAACAAGGGGAAGACAAGAGATACAAGTGATGCAAGTGATTAATTGCATCAGAGGCTGCTTCTGCTATTTTTTACTCTCTCCTTAGAATGTTTTTTTGGGGGCAATATTCAGGGGGTTACTTCTGGCTCTGCACTAAGGAATTACTCTTCGTGGTGCTCAGGGAGCCATATGGGATGTCAGGGCTCGAACCCATGTTCGAGCATGCAAGGCAAATGCCCTACCCACAGTACTATCACTTTGACCCCTGCTTCTTCTATTTTGACCTTTTAAAAATACATCTCCCCCTCACATATCTTCTTTTCTATACTTACTTATCTTCAAGTTCTCAGCTAAGCCAGAAATCATTATATTATCCAAGCTCTCTGTCATTTAATTCACAGTTCTTACTGACACTCACCAATTAACCCAATTAATGTCATAATGCTTAAGATCTTTTTTAAAACTGTGGAGGAACTTTCCGAATTTCCAGTCTTTCCCAGAATTATACCGTGCGTCCTCAAAAGCTAAGTGTCGCATCTAATAGACCCATTCGTATTTTTTATATAAGAAGCTCTTAATAGATTAATGAACGTATTTTCATTAAAAAAAGAAATCATTGTTCAGTAATACTTTCTGCTTCTTAGGATGACTAACTTGAGTGTTCTTAAATTCAGTAGACAAACATTTCAAATCAGTGAAAGACCTGTGCATGTTATCTACTTAACATGAAACCCTGGTGCATGATTATGAGTAGTCTATGACAAACTACTTGACACCTTGGGTGTGCAACGCCTCCAGTTTAAGCATGCTTCCTCTAACCGTGTCATAAGGGTGTTAGTAGCAGCCAACAAAACAACATAAGCTCATAATATTTCTATGCAATTGGTAGCACCATGCCAACTTCACAAAAAAAGTGTGTCACGTAGTGAATCTAGTTTTTAAAATGTTAGTTCATGCATTCAAGCAAACTGTGATATTATCTGAAATAAGTGAAATAAGTGGGAGAAGTACCAAAAAGGACAAGCATTGCTAGCCAGTAACAAATTACTCACATGTTCAGTAGTATCATCAATTTCCCACTGATAGAGATTAATACAGTTGGGGGCAGGATAAAAAGAAATGAAGAGAAATTTGTAGCCTTATATAGGCATAGTACCCTCCAAAGATTAAATATTTTAAGTACATAACTGAAACACTGAGTTTAAGTGAATTCTGCTGTCATTCTCATCTCCCTCTGAGAGGTCAAGAGTAAAGATGATCTTTATTGTTTTCACTGAAACCAGACAACTTTAAAATGTGTGGTTCATTATAATAAATAATACATGGCATAAAGCGAACGTTTCCAATTACACACTACTCTGTGATACTTATTTTGACTTCTTAGGTTACATAATTAAGTCACTAATAAGATTAACATCATTAATTAATTTTGAAGTCATATAACACCAGGAAAGTACAAGCAAGATGTAATAAAATCTCAATGACTAGTTTAAGAGAATATATGAGCTAGTAAAAAACCCAAACACACACATACACAATCACAGCACAAAGATGAACAATTAATAATGACAGCCTGAGTACCAGATACAGGAAATGACTAAATAACATTTAACCACATTTTATTACATAATTCCATTTGTTACCATACTTAACAATGAAAACAGAGACAGACTACTACTGTATAAGTTAAAACATTTTAGAACAGAAGAAGGAAAGCAAAGCCTGATGGTCATATTTATTTTTCATAATAACAAACTTCCAAAATAAAACAAACATATTAATGGCTTCATTGACTTTATACTGAATGCTTTTATAGGTAATACAAAATACTTAGAAAAAACCCCAAAATCTACAAACCTTGTGCCAGAGCCTAAAAAGGGCTCTATAAATCTCCAACTTGATTTATATATATGGCCTTTAGTTCAAAACCATAAACTCCATTTGGAACACACTAATTAGTTACTAACTACACAGAATCCTCTCTGAAATGCTTTAAGGTGGAAACCAACTTTTTTAAGTTGCTGATGACATCAGTTTGTCCTCAGACTACTGTGGCGTCTCAGAGCATTTATGGCTCTCTTATTTTTACAGAGACAAAATAAAAAACTTATTAATCTTATATAGCAGTTTTCAACTTGACTCATATATTCATCATATAAAGGAATTTTTATTATAATATATTTCAATCAAATCATGTCCCTTCTCATGCAAGTAACCAATTTACTAATAAGCAAAGTATTCCCTGACTGATAAAATCCCATCATTATTAGAGCCAGCATGAGTAAGCTAGTTCATGGGTTAACTATTATTAGCATTGTGATTCATTTAATTGAAGAATTCCTCTCTGGTTCCGATAATTTAGTGCAACGTGGAACTACATTTAAATCTTGAATATGCTTAAATATCATGGAACTATATTTGAATCACTAATAATTTATTTAAAAAATGTAAACCAGAGTTTAAAAACCTGATAGTAGGACAGTGGTGAATACACAGTTTTAAACTACTGCCCTAGGAATAATAAGAACAATAGGATTTTACACAGATTCCACTGCTCTTAGTAGTCACTAACTTGGTTCACCACAGGAGAAACCAATTATTTTGTGCTAAGCTCTAATTTAATTTTTATCATTATCATCTTCATTTTAGCGAAATGAAACAATTACTCCCAAGCAATACGTGGTGTGATAAGCAAGACTATATAAACATTGTCTGGATACCTTTTCCTGAATAAAAATGTCCATTTCTCAAAAAAATAATTCACACATTTAGAAAGCAGATTAATTTAGTTCCAAGTAGTTTTAGCACAACAGATCCTATCAGCAAAACTGCTGTCAGAAACTTCTCCTGGAGTTTACAAAATTAATCCACTGGTTTTGAAGCCAGAGAGGCAAACAGGCAAACCCAGCTCTAGCTGTAAAAAAGTGATTATTTGTATTTTCAGAAAAGTTCACCGATTTTAATCAGATTTGAGTATCATGTTATCATACTATACTTCCTCAGATGAAGCCAGTTCTGACTGAGAAGAGATGTCTTTTGAAACTTGAGTTTTGCACAGAATTTCTTCAATGTTACAAAATAATGGAGTTCATTAAAGCGACAGAGGAAAAGAAGGGGCTTCCTTTAAAAGCCAACTGTTGGAATTCCAGAGCTTACCTGAGCATCCGCCAGCATGACATCCTTCAGCATGGGCTGGCCCCCTGGGCTCACCATTTTCCATCCTCACATAGTGCACCTGGTATCCTCGGATCTGGCCATGCTGTTTATTGGGCACAGGTGAGCGCCAGGAGACTTTAACAGATGTTGAGTTGACAGCCTCTACCTCGACTTTGCGAGGCGGACCACTAGGAACTGGAACAACATCATCGGATAAAAGAAAATTATAGGCACTTGTCCCACCCAGTCAGAGCATTTTCTTTACTTAGGACTTTTTTCAGTTTGATTAGTTTCAATTTAAAAAAAAAATGGAAGACCCACTATGATTCCTTTTGAGGAAAACAAACATTTTCAACCAATGAAAATGCTCACCAATCTGCTCTACCTTTTAAGAAAAGATCAAAAAACATGACCGATGTCAAAAAAAGAAATGGAAGAAAAAAGAGTATCAGAGAAATAGAAAAACATGTAAAAAAATGTACAAAAGCCAAGGAAGATGCTTTGAGGTTCAAAGCATTAACGCACAAAGAGGTATAGCATTGAAATAATAACAAAAACTGGTTGTTGATTGTTGTGTGCTTTTTAAAGTTTTCTTTTTTTATAGCAGAATAAAAAAGATTCTTGATTTATATGAATTTTCTTCTCTTTTTTATTCTCTTATCAAAGAAAGGTATTCCATATAAGAGATGCCAAAAAAATTGAAAAACATCAGTGTCTCTGAAATACACAAGACAAAAAAGGCAACAAGAAGATAAGAAGGCAGTTTGGAAAAGTGAACTTCAAAATGGAAAAGAAGTCGCTAAAAAAGCCAAGAAATGCACAGAAGACTTTAGATGAAGGTACAAAGAAGGACCTGGATGGCAGGGTCTTAGGAGCAAACGGTTCTTTTAAAAGGGAAGCAAATTACTCTCTTGAGATTCAAAAACGACAAAAAGAGGAGAAGAAAAAAGTGCCCAGGCTGTAGTAAAGTGAGATCTCTGGCAAAAATACTGCAGTTATAGCGATGCTGGGTCAAAAAGATGAGCAGAGAAAAACAGGTTACTGTAAGCCTATCAACACAGCAGACCAAGACTGTGTCAGAAGGGTGCAAACTGACGGAGCAGAGGAAACATACCATCTTCATCGGTTCGAATCAACACGGACAAGCTCCGGGGCCAGGGCCGACATCTGTGTGGGCTGTCACAGTGATCCGGTACTCAGTCCATTTTTCCAGCTGTTCCAAAAGGTATTTGGTAGTGTCCGAAGGAATTCCCAAAATCTGGTGAGGTTTGTCATCTTCTCCGTCCACAGCGGTATACTTGATGGAGTATTCAGTAATAATGCCATTCTGTTTTTCCACGGGTGGAGGCTGCCAACTTACCAAAATACTAGTGGAACTTGGGCTGGAGCAACTAATGTCTTGAGGAGGAGCAGACGGCTCTTATTTTGGTAGTGAGTTAAAGGAGGGTTTGAGTGAAAGGACAGGAGTGGTTGGAAAAAAAATGATAAAACAAAAGAAAAGGCAAAAATAAATAAATGAACAATAAGGGCAACAAAACAAAAACAAGGCTTTCAAACTTAAATTGGAAAATATAAAGGTAAATTTATGTACCTTGGCTTAGTAATATGAAGAAATAAACAAGAAATGAACACGTGATCAAAAGTAATGGCTAAATAATGGGTGGGGGTTATGTGAAAATGAAATCTCGACATAAAAGAGCCTCAAATAAAGTCACCTACCTGCAATTTAAATTCTTCTGCTAAACCAATCTCTCAGTATTCCCAACCCTACTATGAACTATCCAATGTCTAAAGAGCTGCAAACAGTTTAAGATCTAGTATGCTCTTATATGATGTGCTTCTTAGATGCTATTTTAGACTTTACTGTCTACTCACTACATTCTAAAAATTCTAAAATAAGGGTAATTTCATTTCAAAGGGATTTAAGCGTGAAAAGTTGCCGTAACTGTTAAATACCCTTCCGTTAATTGCAATTTTTTTAAATAAAAGGAAAAAATAGCACCACTACATGAAAGAGTCCCTCTATCTCAAAAACTGCATTGGCCTGTTCAGTTTTGATGAGGAGTCCCAACCTAACATTGATCTTAGCCCATAAACAGTGAGCATGCAGAATCAAGGAGGGATAAAAATGCAGAGTCCAAGATTTACCTACCGAGGGTAATGTCAGGCTTGTTGATTCTGACTGTAACTTGTACTTACCCTACATCAACTTTCAGCTGTTTTTATTATAGCTCTTCTTGAGACACCATTGCTAGTAAAGAATTAGATCCCACCAGCAAATTTTGGTAAAATAAATAATAATCATCTATCCTTTACAGAATGTCAACAACATGGCCATTAAAAAGAAGTTTTTTAAGACAATCCCCCACCCTGAAAGCCATCTAAAAAAGTTATGACTTATGTGCTAAGATAAACTTTCTTACTGAACATTTTAGAACAGTTTGCCGGTGTTCTGAGCAATAATTTACCATCAAATTTATCATACATTTCATTATTTGGAAAAAGTTGAAAAGCAACAAAGAGAATTGCAACTGCTATAATACATTATTTTTGAAATTGAAAATACGTGTTCTAAAGATCAAGTGAAATAGTAAGAAATATGTATAAATATTTTCTTAAAGGCAATGTAAATGATATAATGAATACATCAACTCTCATTTATACTTGAATATATAATTTGGGTATTTCCTTAGACTTTGAAAGTTGTAATATAATGTAGTGTTAGTAATGTCCAGCTGTTTAGATTTTCTCTATTTCCTTGTCTTGTGTTCTTCATTAAAGCCAATCAAAGGGAAAAGCTCTGTACTGACCGAAAGGAAATTCTCTGAAGACAGCCCTATAAATTTGGAATAAGACTTGCAAAATTACTAGACCTCTTTTTTATTGATCCTGACTAGAGGTTTGATTTTTCAAGTTACAATCATCAGGGATGGAAAATAGCTCAAAGGGCTGGAGTGCTTTCCTTGTTTGCGCAGGCGCAGTTGCAAAGTCTGGTACTGTACCCACCGGGCTGAGAGTTCCCAGTGTCTTGCCTGGGACTCCTTCCTTTGCCCAACTTGAAATTTTATATGAATAATCTGGCATCATCAAGAATTAAATGACAATTATAAACACTCATATGAATACTAGTGTCTTGAGAGTTTTATTACTTACTGCTTATGTGAAAGGAAATTTATCTCTCAGAAATATAAATTTTATATTATTGATAGTTCTCAAATTAGGAAAAAGTGTCATCCACTTTACATAATTCAAAGTACTCACACATATCTATTGCATTTATTACTAATTAAAAGTCTAAGGAAATTGCTCCATAAAACTCTTCAATTCAAAGTAAATGCTTGCTTAATAGACTAACTGTACAAAGTAATTAATGAAGGCAGTTTTATAAGCCAGCAAACCTTTTATCGAAACCAGTCTCCCATACAATATACAAAACAACCATCCCTGACACAAAGAACCCTCACTGTGACAGATGATAATGCTTTAGGTTACAGTTCTATGAGAAATTAAGGAAACAGTGTACTGTTTAAAACGGATACTATATTTGTGATTATTCCATTATTTCTAAATATGCCTAATAGAGTTTCTGTGAATGCTCCAAATTTCTGGAGCTACTATTTGCATAGTTAGTTACAAAACAGTCACAAGAACTAAATTTTTGTCTGACTGAAAAAAAAATTTAAAAAATTTGTTTGCTTCTCAGTAAATTTAAAATCCATATACATAACAGAGCTTGATCTTCTGTCTAGTTTCATAAGTTCTCCACTGATCATCTTTCTGTGTTCCAAACTGAATTTTTCTCTTCAGTCGGATAATTCTATTAAATAGGGCATGACAAAACCAAACCCCCTTTATCCATATTTATAAAGGAGATCTCCTATCTCGACTTCCAGAGACGGAAGAATTTGATCTGTTTTCTGGACAAAGTTAGAAACCAGCACAGGTCATGGTCGTAATCAACCCACAAAAATGGATTATTACTAGCATAAACCCAACTGATATGAGGCATAATAATGAGAACATTTGTTTGTTTATGAATATAAAAGCTAGCCATTAGTCCTATACAAAAAGCTGCAGAAGGTAAGCAAAGAGAGACACCTACTTGACTGCATGGTTCTAGCTGATATTTCAGTTGTTGAAGCACCCAGGCCTTGAGGAGAGCGTGCAGCTAGACGGAAGAAGTACAAGCTGTTTGGTTTCAGCCCTTGCAGTCTATAAGATACTCCTGGTTCAATGGTAATCCGTTGCTGTGAATAAGTAACAAAGAAGTTGGTCATCTGTATTATGATTTAGGCAAATATTTCATTATACTGCCATGGTCAGAAGAGATTTCTATAATTTGGGCAGAGTATAGAGCACTTTACTAGAAAATTATGCAAATACCAGTATTTTATATATATTACATATACATATATATTTTCTGCCCCTAGAGGTGTTGCAGGTGTGGTTGCAGTGCCCAGCTGTGTTGACAGGTGGCAGACAGGAGACAGGCTTGTCTACATCCAAGGCTCTGCGCCATGGGCCCTGGATGGTTGATGGTCTGACATAGAAAAAGACTGGCTGGCTGGCCTGGGGGGGGGAAGGGATGGGAGCGGGGGGGGGGGGGGGGGGGGGAGGGGTGGGGGGGGTGGGGTGGGGGGGGGGTCAAGGGCCTGGGATGAACCCAGAGCCTGGCAAGCTACCAGTGGTGTATTTGCTATGCCAAAAACAGTACAATAATGGGTCTCATTTCAAACAAATGGAGACATTACTGGTGCCTGCTCAAGCAAATCGATGAACAGCAGGAAGAAAAATGACGAATGACATATATATTTCATACATGGAAAATCACAGATCATGACAGCAGGTATCTAAACCAGATCAGAGGAAGATTGAGCTGTTATCACCTGTGAACGTTATATACCTTTAAGACATGGTGCTTGAGGAACAGCCCATGAGAGAAAGTGAGACAAAAAACCCTGCTTTAACATGTGTAATGTGCAAATATCTATTTAGCTCATTCATGGCCGTCTATAATCTAAATCCCTATTTCTCAAAGAAAATACAACTGGATAGCAACAGATCCTAGCAAAAAGAGATCTGAAATCCTGAAATTTAGCTGCATCAAAAGTCAGCTATTAGTGATGATGCTAGTTACTGTAGCACTCCCAACTGCCACTGCGCACATTCCAGACAGGCACACAATTTCTCTCCTCTGCAGAGCACAGCATCGGGGAGCACCCATGTGCCTAGGCAGCTTTCCCCTTTCCTTCCAGGCACGCCTCCACTCAGCAGAGACCTGCACCCCCAACCCTGGGTATATAGTCTTTCCTTTAACGCTCTCTGCTCCTCCTCCCCACCTCCTCTCTCTCTACTCACATATTCTTGGAACTGGTATTCTCCCTTAAAACAATTTTACTTCACACTCAAGAAGAAATCGGCTAATTTATAGGAAGTGATGTCAGGCTAAAGGGTTATCCCAACACAGGGTTGGGTATTTGCTTTACATTAGACTGGTTTGATCATGAGTAATCCCTGAGCCTAAAGCCAGGAGTAGCCCACACCATGGCCAAGCATGGCCTCAAAGACAAAAACGAGGGCCGGAGCCATAGTCCAGCAGGGAAGGGCTTTTGATTTGCCTTGCATGCGACCGACTTTAGGCCAGACTTAGCAGTTAGTTGGTCAGATGTCAATGCCAGTGATGCGTGGGGGGATCGCACTTTGCTTGGGCAAGCTCAGACCTTGGCCCGCTGAGCAATTAAACAGCAACTGTAAAAATAACTTTTAACATCACTTAGGGAATTGAAGTATGGATTATTTCATTAAATGTTATAACTAGTACTTTTCATCTCTGTGATTTGCCTTTGCATTTATAAAAAATAAAGTTGTCCTTAGGAAATCAATCTTAGATTGAACATTAGCCTGTACAGTAAATAATAGAATATATTCCTGAGTACATAATAGAGTATCGGTATAAACAGTCGTAAAGGCTTTTTATCAAATACTGTTCACTGTTCACACAAACAGAAATCATTCAAGTGAATTAATAAATAAAACTAGAAAAAATAAGCCTACAGTATTCTAGCTTACAAATGTAAAAGCTTTCAGACAATTTAAATTTACCAAATAATAAAAAATAGAATTTTCTAAATAAACAATTGTCAAGCAGAGTTGGTATGCTAATATTCAAGCAAATCACCAAAAGTATTCTTAAAGGATTGCCATTTCTTTTTATTCTTTATCATATTTTTACCCCACTGAGCAGTGATGCTGAATTTGAAGTCAGTCAATGATAATTTGTGTCCTAGAAGAACAACAATAGTTACGGCATGAGAACTTTTGAGTTAAATCTGTATTTCAATTGCTTATCATTTCAGGAGCTTAATTTCATTGGCTTTGTTAGCTAACTCTCAAATGTTGCATGCATAACTTGGTCTTTGGAAATTCTATTCAATTCATGCATGTTCTAACAGAGGTTTAAGGAAATAAATTATTGTGTGCCATTCAAAATGATGAAGCACAAACTGACAATGGTATCTTTATTATGTATTTTCCTTTAAATTTTAAGTCTTTTGTTTGAGGGAATACACAACATACCCAGCAGTGTATAGGGGTTACTCCTGGCTTTGCACTCATGAATTAATCCTGGCCATGCTTGGGGACCATTTGGGATGTCAGGGATGAAACCTGGGTCAGCTGCATGCAAGACAAATGCCCTACAATTGCCCTACCAACAAATGCCCTATCACTTCACCATATCCTTTATATATATATATATATATATATATATATATATATATATATATTTGCTTTTTGGGTCACACCCGGCAATGCTCAGGGGTTACTCCTGGCTCTGCACTCAGGAATTATTTCTGTGCTGCTCCGGGACCATATGGGATGCCAGGGATCAAACCCAGGTTGGCCGCATGCAAGGCAAACACCCTACCTGCTGTGCTATTGCTCTGCCCCCCAATTTTTTAATTAATAACTTAATGTTATGTATAAAATCCTATTAGCAGTGGTACTGTATATCACAGTGCAAAGAAAAAGATATATATATGAAGCACCTCTCATAGAATCAGACTGGTAAGTGGCTAGCCGGAGGGGAGGGGACAGTGGTGTACAGGAAGTAGACATCTGTGAACGGATTGGTGTTGAAACACTGCATGCCAGAAGCCCACTCATGAACAGCTTTGTAACTTCAGGTAACAAATAAAAGAAATAATAAAAAGAATTTTGGTTGAAAAAATTAGCTTATGGAAGTTTTACCTATAGTTTCATTACATTAAGTTCACATAGTTCCTATTGGAATTTACAGTAACAAAACAAATATTAATTACTATCATATACTCTGATTCTGAAAGTATCATTTTTTTTTTGCCTTTTGGGTCACACCCGGCAATGTTCAGGGGCTACTCCTGGCTCTGCACTCAGGAATTACTCCCTGGCGGTGCTCAGGGACCATATGGGATGCTGGGGATCGAACCCAGGTGGGCAGAGGCCGGCCGCGTGCAAGGCAAACACTCTACCCGCTGGGCTATCGCTCCAGCCCAGTATCATGTTTTTATCTTTATTCACTTACTTTTTATAGGGGTCTGACAATTGCAGGCCTAAAGGTATTAAAGTCTGTAAGCATCTGGGGGCTACGCCAGCCTATCCGTAGCAATGGCCATGTTGTGTGAGAGATTGAGCCTTCTACATGACAAACATGTGCTTTATCTTTTCAGCTAATACAAAGGTCAATTTAGATATTCGATTATTTGGGCTTGGGGACAACGACTGGTGGTAGCTGGGGAACTATAGTGGCAGGCACCCGGCACAGCATATGCCAATGAGATGGTTAATGCTAACCCTGATGCCCTATTCAAACAATCAATATACAGGAGCACGATACACTAATCATTAAAACAGAATTCTAGAACTCAACTGCTAATATTTAAAATCCCAGTTCTGTAAGAAAAGGGAACAATATTTTCTGGTCTTTACATTGCATTGTAGATGAAAAGAAAAATAATTACAAGGGTGTCAAAATGTCACCTTTGATAGAGCTAAGGGTTAAGTTTTGTGAGATAGGATCAGAGAGGTGGGTGTCTGCCTCACAAGCACTGACCCGGATTTGATCTCTGGCTTCCCATAAGATTCCCCCAGCACAGCCAGGATTACTTCCTTGTGCGGAACTAGGAGAAAACCCTGAGATCACCAATATAAGCAAGCACCCCCAAAAAAAAAAAACAAGAAAGGATTTTTTGAGACAATTAGAATAGTGCCTTTTAATACATATGACATTTATCTTAAATGGTTTTTCTTTTTGATAACCATCAACAATTTCCTGCCTTATTTAGTGTTATTTTAGTGGCATAACATTTTCAAACTTTACTTATATACAAAATAATATCAAATAACTCTTGCACACAAAAAAGAAATACTATGATGCATCTTTCTGTAAAATTCGCATGGAAAATTCATACACCCAAATCCTAATTTAGTCAGTGTCTGTGATAACTTAAGTGCTTTAATGCAGAAGAGAAATTGGGGGAGTTTCAGATCTTGAAAGCATATTATTTTACAGTTTATTTCTTCCAAAAGAAATTTGGAAATTTGAACAGAACAGAGATCGAATACAGAAGTATTTGTTTTTACTTTTTCCACTTACCACAAAAAGTTTGTGTAAGTACTCGGTGTTTGTTTACATCAAGTCTCTCTATCAATGAATACATCTTTTTCACCAAGGTACTCCATAATTATCTGGCCTTTTACTAGATCTGGGTTAGGTACACAAAGTTGTAATGAATAGTTAAGAAGAAACAAAGTCTTACCTCTTCTCCATGTTCCCCATCTTTGTAGACCAGTTCATAGTTGGCGATAGAGTCTGAACGTGGAGGTGCCCAAGAGAGCAAAATGCTCGTTTCAGACTCGGGCTCTGCTCTGAAGCTTAGAGGCTGCCCTGGAACTAAAAAGAAGGAAGCAAAGTTAAGTTCGTCGCGATCATGAATATTCCACATCTAGGGTCTTAAAAAGTTCTACCATGTATGAATCCCTTAAACCTTTCTAAATATGCCAACGTGGACAAGCTCCCTGAACCTTTTAATCTCTCCTGTTGTTGAAATTAACATGCTTATAAAGTAGATTTTGTCTTCAATGAAGGTCAAGAAGATGATTATAAATATTGCCCTTGTCCTTGAATAGTTTAATATCTATATGGCATATAAGATAGAGCAGAATTAAAAAAATATACAATGTGGACCTCTGAAGGCAAATTTAAGAATGATTCAATTGTATGCATCATAATACTGTTGGAAGAAGTAAATGAGTTTATTTAAACTATGAGTGTGGAATAAATGATACATAAATCACAGTGAACACATAATGCATAAAGGCTATTATTTTACAACTGGGTGAAAACCAGTTCTTGAATACTGCATTGTGTTAAAGTTAAATCCAATTCGATTTCTAAAATCCTACTTTCACTCCATTAATAAAACCTACAGGCAATCATAGTCACGTAGGTTTTTTTTCATCTATTTACATTCAAAAAATATATTTTAAATGGGGGGGAAGTGAATTACCACCTTATTCAGTTGTTATATTAGAGCAACGTTTATTAATCACAACCTTTCAGTTAACACTTAATCCCATTACATCCACTATCCAGTATATCCAGGTTAATATACTTTAAGATATTACTAACATGATTAACCTTAAATTACTCTTGGTTAACAGCAACTCTGATTGGTTGGTGACTATTTATTGCAGACTTTTAGATAATGCAATGATTATTTTTATATTCTGGCAGGATTCAAGTGCTGTAGCTAAAGATATATCCACAAACTCACATGTTCACAAAAGAATTCTGTGTACTGTTACATCAAAAGTAAATTAGTATTTGCATACAATCAGGCTTGCAATTTCACCCCAGAGATGAAATAAATTAATAGCCAAAGTGTTTCTGTTAAGTTTTGGAGCATCATATTGTAGTAATAGGTCTTCAGACAAATAAAATATATTATTTTATTTTTCTTTCGTCATCCTTTTCTGAGTTCCATTAGAAATGCCTGGTTTTGACAAAGATGAAATTCTAAAGGATCTATCAGAATAGCTTCTAGGATCCCTGATTAACACTTTCTCTGTCTGGACTGCTAAAGGACAAATCTGCCTTTGTATCTCTATCTGTGCATTGCTTTATGTGATACTGTGTATTGGGGGGTGCATGTCAGAAGACACACATTATATCTGGACTGAGCCTTAAGGCTACCAATAATCAGTGTTTCAAATATCTAACTGCCTTCTTCATCTTTTCTCTCTTGATTTTGGTGTCATAAACCTTGACAGATGCATTAACTGATGTCTCTGTTGACAGACATTCTGATCAGGGTATTTACTTCAAAAAAAAAAACCTGGCTAGTGGGTGATTTAATCATTTAGACAGAGGAGGGGGATAGAAGAAGATGAAAGAAGAGCAAATGGAGGAATACATTGAAATGAATACGAAACAAGCAGGTAGGAAAGCAAATGGAAATATATTACGTGTAAAAGGATGCACTAAACCACTGACGAGCAAAATGTAGGTCACAAATGATCGGATGGGTTGAGAAACTATTACCAGACTCTAATGTTCAGATGAAAAAAGGATTTTTGTCCCCCAAATATTCACTCTCTGTTCTGTCTCTCACACACACAGACATACACACACACACACACACACACACACACACACACAGAGGTCACAGTGTTCAGTCACATTTTTTCTCCAAGTTCATGCCTCTTTTCTTTTCTGCTTGACTTTCTTGACTAGAGATTGAAGAAAGTATTGTAAGAACTCCTTACTTAAAACCTGAATACAGCATTATCAAGAATTAAAAATAAGATCAGTATTAAAAGGTTGCTCTTAAGAATAGCTGATTGTTCTGTACTTATTCCCTGCCTAGTACTAATAATAGATACTGATAAATAAAATTTTATAAAGCTCCATGAGGGGCCGCCATCTTCCACATCGGACTTTCCTCTCGTCAGAACTCTACACAGCAGCAGACGATCCTACCACAGCCCGGATCATTGACACCCACCCTGCAGCAGTTTTTTTTTTTTTTTCAATCCGGCCCAGGTATGCTGATCCAGAGACTTACAGACATGGGGCAGAGCTGCTACTTGCTCTCCCTGTGCCCAGCCGCTACGAGGCACCCGGGAGGGATGGCGGGTTCTAGCTCTGGCCCACCATTCCAGCAGGGTCTCACAACAAGCCTGACGACCCCCTCCCCACTCCATGAGGGCCGCCATCTTCCACATTGGACTTTCCTCTTGTCAGAACTCCACCCAGCAGCCAGTCTCGCGTGGCCACGTTTCATCAATAAATGCTGTATTTAGAGGTGACTACAAGAGTATGACACCCACACGGCAAGCCTGGTAAGCCGCCCATGTCATATTTGATATGCCAAATACCAGTAACAATTATATTAGGTCATCTCTATGACCTAATATAATAGTCTGAGGCTCTTTATGTTCCTGGAGCAAGCAGGTGCCCTTGGGCTCTACTAGCATGAGGCAGGACATATGGAGATATTACTGGTGCCAGCTCGAGCAAATCAATGATGAACGCGAAGATAGTGATAGTGAAAGCCTAATGTTTACCTCTTTAACTTAACTATTTCTTTTCTGCATCTTGAATAAATAGGTCATAATGTCCACTAGGACTGTCTGATACTCAGATTCTGTGTGGGTCTATTCAGAGTCTTCTAAACAGAAAATTAGACTGACTACCTGTGTGTGTGTGAGCTATGCTTTTGATTCTAGGACAAAGTATATATGGTGTGCATGGTCAAAATGAAACTAAGTCTGTTCTATTAATACATAAAGCATTCTTACCTTTTACTGTCTCCTAAAAAGTAAAAGTAGTTTCAAAGGTAATTTAAGTTGCTAAGTTTGAAACTGATGGTAGACATAGAGAAGCTTAAAGCTGTCAGATAAGTAAATCAGATGGATCTGTAGTATCTGTTGGGCCCGGGGCTTACAAGATAATGCTTGGACAACTTGATGGAGTTGGAATGCTCAGAAATCCACAGTGCTGCCTTATGGAATGTAGACCTTAGGCTTGCCTGAGGTTTTGATATCTACACAGAATTTGATAATTACTACGTAAACATTTTTTATTTGAACTGCAAACTGAATTACTTAAATTATATATTTAATCTAAAGGCAAAATGTGTCTATGTGCAAAATCCAGTACATGGACCAATACTCTAAGACAGTTTCCATTATTTCAGATTGCTCACAAAATCCTTTGGGGTGGCACTGTTCAGAATTTCTGGGAACTGAGGGTTCCCAGAAACTAAGGTAGCATGGCTTCTTCAGGGTAACTTAGCTAAAGTTGAAATAGCCATGATGAATTAGAGTATTCAGAGAAAATTAGCCTATTAAATTAATGGTTGTATGTTGTATTCTCATGTATTATTCCTATTGGTCAAAATTTTTTGATGAGAAAACATTTTAAGTGACTTCCAGCTGTCATATTTATTGTCTTTGAACCATTTGGAGGCACAGAGATTATTTCGTCTTTCAATTTTATTTTTATACCAAATATGGCTAGAGAGGTGCTATAATTATTTATGTATATTTTTCTTGCCTTTCCCTTTTTTCTCTCAGAAAAAGTTTGATGCACAACTAACAATTTCACCTTGCTATAGTAAAACTATGAATTATAACTAAACAGACCTGCAAGGGGCCCTTTATTGGTGAAGTTTCCATATATTAACAAGTTATACATTTAAACACATTTATGTACCAAAATAAGCAGAATTACAAAACTCATTAAAACAAAAAATCAAGATAAAGAAGTCTTTTTTAATTACAAGAAATGCATCATAAAGTGCTTAGTACATTAGGATCTGTACAAATATTGCTTTGAACCATTATTAGATTCTAAAAGAAAACTTAAACTTTCTATCGAGTTATAGTTATATTTATATCTAGAACCCCATAGTCATTGTAAAAATTACTTAGAAAAAGTATTTAAATGGGGTTTATGATTTTAGCTATTGATCAGTGTTTTTCTAGTATGCTTATTCAGGTTTGACAAATAATAATGAAATTATTTATAAAGCTATATAAAGCTAAAGTAGTAAGTGTCCAAATATCATAATTCTACGCAATTACTTCACAATGACGAAATTGTAGTATCAACTTCTTTCAAGTGTTTTCTCTTGAGCAGGCTCAGTATTTAATATATGACATTTTTAAAAATTTTCCTTCCAACAGAAAGAACATATAATCCATAAGATTTTATTCAGAAATCTGTTAAATTCATAGAAAAATAGAGTTCAGATTTTTAAAGAAAGTTCAGAAAAAATATGTTTATGAATTTAAGATTATGCAACATTTCAGTGTGTTAAAACTTAGCTTCATTTTTACACTTATAAGCATTTATTTTAGTACCTATTGTAAAATATAGTAACTCTGTGTTGATTGTAATTATTTATTCAAGAAATGTTTTCTATCTGAATTTGCTTCCTAATAACCGAGTTGTTTTTCTAGCAGGATATAAATACTTAACTTGGCAATGATTACATATTCTAATATTCTTTAGATAAACTAGTTGTAAGTGATTGCATGGCTGAAAGTTAGTTATAAAAAATTTCTGAAGATTAGCCCTCATTTCTATATCATTTCAAATAAACTATTTTTATATTTAAGACAATTTAAGTATTAATGTTTGAAACTATATTGTTTGCAATCAAGAAGGACAATTAACTATACATGAGTATAGTTTATATATACTATCAGAAATACACAAATTACACCAGTTTTCTATGTGTGTTATAATATTAGATCAGTTCAAAAATAATTAATTCACTTTGTTCTTCAGAGTCTTGGTTAAATAAAAAAAAACTTAGTGTCAGGAAATTAAAGGCATAACTTTCAGATACAGAAGACATATCTCTATATAATAAAATAAAATGCACTTGAAAAAATGTATCTATATATTTAAAATTCTTAAATTTTACATAGCCACTCAAAGCATATTTCATAATGACATTATGGTTTAGCAATGATGCTAAGAATGATACAGTCAGCAAGAAAAAGAAGTAGCTCAGCATTAATTATATCAGTGCTAACATCATTGTATTTGGCAGGTGTCCACTAACATCAAATGGCCTTTGTTAATTAAGCCCAGAGAACGGATCAAATCATTGTGCTGTTTTGGAAGATTTTCTTTGGCTATTGATCTTGGCAGACAGAGTCATTACATTATTATATGTCTTCTTAATCAAGGGGTACAAAAGCACAACTATAATGGAAAGTTCTTGGAAATAACTTACTGTAAAAATAACTCAAATACAGACTGGGAAAAACTAGTCTAAATTATTTCTGAACAATTCATCTGGATTGGTCTACATTCACAATCCCTGGATATTATTAACTTGATTATCCCTATAGATACTACTGAGTTATTGTTTATGTTACATCATATCCCTAGATAATATAGAAAGTCAGAATATAGTCAATTTAAATCTCAGTTCTAAATCTTTCAGTAAACTGTGCCTGAATTTAATACATCTGCCGTTCTGTGTTCTAAATAAAATATACTTGTTTTCACCACCTTTCCTATGTTTCAGCTGACTTTGTTTACAGGAATAATTTGATTTCTTAGATAGTCAAATCCTCCTGTCAGCAAAAAACTTAAGACTGTAGCTTTCTATTTTTGTTTTATATACAAAAGTTGGAACAAACTTTTATGATTGAGTATAAAAACCTTTGTGAGGAAATATACTCATACATCTTTTATATACTACCTTTTCAAATAAATGTACTTATGTATATTAAATAGTATATGTATACATTAATATAATTTTGCATCTTTAAAAATAAATGTATTTATGTATTTTAAACAGTATATGCATTCACTATTGAATATATTTTATATCAAAATACTGCAGTGTACTGATACTAATAAGCACCTTAAATATTTAAGTAAATTACATAATTCTAAGATATAAATAATAGTAAACTGTGTTTATTACCTTGTTATTTATTGAACAGCTAGTAAATATACAAATTGTGATGTGCACTAGAATTCATATTAAAAAAAACTAATTTGAAAAATAATACTGCTTAGAAATTTCCAGAGTGTCTAGATTTAAATTTTGTGTTCTGATAAATTTATAACCTGAAGCAAGTTAATCAGTACTTTATATTCTGTGATTCTCAGTTTACTCATTAGAAAATAGGATTACTTATTTTGACTACTTGGATTACTTATTTTGACTACTTAATTCAGCAGTTAGAATTAAGGCTTCAAAGTTTTAAGGTACATGACATATAAGAAGCTTTATTACATTTTATTTATAGTTATAAAATGTTTATATCATCATCTAATTTATATCATAAATTGTTCTATAAGATTACTAGATTTTCGGCAAAGAACTTTTATAAAATTAATTTGTGTATATGAATACATCAAAATATATAGTACTATATAGGCCAAGCAGAGAATATATGTATGGTTTTAGTTAATCATGGAAAATATTTTCAGTTAATATTTAAAACAATTAGAGGAAATTACAAATAATCCATTAGAACCAAATCATATAATGAAAATAAAGTAAAATTCTGTTTGTTTTAGGTGGATAGTAAGTTTAATTATGCTGGCTATAAGTATGTTCTCAGATTTCTAGTAAGCAAGAACAAACAGTAAACATAATCATATGATTCACAGCGTCCATTACATGAAAACGAATTAATGATTAAACACAGGCTTATGTACTTTTTGCCTCTTGTGAAAACTCATAAACCCATTCCCAAGATTAGCACTGCATTATAATATAGATTATTGTATGACTTGAGAACTATAGCTATTATGTATCTTCTTGTAATAAATCAAAATATGTTGTTCAAATACTCATCCATGTTAATGTCAAGTTTATGATGCAAAAATACAATAAGAGGTTAAATAAACAGCTTAAGATATTTAAGAATGAACTTCAAAATAGATGTCATGTTATATTCCGAATTCCTTCAGACAGAATTGATCACTCAAGATCAAATACTGAGAGTTTTGACATTCTCTTATAAAGCTATAACCATTGATAGGGGAAATTTTTCTTCTTTGTAATATAGTTTGTTGTCTAATCTAAAACCCACTCACAGAGTTTGGTTTTAAATCTTTTTTCCTGTAATTTAATCTCTTGTGACGATATCATCATCTGCTACAAAAAAAAATTAAACCACGAGGATAGTACTTTTAAGAAAAGAGTTTCCTGGAAATATAAACCTTTTAAATAATGGCAGCATCCAACAAATGGTCAAAAGTTTATCTTGAATCAATCAAATATTCAACAAGTTAGATATTCGATATTATTCTATCATCGCAGTGTAAAGAAGCTTAGTTCTCTTATTCTTAAAATGTTGCTTGGAAAATCGATTTATTCATTTTATGCAGAAAAAGCTTCAGGCTATTTTGATGCAAACTGAGAAAGTGCTAAATACATAACTCCACTTAAAAAAATGTACTCAGGGTCGGAGCGATAGTCCAGCAGGTAGGGTGTTTGCCTTGCATGCAGCAGACCCAGGTTCGGTCCCTGGCATCCCATATGGTCCCTGAGCACGGCCAGGAGTAATTCCTGAGTGCAGAGCCAGGTGTGACCCCTGAGCATCACCAGGTGTGACCCAAAAAAGAAAACAAAGTACTCAAACATCCATGTGTATTTCTTTACAGATGCCTTAGTTTAACCTACTTCTTACTCTGGAGATCTAAGCACAAAATTTTAAAATATATACTACTTTATCATTTATTATTTATTTTCTTTATTCCTGTCTCTTAGCAACAACTCTGCCTTGGTGCCTATCAAGACCCAGACTTACCTCCTGTCTGTGTGATGACTTGTATGTCACTTGAAAGCGGGCCATCTCCAATTGAGGTAAAAGCCAGGACTTTGACGGAATACGTTTTCTGGGGCACCAGACTGCCGATAGTAGTGATTAGACTGTCTGCTACATTGTGCTTCATCCAGTTGTTAACGTGCTGAGTGGGATCCATTGTATAATAAACTCTGTATCCTTGGATTTGTCCATTTGGCTCTTCGGGTTCCTTCCACTGAACCAAAATGGTAGTTGAACTCAACATCCGTGCCTGGACATCCCGTGGAGCACTGGACGGTGCTTGCTCTGAGGTTTGTGTGAGCACAGGCTCACTGGGAGGCCCGCGCCCAATGTTATTGACGGCAACAACCCTGAATTCATAATCTGAGTAGGGACTTAGTCCAGCAACACTGTATCTAGTGGTTGCAACCCCATCGATTTCTTTGTAAGCTTCCTCTGAATTTTTAGGTTTATGCTGAATGATGTAGTAAGAGACAGGCTCAGGATTCCCGGAGTCCCACGTCAGAGTGATGCTTGTAGCTGTGCTCTCGGTCACAACAGGAGTTCCAGGAGGTTTGGGTAAGGCTAGAGGGAAGAAAGAAAGCGGCTGACTATCCATCAGCTCGATGATGGCTTGCATATCCAAAGCTTTAAAATCAAATTACTTATAAATTAAAGCTTTAGATAGCTATATATTTATACATGTAGGTAACTTAATGGGCAGTTCTCTATATGAACTGGAAGTGCAATAAAGCATGCCTAGATGGCATACCCCATTTTACCACATGGGCATTACTGTGGTGTATTCTAGCGTTTGTAGTTTAACTCGCTATGCACTAATGAATGGATTGCTAAATGTCTCTTGGTCTTAGTTCCTCATGTGAAAAAGACAAAGGGCAATTTGTTATTTGAGATATATTTTATAATTGGATAACTGTGTTCAGTTTGCTGTGAGGGTAAATGAACTAATCCAGCAGTGATCTAAGAATGCATGTATAACCCGCAAAAAAGCATTGGTTGCGATTATTACCATTATAATAAAAAACTTGGCCACTAGTCTCTTACTTCAAGAAATAAAGTCTAAAAAACCAAGAAATATATTGAAAAGAACACATCTGGTAAGACACTGACATGGAATTAAATCTCTAGGAAAGAATGTAGCCTTTTAGTTTTAATTCATAGATTACAGTACTAAGATTTTCTTTTAAGTATCTAATCATGAATTTTATGGTATAAAAAATTTAAATTAATTTTAAATCTAGTTTCATACCCAATACTCAAAGTGCTGAGTATCAAATTAGCATACCGCATACATAATTCTTTAAAGTGATTTATCATCATATATACACTATATTCAACATCACTTAATTTCTTAAATTATTGGCATGTGGCTAACATTGACAATTTAATAGTTCATTTAAAGATCCAATTCTTTAAACAGGGCATAACATACAATGCTACTAATAAGATATGTAAAGCACAAACTATTGGTATTAGTGACCTCATATCTAAGTGCCTCACCCCAGATAATGAGAGGTAGGAGAATTCTACCAGCTGTCTTTGGGGAGATATTCACTAAACAACACTCCTATCACTGCCCTATTATATCATCAGCTTATTAGTACTCTTTTGCCTTTCAACAGAGGCAACATATAACACAATCCCTGAAAGTAGAGTCTTTCAAGAACTTTGGGTTCCAAGGATCTTGAAAGGAACCTTTCAAGGATACAGAGTTTATTATACAATGGATTCCACTCAGCATGTTAACAACTGGATGAATTTTTTTTCTTTCTATTTCTACAGTAGTTTCAATGCCTAGGATACCGCAGAACTCTGAGTGGGTTTTTAATATGCATTGCTGATCAACAGAACCAATGTGCCATACGCAGTCTCCTTACTCATCTAGTTGTTTCTTTTGCTTTATTTGCTTTTCTGCTTGCAGGATGTTTTATTTGTTTTGTTTCAACATGTGATAGGTTAAAGAATTAAAAGAGACAGGAAAACAGAAGTTAAATATGATATAAAACTTATTGTTGCTTCTGTTTTCCAATTCTTGAAGCTCTTCTGTAAACTTTCAGGTATATAAAATTAAATGGGTAACTACGAAAAGAGTGATTCAATATTTGCATTCAACTCTAAGAAGTACAGAATATATTTGGTCAAGGGAAATAATAATAAAATTACATTTTAAATATCTCCACTTTGGCAGTTTTCATGGTGCTTTCAAATTATTTCTATATGTCTTTTTGAATTTTTATAGACGTAAAATCACTGTTGATTAAAGTGTATCAACTGATGTTTAGCAGATACTGAGACACATTTATTGAATAGAAAATATTTTGCCAGCAACTCATGAGTATTAGTATATTTAATACAGCTACAACAAAACATTGAAAATCCTTTCTTTAAATATTACTTTTGCTCTCACGTTACATTATTTTCTATGAGGCTTATTGAATACATATGCTTTGTGAAGATCTACTAATTATAATAGCTATTAAATCTTTTTGGATCATACTTTGGCGAATGGCAAGATAATCTCTTGTTACTGTTCACAATTCCAGACATTTGCCAAAACCAAAAACAAAAACAAAAAAAAATCACCCTTAATCTGACACATCTTGAAAAAGATTTCTAGAACTTAAAAAAATTATATACTTTTATTTTCCTTTTATTTATAAATACCCATGAATATAGCATGCTTATTTATATTTGATCCCTTTATTACAAGGAGGCTATTTCTTGAGCTCCGCATATATATAAATTGAGACATAAAACTAAAACACATTTCCATTTTGATTTTTAATGGTAGGACTAATTACAAATCAAAAATATTATTGGATCATGTTGAGTTCCATTCTTTCTCTTTTTATTTTTGTCTCTGAGAATTTTGAACATTTACTCTGTTTTTTAGTGCACTTAATATTACATTCTGGATATCATATAAAATCTGCACACATCACTCCTGTCCTAATGTACTGGCTATAATAACATTACTTTTTTATTTCACCTGATTGATACATGAGCTCCTGCTGCTGTTAAACATCTAGATTATTGTTACATAGAAAAACATTTAAGGGAGAATTTGTGCATCTTGTGTGATAATGTAATAATTAGATGAAACAATGAAAGATTAATTTCTCATTTCAAAATTCTGACTATAGACTTTGTGGATGCATTAGTTGGCTCACTTAAATATATACCAATTTTTAAATCATGGACTACTGGACATACCTTTGACAGTGATCTGTGCTATTGCTTCAATGACGCCCAGTGTTGACATAGCAACACAGGTATAATTTGCTGACTGTCTTACATCATTTAGTTCTAGGACATTTCTTCCTATTGGCATATCATCTTCAGGTGTTAGATCTTCTGCCCCCAACATCCACTTCACATAAGGCATTGGTGACCCCACAGCTACACAGGTGATATTAACACTTCCACCTGGCATGATTTCATGATTAGTGGGTGGGATAGAGAACCTTGGTGGAACACGACGAACTGGAACAAAACACAAGGGGATATGATAAAATACACAAGGCCAGAAAAGATGGTTTGTTAAACACATGACATGCACAGACACAATTGAACAATTGGAACATACTGTGAATTGTCCAAAAATGAAACAAAGAAAAACTGTGGATAATACAGACCATACAAGTATGGTGTGTGTATACACAGAAAAAATTTATTCAGTTGTCACTGATATCTCAGACACATTCATACAAAAGTTGATTCACACCTACAAGGGCCCCACATAAAACTATCTACAAACTATCAATACACAAACATCATGCATAAGAGATACACAAAACATATATATGCATACATATAGCAATGATTGTATGCATGCATGTATATGCAGAAAAGGGGACTGGAAAGCACCAGCGCTGTGCACATCCAGTTGATGTGAGTGTATATGTGGGGACACACTGTCACATCTCAGCCCTGGAAAACACCACCTAGTGTACACTGAAAGTACAATTTGTTTGCTTTGGATTCAGAGTGGATGCAGCCTCAACAGCTTCCACTAATACTATAACAAACACAGACATGTAAACATGTAAACAAGTTTCAGCCACAGAAAAGGAAACAAAGCCAACATTGGTAGAGATAACTGGACTGAAGCAAACAAACCATGCTAAAAGATGAACTTACAAGGCCCATGCTTAGGACAATAGGAAAATGACTAGAACCCAAGACAACCATGATAGAAGAGAAATAACATGTTGTCAATAGTAAACATAAAGGGGAAAATAAAGCACAGTGACTGAGAGAGGGATTTAAGGAATGAAAGAGTTGAAAGTAGGTAGCCGTTAGACCAAGCTCAGATTGCCAGAGGTAAGGAATTCAAAATCAGGAAGGGATCTGGGAATTTCACATTCAGGATTCCATTCCACTCTTTTCTAAGGCAAAACAACATATCGTGACCATCGTATCTAATGAGTGGCTTTGTAGGTCTACATTGAAAACAAGGGACACTGGGTCTAAACCACACAGCAGGACATGACATTAAAAATAGGGTATATTTAAACAACACAACAGAAAAAAAATCAAGCAATTACAGTTCAGTGTTCCTGCTTTAGATGATCTGCATATTAATTAATGTATATTAAGTACAAAGTGTTGGTGGATAGACCAATAGGTTTTATTTTGGACATTTATTGGAAAACATTACATCCTAAAATTTTAGATGAGATTACGATAAGGAACATAATATACATTTGGATAACGAAGCGATTTTAAAAAGTTATAAATATGGCAATAATCAAACTCATCACTCCCAAAAAAGATGACAAATAATCTGTCTGAAAACTTTTTTGACTTAAGGCTGAGATAAACCTCGGCTCATTCGAGAAGAACTGCTGCAATGGCCTCATGGGTGAGTGACAGGCACAGGAGAAGTAGAGAGAAGTTTAGCATGCCTCCTGCAGCTGATTCACAGAATACACAAAGCAAGCAGGAGCCAGTGTAGACTTTGAGTCAAAGAACATCTCAAGAAAAATGATGGACAGTTTAGTCTTCATGCTTGGGATTGGGGGTGGGGCAACTACAAAAAGTCATTCTATGAGTAGCAGGCATTGTAAGACGAAAATTAAAGGTGGGGTGGGAGGTGGGGAAAGTGGAGCAGGAAGGAAAGCAGGAACACTGACCCAGTTCACTAGCTCTGAAAGAGTTAAGTGTTACTAGTTCCCATGCACCCAGTTACATTCTCTCCCATCATGCACCACACCGTTAGGAACCATCAGCAAGCACCTGGAAGCCATGGCCAGGGCATTCTCTGCTAAAATATACCATTAACCAAAAGAAGACCACAATGCAGCTACATTCATTTCATTTGTATTCTTTGTTATTGGTTTAATTAATAGTTTTGTAAGGTGGGTAAAAAGTAAAAAACACACCAACCTTCTCGCAGCTCTGAGGGATGTAGGGGGGTTTGATGCAGAACACAATGAAATGAGGAAAGGAGAAAAACAAGGGAAACACAGAGAGAGTAAAAAGGCCATATCAAGGCTTTCAACTACTACTTGAACATCTTTATTTGCTCTACATAACCCTCCCTACCTCATCTGAAAAAGTTAACAATACTTCACAGGCTAACAAGTTACTAGGGACAATAGCTAGCATCATTTTGAAATTTTTTCCACTGTAGAAGGTAGACATGCCTCATGCAGCAAAAGAGGTCATCCTTGCAGGGAAAATAGGAGAGAGGCTTTCCACAAATTTGGAGAAATTAGTTCTTTGTATCCAACCACTCCAGACTCCAGAGAAAGAACAGAAAAGCGTCTCCGTGAAAACAAAAAATTATTCAAACAAAAATTTCAAAATCAAGCTAGATATTTTCCTAAGGGAACCTATCCTAGTAAATCTGAGAGCTCCCCCAATATTATCTCTTCCCATACCCTCCCATACCTTTTGGGATTATTCATAATACGTAGCTGAGGAATTAGTGCATTTCTACTGGACAATCAAGCTAGAGAACCTGGATTTGAGAACTCAGGATAAATACATCATTTCTTTTTCTAGTTGAAATTAAAGGCACAGTCATTCACAAGCTCAAAATTTAATCGCTTCTATTACTTTAAAAAGTATATCTTTATAATTCATTTTTGTCCTAAGGGCAATAACTATACTTAGAGGAAAACCCAATTTATGTTCCATGTTAGCATAAAAAATAAACAGGTAAGACGATCAATAATTTCTTTAAATGTGTGTCTGTGTGTATATGTATAGACAAAGGTATATACATAACACTATGTGCTTGTAAATAAGCATAAACTGAAATATGAAAATACAATTGTGGTATCTTCATTTAGCACCTTTTTAAAGTTATTAGCTTTTTCCTTACAGGTCCGCAGAAGTCTTGAAGACAAACACATTTATGCTTGGATTTGCACAGAGAACTGATTAGTAGCACACCAAGCAATTATTTCAGAGGCTGATAAGGATACAGAAAAGAAATAGCAACAGAAAAAAGGAGGGAAGGGAGAAGAAAACCTCAAGCAAATGCAAAGCATAGTTCAGTTAATGTGGTAAAAGTCAAAATCAAGACTTGAAAACGCAAATATACTTACAAACTTCAAGCTCGGATAGATTCTACTCAAAGGCTGTTATTTTTCTTTAACACCATGCTTAAAAGCTTTCATTCTCTATTAACTACATATGCTTTAGCTGCTGTCACTAATACACAACTGGCTTGATAGACAGATACTACTTAACACCAGAAGACCCTGCAAATAACTCAACTTCCCCTGAGACTGAAGGAAGAGGCGATGCTGGGGTTATGTCTTTCCTACCTCTGACATATAAATTGGCAGGGGGCAGAATAGCTGAGTGCCCGCGCTGTTGGTGGCAACACACTCATATTTTCCTTGGTCAGATTCTTCACTCTGTTCAATCTGAAGGGCGCCTGTATGGATATAAAATATATTGCCAAAGAGATGGTCAGAGAAGGCTTTCCTACTTCAGAATGCTTAAGCCTCTTAACAATATGAAAAGCCCCCAAAGCGAAAGGTCCGCTCAACGTCGATTCAATCTCTTGCTAAGTTGCACAGACAGAAAATGATGCGATGAGAAAAACATATAGAGATTATTTTTTATATTTACATCATCAACGCTAGCATAAGAAAACAATATCTCTTTTCCCAAGCAAGACTTCTAGTCATAATTAACACTCTTATTTCCTAGACTAATAAAATGAAGATGGGTGAGACTGCTTCAAGGAAGTATGGCTTTTAAATAAAACAAAAGATTAATTTTTGATTTTGTTTTGTTTCATTTCATTTGAATCGCAAAAGTGGCGCAAAACATAGGTCTGCTCAAAAATAACCAGGCCGGGTTTTCAAGAAAGTCTTCTGTGGAAGAAAGCCAAAAAATACGCAGCAAGCACAAAAAAGGCTGCACAAAGCAAAAATATTAAAATTAGTCATTATAAGTTAGGAAAATCTTACGTAAAGAAACAAAACTCCCTTAAGACATGCAGATTTTTAAGAAAAAGAAAGACATTTGCCACGACTTACAACCATTCATTACATTTGCTGAAAAACAAAGAGCAGTTGAATTAGAAGGTTTAAAAAAAAGTTCAAAGTTAAAAAGCCAGCAAGGAAGAGCCAACCAATCACTGCTTGAGGACCTAGAGGCAGATCCCCTCAGACACCCATCAAAATCCACCAGTGGGATTAGCAGTGTGGTGTCACAAAACCCCAAGAAAAATACAAAACAAGAATTATAAAAGAAACGAACATTTGCGTCAAAGTATGAAAAACCAGCAATACCACATACCACCAAGAATTTCAGCACCTTTGTTTCCATAGCCTGAAGAACAGAAGATCCAAAAATCCAGAGGCGAGGTATCCAAGAAAAAAAGAAGTGGGGGAAAAAGCATTGCTGTCAGGTTGTAGGCGAGTGGGATCAGGTGGAAAGGGGGAGTCATTCTTTGACTTTAAAGACATTAAGAGAAAAAAAGAATTGAAGACCAAAAGCAAAAACCTTTTGAAAGATAAAGACAAAAAAGCAGATGTTCCGGGCTGTCCTCTGCATGTCTGCCACTGTTCTCCAGACCATCTTGGCTTTGGTCCAGAACAAGAACAGCTAAGGAAGAAAAAAATGATCTTTTTTTTTCTCCAGTTGGACAAAAAAAAGGAAAAAAGAAGAAAAAAAAAAAAAAAAAAGGAAAAAGGAAGAAGAAGAAAAGGAAAAAAAGAGGGACAGATGGTACGCTGTGACTGGTCCGTGGTCTGAAGACCGGGATATGCTTTCTTTGAAGCATATCACAACTTAAATAATCATTTTCAGAAAGGAAGAACTGAACAAAACAAAGAGAGAAAAGGAAAAAAAGAAAAGGAAAACTCACAATATGAGAGTCACTGATCATAACCAAACGGTACAAAGGGAAAAAAATCAGGTTGATGGACATTATTGGAATGATTTTGAAAACAGGACAAAAGATGGGAGTGATGAAAGGACAGAAAGAATGAGTAAGATCATTCTGTGAACGTTAGTTCAGCCTCTTACCTCTTATTGGAGTACCACCTGGGTGGATAATATGAATGCAAATAAGATTAGAAAGAAGAAGCATTAGTACGAGAAGAAGGAGGCTAGGGCTGGGGAGAAGAATTAAATTAGATTTACAGAATTAAATAAGGTCTTAAAAGAAACTTGAATTACTATACTGGTAAAACAGGAATATATTAGATAGTATTATTAGATCATAAAAGCAAGTTGCATTTTGCCACAGAGGGCACAGAGTACAATAGGCAGCACCGCCTTTCTCAGAGAAGCAACTGAGATTTTAGATCTAGGGTCATGTAGGATTAGAATTATAGCACATATGCCTTATATTCTTAAGGGGGAAAAGGACTAAACAGTATTTGAAAGACATAGTTTAGGAAAATACTGACTGTTCTATTTAAGTATATATATAGATATACATACATACATATATATATATACTATTCGAGGAAATACCTGAACTAACTAGAAATAAACACTGCTCATTGGATACAGTAATCTGCTTACTAAACTGTATTTGTGAGAAAACGTGTGCACTCTTCTCTTTTTCTATACAGTGTTCTCACGATAACAATTCTGTGGTTGTGTACATGTGTGCGCCACTACAGAGATCTCGTGTCTACACTGACAGTTAGTAAAATGCATGCCATGCATTTTATTAATAATAATAGTAATAATAATATTCTGAATATGGAAATTAGTGGGGGTGAAGTGCACTTCAGAACTAAGCACTTACCAATAGATTCTGGAGATTTAAATACGGAGAGAAGAAAGACAGCATAAAAATATTATTATATTCCTTATAATTTGGTACAAATTTTTCAGAATTAAAGCTTTATACACTAAATCATCTATGTTACATGTGAATTATTAAGTCTTTATTTACAATAACAGAATGCTAATCTACACAATTCTGCTGACAACAAGCAAAAGAGGCAGTTAACAAGACGCGTTAACATCACAGGACAGGCCAAAGGCTGAGAATTCTGGGAAGACAGGCAGTTAAACAACCTAGAATTCTATATCAATATTACTACCAATGTCAAAGTAAACAGCTTATTCATAAAGGTCCCTGTCACATTACCCATGGATAGACTGTAAAACTTAAGAAAACTTGTATTATGTCTATTTTAAGTCTAAAAGAGCAAAGGGATAAACTTGGGATGGGGATAGGGAAGGGAGAATGGGTAAGTAGGCAGAAAGAGAGAAAGAGAGAAGGAAAAGCTGGAGTCTACACCCAAAGCAGACTTCTGTAGATCCAGTCACTGGAGGGCCAAAATATTTAGTGTGGCGCACACTACTGTGGCTAATGTGTAGAAAATGCTTACTCCCAACAATATGAGTACTTGTCAAATTACCCTCCTTTCATTGATACATTGCAAAAGTTCCCTTAAAAATATATTTCTTGTTACTTATGAGATAGCATTTCTGTGTTTTATGGATTAGTGAAAAGAAAGCAAATGTGATCAAACTTACTAAACTTAGGTACTCTGATGAGTTCAAATGTAGAGAAGGCAGAGAAAACACACTTCAATAAAAAGGAATCATTTTTGTGTTTAATATGGACATTCTGATTTTTAATGAATAGAACCATTGGAACTCCTTGCAATATCTGAATGAAGTCCAATGTTGAAATCATTTTGTTTCAAAAAGATAACAGAAAGAACAAAGAGGAGAAAATGGATTATCCAATACTGCAGGAAAGCAGTAAATTAAAAAAATATATATCCAAAATACAGTCACAGCAGTGAGCAATATGGATTAAACAGAAGTCGCAGAACACACAGAAAGAAGGAAGACAACTTTGAAATAGGCCATGACATCACAAACATGGACAACACATTAAATAACAGAGAAAGAGAATAGGGAGAAAAATCAATACCTAAAAAGTAAAAAGAAATAAAATTAAAATAATAGAGAAAGCAAAAAAAATATATATATATATATATATATCTAGGAGTTGTTAGGAACAGTGACAAGACCCTACCTGATCGTAACTGTTTAATACGGCCATTGTTGTTGCTTGTGTCGACGGGCAAGAAATCTTTAAACCGCGTGATTTCTGGATCTGGATTCCCACTGGCAGCACAAAGCATAGTGGCTGTGCAGTGCGCTCAACCACCTTCAACTGCGGGCCCATGTCAATTGTAGGGAAGCCCCTGGGAATTTGATCCTCTGAAAGACAAAAGCGAGACAGACACATCAAGTTCGATGCCGCAGAGTCAAGAAAACTCATGCAGAGTTCATTTTTCCTCTTACCGTACTCAGTAATGATTGAAGAGCTAACACTAACCAGCAGCACAGGCACTCTTAAATTAAGACACTGTCACAAGATGGTTCCTGGCAGAAGACCACACAGTCTTAGTATGAGACAGCATTCTCACAGAGAGCTTAGACGTGTGCGTGAATAATCAGTATGAGTAAAGAGATGAATCATGTTCTCTGGAAGTAAGTAAGTTTCTTGGGGGAAAGCGAGTATACCTTGACTGTAAAATGGACCAAGCACTAATACTATCAAATCTCAAATGATTGTCTGTAAGTCACCAATCCAAAACAGACTCAAAACATATAAGATTCGGTGAGAAAACATGATAAAAAAAAATCATCAGAGCATCTAAGCTTCTCCCACGTAGGTCTCTTATAAGTTCTTGCAGGATCCTATGATCTTGATCTTGACTAAAGGCAAAATATCTTGAAAAAAAATTCTGCCTTAGTGATTCCATTCCACTGTGTGGTCAGTTGGAGTCTATATGCTCACATTGCCTAAAGTCTATAGGATAAGCTTATTTCTTGAACATAATCAACAGAAGTCCCTCTAATCACTCCCCATTTTTTCAGTCTCGTGGATAATCTTTCCTATTTCTCCCAAATAGGAAACTTTCCTTTGTTCACACTCAATTCTCATCATTCCTGAGACAAACATGCCCATAAAACATTTAGAAAGCCACACCAACTAAATTTCTTTATAATAAAGCTTTTCAAAGCGCTCTAAATGTTATCTTTATCACAACAGAACTATTGTAGCAACAAGGTCTTAAACCCACAGTCTCATCCATTATTTCCCTCTATATAATGACGATCCCTCTAAATAATGAGTTTATTCTTCTCTGTAGTGAGTTCTTCCCTGTTTCCTTTTAATACAAATCACTTAACATTGTAGGGAAGCAAGAATGTGTCATCTCCAAATATATATTTGGTAAAAAGTGAGTTTCATGGAAAAAATCTTGATGGCAGAACAAAGGTCAACTCAAAAATGTATTTATTAGTAAATAACTTCCTAGGTGCATCTCGTCCAAGCTAAGGGGGCTGGGGAAGATCAAATCAACAAACAAGGCAGAAATGTAATTCTCACAACTCTACCCTTTCTGATAACTTTCCTAACAGATCTTTTGTCTCCCCCCCATGGCCTTTGTGTCAGCTAAACTGATACAAAGTTTAGCTGATAAGTGATACAGTGACAGTGACTTCACTGTCACTGTATCACTGTCTTCCGTTCATCATCGATTTGCTCGAGCGGGCACCAGTAACATCTCCATATGACCTGTCTCATGAAAGTAGAGCCCAAGGACACCTGCTTGCTCCAGGAACATAAAGAGCCTCAAAACATTCCATCAGGTCATGGGAATGAGGTTTATAATTGTTACTGGTATCTGGCATATCAAATACGACATGGGTAGCTTGCCAGGCTCTGCCGTGCAGGTAGCATACTCTTGGAGTCATCTCAAAATCCAGCATTTATTGATGAACCGTGCGGCTGCTTGTGGCGCGCGAGCCGGGCTGTGATAGGCTGGTCTGCTGGGTGGAGTTCTGACGGGGGGAAGTCGGATGTGGAAAATGGAGGTCCTCATGGAGTGGGGGGTTGTCTGGCTTGTTGTGAGGCTCTGCTGGGGTGGCGGGCCAGGGCTAGAACCTGTCAACCCTCCCGGGGGCCTCCTGAGCGGCTGGGCACAGGGAGAGCCAGTAGCAGCTCTGCCCCTAAACTACTTAAACATGCCATATAGACCTAATGGTGACTTGATGTTTTTTTTCTGGATCTTTCCTATGGGGACATAAGGCATTCACACTATAAATAAATTTATATTTTTTGCTTGTTAACCTATCCCCTGTTTATAAATGTGTCTAAATCTAAACTAACCCAATAAGATACAAGTAAATTTATCTATTTTGGCTTTGGGATTACGGCGAATGGGAAATGAAAGTTTCTCCCAATGCTTGAGGTGTGTTCCTGGCACTGTTTAGGTGACCAGGTGGATCCAGGAATCAAACCTGGATTTCTCACATTTAAATCATAGGGAGCTGACTCCACAGTCAGGGCAACTTACCTTGCCAGTGTGAGTTCCTGAGATGTTAAGAGAACATCTAGTCATGCCTAAGTCTGAGTGCTAATCTATCTTCTTGTTGACAGGAGCTTTTCCTGCCACATGCAGTATGAAATTATTCTGGTAGAGTGTCATCACAGGAAAAGTTAAGCAATAAATGTTTTAAATAAAAGTAACAAGAGTTAATGTACTACTGAAGATTAAAGCTGCCACAAAAATAAGTTTCTTCAAATGATAAGTATAGATAATTTTAATAGAAAATTGAGAGACTAATACAGAAAAGTGTAGGTGCTGATTTAACTGCTTTGCATACATGTATAGGTTTCTATACCTATAAACATCTAGATCTATGTCTTAAACAACACATCTATAAACAGGATCTGTCTTAAACAAGACATCTATCTTTACCTATCTATCGACACAACATACATCAAGTTTTTTATGAATGACCAAGAAAGCTGCTGATGTATGTATTAACATTCTCCTGTTCCACCAGGAAGTTCAAGGTGGAAACAAAATGGACCAGAAAGGTAGTACTACCAGTGGGGAAGGTCACTTTCCTTGCATATGGCTGATTTGGTACCAATCTCTGGCACCCGTTTTGTTCCCCCAAGCCTGCTAGGAGTACATTAGCCCTGAGCTTAGAGGAAGCCCTTAGCACCAGCAGGTGTGTCCCAAATACACACACACACACACACACACACACACACACATCTTAAAATTCAGTAAACTACATTTTACATAAGTTGAAAGACATGTCTATTTTGAGGACACGATGCTAAATTTTGCCAAATTCTTACACATTATTAGTCAAGCAGAGGTCTACATTGGCCATGAGGCAGAAACAGTGGATCAAAATAGAATGTCAAGACGATTTTCAGGGTTTCAGTGACTAGTTACAAATACGTATGGGACAAAGAATATTTTGAAAATTACGCTAAGTCAATTCCGATGATCTATTTCACTTACATTTTGCCAACCTATTCTTTCAGAGAGGTTTTGCCAATGTATTTACATCAATAGTACAGTGCGAATGTTTCAGTGAAAAAAAAGCAAAAAAGTCAATACTCATTATAACGCATTATATTATTAAAACTCTCCCTTGGAAACTATTGACTCCAAATGCTTCAACTATAAGGTAATTTTCCTCAAGTACTCCAAAGTCAAAAAACACTACCATACTCACAATTTTTCAAAGTTCTTAGATTTGGTTATTTTTAAGGCAATCAACGTATGTTTTTATGACTAAAAATCACCTTGGGATTTGTAAACTATTTCTGTATTTTGCAATGTACTGCATTCCTCCAGAGTATTTAATTTCTAGTTATATCAGCACACATTAACATTGCTCTACTAGTCATTATTGTTTCTCACAAATTTATCTCTCTGAAGAGCCAATTGAATATTGAGTACTAATCAGAGGCAAGCATCAAAGACTTTAGACCAGTGAGACTCTTATTATGGCTCTTACCAGAGAAATCTAAAATTAATAACCATTTATAAGAAATGAAGTCCTCACCTTAGGGAAAGCTGACAAAATTGACTTGTGCCCTACCCAAAACAACCTAATATATTTGCATGACCTTTCTTTTCCTTCTTGGCTCATAAAGAATACTCCAGAGCCCCCTATTTCATATACACAAGTACAAAACAAAGATAATCTTTCTTGCATACTAATGGAACACAGAATGTAAAGAGCTGTCTTTTTCTTATTTTTAATAAGGGTAATTAAATTCCTATCCAACCCCCTTTGCACAGAATCTCTTTCAGTGCACTTTCTTCATTAAATTTTCATGAGAAACATCACAATGTAACAGATTCAAATAGCCAGAGCTGTTGCCAGTTGACAGTTGTGGCTTGTTTCCAATTTGACTGGCAGGTATTTGGCAATAAAACTCAGTATTCAACATAAAACGAAGTGTAGAAATAATGAAATTTCTAATTGGACTGCTTATCTCAGTGGGTATAGTTTAGAAGATGTTAATTGCTTTTTTCGCCACCCTCTACATTTATTAGTGATTTATATAAAATTTCCTTGGTCATTTGATAACATCAATGTCGACAGATCCTGAAACGCGTGGTACCAGCAACTTGGGGTGTTGTAGGGTGGTGGGGGGATCAATATTCTTTCTCTCTTAACCACATACAGGAAAAAGCAGCTAACAAATATTAACAAATCATCAGTTAGTAGCTTTAAACTTCTACATGAGGTGAAAAGAAAAACATTTTGTCCTATTCATTAACGTGCTCATTAAGCTTTAAAGTGTCTTACTTATCACTGTTCCGTATTAATATTCAATCATGCAGAATTAGCTACTAATTCATCAACAATTTAAATCAGACTTGACCTTCACAAAGCCATTTGGTCTGTCATTTTGAGAGGCCATTAAAGGGCAGATAACTACATACTTGTGCTTAGTGAATCGTACAAGTCATACATATTTTGTTTGGAATGGCAGCTGTAATAGACCTGGAAATATAGCACGTTCTTTGAATCTGTTTGGTATCTTAATGAAATATGCTGATATGAAAGTTGTAGTTCCATTAAGGAAAGGGGGAAAAGAACGTCAGCATTTTCCAGCGTGAACTTCTCCTTACTGTAGACTTCTGCTACAATTCCTAACCTACCAGAATATGTGAGGAAGACTAACACGGCTCTCTGGGGGAGTGATGATTTAGATATTCTGTCATCAGGTAATAGTTTTTACATAATTTTCTCAGTTAAACTACCTATATTGTTCATCCATAAGAAATTTTAATGAAGCTTTAACTTTTGTTCCAAGGTTGCAAATAGCGAAACTCTCTTTTTTTAATAGGATACCACAAAGACAAGTTGCCTGCTAAAGTCACACTCTCCATTGGCTTCAAATAGTTTTTGTCTTACACTACTAAGACTTTTACTGAATGCATAGCTTGGTTCTTTTATTCTGTCCCTAAAGATTTTAATGTAGGTTTAACATGAATGGCTATTTCCAATGGTGCCATATTTTCAAATTTTCACTGTTATTGTGAATTATCCTATTAAGAAAAACTTCATTAAGTATTTCAAGCCTGCTTTTCAAAAAAAATCAGTATTATAAGCTTGCAAGAATATGTGATCATTTAAATATCACTTATAATACAGAGATTTTGTTGAGAATGATAATGAAATGGTGTTATCAACAAACCCTTGTTAAACACAATATCTAATACTGAGGTCTTTGGGCTAGAGTGATCTATTCATGGTTGGAGAACATATCTCGCATGTGGGAATCCCAGGCTTGCTCCCTGCTTCTGCTTGTCGCCGCGAGCCCAGCCACCACCAGAAGTGACCTCCAAGCACACAAAGCCAGAGGAACCTGAAACACCACAGGGAGGGACTTCTCCTACCCCCAAGTCACAAAGACTATACTCATAAACATATACAGGGCAGAAGCGAATATATTTATCATTTTAACTGTTAATTGAACTTTCAAGTGTTCAATAAACACTTGAAAGTAATCACATAAAGGGAATCTTGGCGGGACTTTTTAGTATTCAGTCATGCGACGTAGCGAATCCACAGTGGGCGGATCTAATGATACTGTTCAAACTGCACATCATTGTTTAATTGTAGTATTGCTATATGTTTTGACTATCAAATTTGAATATATGTCTGTTATAGGCAAAAAGCTTTTTAACATATGTTTCATTTTAAGTGTGTTTTAAGTAATATTAAAATTATAGAATAACAAAAAAACATTGCTAAAGGCTGTCTGTTAAAAATTCATCCTTAAGTTTTATTTGATATGAAATTATTTTTTTTACTTGAAACTTTAAATTTATGCTTAGATCCTTTTTAATTTGCTGCAAATGCTGCACTAGGAATATATAATTTGGTTCCTGTTTTTAAGTTTTCAAGGAAATGTCTCCTTGTATATTACTTGACAGTTTCACACATCATAAGTACAACTCTATGACAAAAATCTCAGAGTAAACACAATACAAACGTAACAGAAAACTTGTTATCTCACTTTTACAATAATAAAAACCTGACATTCCAATGATAACAACACCAAAAAGTGAATTATTCATTTGTAGAATACGTATTTCTTTCACTAGCTTGAACAAAGATTTCTCAGAGATTGTGTATCTTAGAACATTAGACAGTCACAGTATAGATTTATTAAAACACAATCCCCATCCCCACCCCCGAAGGAAGAAAGTATTTGATGAGGAAAGTTTTCAATTACTTGGTAAGTCAAATGTTTAACAGAGGGTATGAAGACTGTTTCTTCAAGTAAAATGCTACAGTCTTCTTATTTATTAAGAGGCACACTTACCTGTTTTAGAAATAATACTTAGGTACTATAGTCCAGCTTCTTAGATTACAGTGCTCCTTTTTTTTTTAGTGACAGGGATCAAATTCTGACACACACAAAAGACAACTGACCTACTACTAAGCTAAAGTCCCAGTCTCTATCTTCTTAAACTTTTATATAAAGGCATAAAAATAATTTGACTTATTATCTGTAAAATGCTTGAGTTGTATACCTGCACTATATGTGTGTTTATATATATAAATATATGTGTGTGTGTGTATATATATATATATATATATACACACACACCTAACACACACACAACACACACACACTCTTACTATAAGTACACAAAATTTTCTGTTGAAAAGAGATGCAGGAGAAATTTTTTAAAAACTCTCTACTACAGTACAATTTCTGTAACATAAAGAAAGTGGGTTTTTATATCTTGTTTTGTTTGGCTTCCGGGGCCTACTCCTGACTCTGCACTCAGGGGACCATATGCGGTGTTGAGGATCAAACCTGGGTTTGTCAACATGTAAGGCAAGAGCCCAACTTCCAGTACTATAGTTCCAGGTTTGTATATCTAAGAGTAAGAAAATACGCTCTTAGAAAACAAATTTGATCAGCTGAAGATAGTCAAATATGGATCTATTTTCACTGTGATGATAGTTTCACACATAAATAATAGTATTAAATGGAGCACCCAGATCATAGAAGGCAGAAAGGACTGAATAAGACAATGCATTAGGGGCGGAGCGATAGCCCAATGGGGAGGGCATTTGCCTTGCACACAGTAGGCCTTTGCCGGCCTGGGTTCGATCCTCGGTATCCCATATGGTCTCCCAAACACCGCCAGGAGTAATTCCTGAGTGCAGAGCCAGGAGAAACCTCTGAACATTGCCGGGTGTGACCAAAAAAAAGCAAAAAAAAATGATAATGCATTAAATGTTGCCTAGTAATGCTTAATATTCATTAGAATATTCACATATAGTACTTTAACATCAACCTAGACTTTGAGATTAGAATAAATAGAACAAAATATGTGATTCTGTAGGTAGATAGAAGAAATACAAGAAACCAAATGTAAATAAGAGATATTCCATGTAATTAGTTACAAAAAATTAGACATGCCAGTGTATTTTTTGAGGACAGAATCTATGCCAAGGAACCTTTTTAAGGCTCATAAACCCTCATTTCTCCCTTGGAACAATATTTTACTCTTTTTAATTGATCAATAGTATAAATAAAACAAATCCACACTGACGTATGTTTTCCTTCAAAATGAAAAATAACTATAAATATTTGGAACAGCAAAGACTTATTGTGAAAGAATGCAAGACACTGAATCCATTTGGAACTTTAATAAGGTTCCTGGAAATAAACAAAAGTGTCACAGTTTAAAAAATACAATTATAGATAAATATCATTTTCAACAGTCAGTCTAGAAAGACTAAGCAAGATTAACTTATTTTCTGTCACGTACATACCAAATCATAAAGTATATATGATATACTTCATATTAAATAGCAAGTATTTTAACTCTAGATGAGATATATTTCTTTTTCTTTTCACTAAGTTTCTTTTTGTCAACTGTTCATTAAACAAACATTCATTATACTTAATGAACAAACTAAATCAAAGTGGACCCATATTGGAAGGCCCAAGGAAATGATTAGAACACTAAGTAAGCTTCTAATTTATTTTTTATATTTTTTAGCTATTTATATAACTTGAGTTACAGAAAGAGACAGAACTTGGCCATGTCTGTTTAGCCAGTTAAATGTGGATGAGTATGAAAAGGATAATGATAAAGTAATTTCTCTGGAGAGTACAAATTCAACAATGGTACCTGTATCTTTAAAACTTCTGATTCTACTTATCTGTGGAGGCTATGAGTACTCTGGTTTCTGAGAGCTCTGACAAATATCAGAAGGCCCAAGATCTGGATAGATGTAAGTGGATTTAGTATATTAACTCTGTGAACTTTGGTGACACAGGAATCTCCTCAATAACACGGTACTAATGGTGACTACATCAATTAGCTTTGCTTAGGAGAGAGATTTCTGGTTAGAGTTGTACATTGCTGAATATCAAATGAGATTCCATGTCATTATCTTTCAGAATAAACCACACTATCAGGCTATAAACAAGAACCATTTCTTTTCATAATACAGTCCCTGAAGAGGGGGAAAACATTTATTATTCTTTTCTTAAAGAAAACTGTGTAAATAAAGCTTTTATTTTTACCATTCCAGATGGCAGCAGGGTATAATTTTTGCTGTTTTGACATCATGACCACATTATTCAAACTCAGCCTTCCTGCAACTAAATTGAATAAGGAACTGAAAGCAGAAAATACAAAGAAAATGGGAAAAATTGTAACCAGCATCTTTCAGCAAAGTTGGGTTCCTGAGCCATTATAAAAAAACACACACATATATGAAGGAAACTGAAATATGCAAAGTGATTTCTAATTATAAGTCAAAGGTTAGTCTAAATCATAAAGAAATTACCTAGAAGGAAGAAAGAAGTACCAGTTAATAAATGATATCTAAATGAAATACTTAATAAATGCAAGATCTAGTTCTTCCAAAGTAATTATGAACAAGAGTCGAATATCCGTTTGCAAGTTATTCTGTACAGATGGTATCCTAATCGTCTTATGGCTACAAATCAATCAGAGAAACTTTTCTCAGTAGATTTAGATAACTATAAGGCCAGTTACTAGGTCCGATTTTGTTAAAATAATTTTTCATAAAATTTGGAGATCAGAGAACTGGACAATGACGAGCTGACAGTAACCAGTTAGGTGCTATTGAATATTCAGCCACTAACCATCTACCCAGAGAACATTCCCCAGCAAATAAACATATTCTAAAATAATCTCCCTGGGCGGGAGCAATAGTCCAGCAGGTAGGGCATTTGCCTTGCATGCGGCCGGCCCATGCCGCCCGGTACGATCCCCAACATCCCATATGGTTTCCCAAACACTGCCAGGAGTAATTCCTGAGTGCAGAGCCAGGAGAAACCCCTGAACATTGCCAGGTGTGACCAAAAAAAATCAATCAATCAATAAATAAATAAATAAAATAATCTCAATTATTTGAGGACATTGTAAGACATTTCTGGCAGAGAATAAATTTATTTAGAAGCAATGTATGTAATTATACTACAAATCCCAGGGTAATATCTACACAATTGAGCACAAACCAAGTTAAATTATATTTTAATTTGTATGAATATGATAGCTGTAATCTAACATGGCACTAACTCAGTTAACTTTCTTTGTTATTAGTGTTTGGCTCTAGCAAATGATCACAGGCTTTGATATCCAAAATTAGATAAACTTATTGAGGGGAGAGGGATAAAAACGAAGTGCTATTTCCTAGCTAGGGAGAGCAATTAATACCTGGATAGTTAAATAAATATTTGGGAATCAGGTTTATACTTTATTCCCTTGAGTGTAAATCTCATTAAGTTAACAAAATTTAATAACCATCCACTTTCACAAATCTTGTTGCTTTCTATTGATTTAATTTAACTAATGAGCAGGTGCCATGATTCTAGATAAATCATTCATATTATTTCCTTATTTGAATACTAACTTAATTATTCATATAATTTTACAAAAATATTTTAATTTTGTTTGGAGCAACACTCAGTGATACTCAGGGATTACTCCTCGATCTACACTCAGGAATTTATTCATGGCAGTGCCAGAGGGACCATACGCAATGGTGGGGACTGAACCTGGGTTGGACACATACAAGGTAAGTGCCCTACCTCCTGTACTATTGCTCTGGCCCCATATATAATTTTTATATTTTAAAATATAAATTTTTAAGAAAAACAATACAATATATCTAAAGTGTTATAATTTAATTCAACCTTTATTTCCCCAGGAAAAGAGATACAAAGAACATGAACATGGAAAGTGAATTGGGTTTGACATCTACCCCCCATCAGGTGCTAGCATTATAAAATTTAAGGATTGTAATGAACTCAACAAATAGGCCAAGAAAACATTAATCCTGAATACCTCACTAAAATGATGAATGCAAATAAAAATAAAGACATGCAAACCACCATTGTTATATAAAAACAAAACTAGAATATATTCTAAGACTGCTTTCTGAGGTATTGGTTCCAAATGAAACCAATGAAACTATACATTTTATTTATTTATTTATTTATTTATTTATTTATTTATTTATTTATTTATTTTTTGGGTCACACCCAGCAATGCTCAGGGGTTTCTCCTGGCTCTGCACTCAGGAATCACTCCTGGCAGTGCTGGGGGAACATATGGGATGCTGGGGATGGAACCCAGGCCGGCATGGACCAGTCGCGTGCAAGCCAAACGCCCTACCCGCTGGGCTATCGCTCTGGCCCCGAAAATATACATTTTAATGCTGGAGAGACCAAAGTGCATGGGTTAAGATGTTTCCTCTGCATGTACCTGACCTAGGTTGCATCCTGATACCCAATATGGATCCCTGAGCACCACCAGATATGATTCTTGATCACCAAGTCAAGAGTAAAGCTCAGCCACATGTGACTCAACACCCCACAATAAAAACCTTAATAAAAGTATGCATTTGGGGGCCGGAGTGATACCACAGATGGTAGGGCGTTTGCCTTGCATGTGGCAAACCTTGGTTCGATCCCCAGCATCCCATATGGTCCCCCGAGCACTACAGAATTACTGCCAGGAGTAGTTCCTGAGCAAAGAGACAGGAGTAACCCCTGAGTGTCACCAGGTGTGACCCAAAAAAGCAAAAAAAAAAAAAAAAAAAAACTGCATTCTTATTTAGTAATATATATAACTGCCTGCAAATAATATAACTGCACACATTCCTTATGTAAATATATCGAACATATTCACCGGCCAGAGCGATGATACAGCAGATAGTGTGATTGCCTTGCAAATGGCCGACGAGGGCTAAATAGTAACAATCAAAATAATAATTAAAAAGAAACATTAGCCAAGTTTAACCCATTGGGAAAAAAAAGACAAAGGCCTGTGTACATAGACTACATTGATGTTTTAGGACAAATTTTAGTTTTTAAGTTGAATTTAGTTTCAGGGTTAAATGAACATTGATAGTTCAAGATGAATTTTAGTTAAGACAAGTTCAGTTTCAGATTAACTTCTCCTGACTATTTTTAATAACAAGGAAAACACTAACTTCACAATTGGAGAAAGCTCATAGGAATAAGTTAATCAAGGGATAAAGTTCACAGCATCAAGAGTAGGACTACCCTCAGGGGCAGGGATTTTGCTCTAGACTTTATACCATCATTCATGTGTTAAATCCTAGTTCCACAAGCAATGGTACCTGAAGGTGGGGATGGGGGAAGGTCACTGGGTCCAGCAAGGGCAAATGCCTCACAAGTGGGATTAGTCCCAGTTTAGAAGAGGCCCCAGGTTAGTTCCTCCTTCCTTCCTTTAGCACACAGAAAGAAGTAGTTTCTCTAGAGAACAGACACAGGTTCCCTCAACATTCAACAATGGAGCCAGATCATTCACCTCCAGTCTTTGAGGCACACATTTCTGTTGCTTATGACTGCTGGAAATAGTGGAACAAATGGGCTAAGACTAATGAGTAATGAAGAGTAATGATAAGGAAGGCTCATAATCTAAATCAGATTTGTTACCAGGAACTAGCCCTCCCCCACAAAAATAACTTAATGGAATGAAATGCCTGTAACCTTCAAAATGGTTAAGATGACGAATGTCAAACAATGGCTAAAGAATTCTTCTGATATTGGTGGGTTCCTATGGGTGGCTAATGAGAGGCGGAAAGGAGAGAGGGTCAATTTCTCCCTCTCCATTTTCCCTGCTCAGCCTCTCCACCCCCACCTGCTGGACAGGCCAGACCTCACCAAACCTTGCGCCTTCTTCTTTTAGCCTCTGAAGAAAAAATTTCAGGAGAAACAAGCAGTGAAGTAAAGCCCTGAGTTGGGAATCTATGGAATTATTTGTTCATTTCTTTGGGGGATAGAGGAATCTGTCTCCCTCTCCCTAAACCCTGCCAGCTCTTTGCAGTTCTTTTTATGGACCTAGAATAAAAAAAAAAAAAAGTATGCTTCTATGCTTTTAAGTGGTTTAGGGGAGAGGAAAAACAAGCAAGGAAAGAGTACAGTGATTTTGACACTCCTAAAAATTTTGTGATGTGCTGGAGCAACAGCACAGCGGAGAGGGCATTTGCCTTGCATGTGGCCAACCTGGGTTCGATCCCCAGCATTCCATATGGTCCACTGAGCACTACTAGGAGTAATTCCTGAGTGCAGAGCCAGGAGTAACCAATGAGTATTTCCGGGTGTGACCCAAAAACTAAAAGTAAATAAATAAATTTACTTTAAATTAAAAAAAAAATAAAAAATTTTTTTGATGAGAAGTTCTCACCACAACACTCATTTAGTGTGATGTCTCATAGTTTTAAAGGAAAATTATGCTAAGTATTTGTTTTATCCAAATGGAGAAACAGACCCTTAGAACATGGTTAATGCTTTTGAATTACAATATGAAAATTATAAAGACCTAATATATAGTATCCAACATCACACACAAGATGTTTCACTGCAAAGAATAAAAACAAGAGCCAGCAAAATGCCAGTGAAGTGCTTGTTTTCTATGTGGCCCATTCAGCTTTGACCCACTGTTTCCTGAGCACCAACAGTAGTAATCACTAAGCATAGAACCATAGTAAGCCCTGAACACTACTGATGTAGGCGGGCAGAAAGGGGGTGCTCACAATCTGTGGATTCTTGCCCTAGGCTGTCCAGAGTCACCTTTTGGAACCAGAAACCAAGACCTGATGAGACCCATTAACCCTCAGTAGACCTTGAGGAATCTGGATCAACCTGTCTCTGCCCAGCCCATAATCTTGTTAATTTCCAGGACAGAAGATCCAGCAGGAACAGAGGTCAAGAAAAGTAGATTTTCAAAGTATACCACTCCTAAAATCTATTCCCCTTGATAAGGGTCTAGCAACGGACTTTAACCTGGGTTGAAGCCCCATATGGGAGTAGTTTGGGGAGAAATCTATTAAAGCCGTCCTGACCAAAGGACAGCACACACTTGTTGCCTGAGCCCATGTGCTGCTTGAGACCATGTGGCTGAGCACATGTGGTGCCCGAGCACCTGTGTCACCCACATCTCTCCTCTTGAGATGTGTACTCTCTCCTCCCTCTCTCCTCCCTCTCCCTCCCCTCCCTCTCCCTCTCCCTCTCTGTCCTAAAACCTCCATAATAAAATCTGTTCTACTTCACTGCTCTACTCCTGAAAATTCTTATTTTGCGAGGAAGACAAGAACCCTGAGGAAACCCTGGGTAAGGCCTAGGACTGACTTTCCTTTTCTTCAAAGAGCAATTCCTCGCTCTGGCCTGAGTCTGTGGCTCCCAGAGACATCTCGGGTGGTGGGATCAAGAGAACTGGAAACACACTCCAAGCGCCTGTGTATCACAAGGAAGCCACCTCTGAAGAACAGAATCTGTCTTTCTATTGCCAGTGTGTTACCCCAGAGCTCAATAAAGTCCAAAGCACAAATTAAGTGCCAAGTAAATGGTCCCAGTTCTCTTGAGGAACTTGGAGAAGAGGTAAGTGTATGAGCAGCACCGCACCTTCCCTACAAACCATGTCTCACGATAAAGACAAGAGAAGATCACCTGCACATGCGTCAGGGTCCACGTGTGCCAGTAGGTTCCTGCACACACAGAACAGGGCGAAGATGCCCATTTGTTCTTACATAAATTTGGCTTGATAACAATCCAGTTCCTAGAATATTTCTAGGTAGAGAAGAAACTCACTACCTATTAAATCATGGCCTCCCAACTAAATGGGAAAAAGAGGTACGTTAGGTCCCTATGAAAAAATGCCATTAAAGCATTTTATCAATCTCTTTAAATTGAACAACATGTAACAGGGAACTTAAAGCGATGCATTCCCCTGATAAGATATTCAGTAGCCATGCAAAGGGACCTACTTCCATGCTGAAAATAACCTAGTGGTTCACTCATTTACTTGCAGTATACTGACATATTGTTATAAATTTAGGAAATATGCAATCTTTAATGCTTAGCAAAGTGACAGCTCCTTGACAAGCAAAAACTTATCTCAGCCTTGAATTCACTGGCATAGAAAGCCAACATATCCTCTGCTTTCTCCACGGTACAAGTTGTTGGTTTTATGTTTACTGCAAGATTAATGCTCCTTCTAAAGCTCGGCGATGATGGCTGAGAGGCGGCTGAGTAAATAACATGTACACATTCACGAAAGAAAGTGAAAATGTGCATTTCAGCCTCCGAGCCCTAAAGCAACCAATGCTCTCTATGTTTTATTATTACAAAGATAAAATCAGCTTTGTAAAATATTCATGACAGATTTCATGGGTAAATTAAAAATCAAGTGGGTAAATTTTCTGGTTTTTCAGGACCTAGTTCTGAATAATATAAAAATATAATTGACAATTTTTATCCAGTGAGAAGACACTTTGTCTTTAGTTTATTCTAAGGACTGTCTACTCCCCCACCACTGTGACACATGCTTTCCACCCCCCAGTGCTGACGACCAGCTTAAAAGAAGTTAATTTCTATTTACTGAAAATCTATTGAGAACGTCATACGAATTGCAGGTGTTCAACTTCTGACAAAACCATTTCAGAAAAACTGCTTCATCACACATTGAGTCGATCAGACTTTTTAAATTGTTGGAAGGCTCACATATACACCTACTTCGTAAATTTTAAACTATTTTTCTTCAAATGTGCCAAGTAGACATTTATAAAAGAAGCTACCCCCTCCCTTGCCCCAATTCCCAGCAGACAGAATTTGGTTTAGTAGAGATTTTTGAACATGGTACAAGTAGCAATAGTTTTTTAATTGTTTATCTTTTCAGTTTTAACTGTTTTTGTTGTGTTTTGTTTTGGGGAGAGCTATATCCTGTTGTGTTCAGTTACTCCTGGCTCTGCACTCAGGAATTACTGGTGACTGGTCTATGCAAGCATATATTACAAACATAATGTGGGACCATATGAGGTGTGCTGGGGATCAAACTTGGGTCAGTTATGTGCATGGCAAATACCTACCAACTGGTCATAAAGGTAATTTTTAAGTGCTATGATAGTTCTAAGTCTAGATAAACCCACAATCACCTCTGTCATCTTCAGAGATAATTTTCTTTATAGTTTGAATATATCTCCAGCATGGGTAACAGTAATTCTCTTACGATTCACACTCTATTTCTGTAATGGAGACTGCTATTTGTTCTGACATATGGTATTTTGTTTCTTTCTTTCTTTCTTTTTTTTTTTTTTTGGATCACACCCGGCGATACTCAGGGGTTACTCCTGGCTCTTTGCTCAGGAATTACTCCTGGAGGTGCTCGGGGGACCATATGGGATGCCGGGGATCGAACCCAGGCCAGCATAGACCAGCCGCGTGTAAGGCAAATGCCCTACCCGCTGGGCTATCGCTCCGGCCCCTGGTATCTTGTTTCTAACCACTGAGTTACTTGCTGAGTTAACATTTTAACCCATAACGGTGTATATTAGGGAAATTTGAGCCCCTGCATCACTATAGTGGTAATGAGAATGGACTAATGTCTGACCAAATTCTTCAAAAGAGACTGATGGAAAAAACACTTAAATTTATGAATTATAGAATATGAGATAATTGTGAAGGAATAGATGCCATCTGAAAAGATACATGATATTGAATCCTGAGAACACAGTTAACTATAATAGACTTTCATCACAGTGACTTCCAGAAGAAAAGGGCTATGCAGATCAACTGTTGTCAAAGCAGATCAACGAAGGTCAAATACATGCTTTTTTTGTAGACATTTTGATGTGGTAACAGGTTTTATTGTGTGTGCCTGGGTTTATATAGACATTACCTCATTCAGTTACCAAAGTTCATATATTAAAATTGATTAATCATAGCTAAATGTTAAAGCGGTGTTTTATAGAGATCTTTTGTTCTAAATTTAGTGAAGAAAATGGACAGTTATAATTTTTCATTTTTAATGTTCAAAATATTACAGTCACACTTTTAGGACAAAGAGAGACAGTTCCTCAACTTCCCATTAATTTTCTTCAAAACATGATTCAACATAGTTCACGCAGACTCCAGCTGACCACTGAGTACCTACTTTCTCCACTTTGAATGTTGAGGGTGACTGGACTATCCAAGCACGTATTACTGACATCTATATTTTCTAATAAAGACAAACTTGGCATCAAGAAGAACCACTGTTACAATCTTAAACTTAACAAACCACAGAGTTCTGCTCTGACAATGACTAGAGAATGAAAGCCAAGCAATGACCTCATAGATGCATGTCAGAAAACAGTTAAGTACTGCTGGTAGGGTCCCTCAGACCCCACAAAACTAATTCCTGAGAGCAGAGCCAGGAGTAAGCCCTGAGCATTGCTGTGTGTATCCCCCCAAAGAAAAACAAAAACAAATAAAACAGGACATTAAAAGTCTGATTTCATGAACACCAACTTTAAGGAGGGAACGAAAGGAGGGAGAGAGAGAAGTAGGCAAAGACTTAGTAACTTCTTTCTCTTTCAGTAAATCATTTTAGTAAGATACCCAATCACTGACATCACTGAAATACATGTGTTTATATCAAGAATATTCTTAAAGTTCTTAAAGAAAATTACAGTCCTAAGTATCAGCTCCATTCAACTTAGCAAACATTTGTTAAATAAATTTGAGGGTACTTAAAGCGTACTATTACAATTAGTATTTGAGGGCTTCTAGGAAAACAGCAGAGCCTGGCAAGCTACCTGTATCGTATTTGATATGCCAAAAACCAGTAACAATTATAGTCCTCATTCCCATGACTTGATGGAATGGTTTGAGGCTCTTTATGTTCCTGGAGCGGGCAGATGCCCTTGGGCTATCTCGCATGTGACAGGACGTATGGAGATGTTACTGGTGCCCCCTCCGAGCAAATCGATGATCAGTGAGAAGTCAAGTGATCAAGTGAAGAAGAAAACACATCCCTCATCCCTATAAGTTTCACAATATAGTGGTGAAAACACGCATGCAGGCATGAGAATATATGCCAAAGATCCTATGCTAAGGAACTATTAAAGGATGAGTAAAAGATTCTTCTGGAGGTCTGAGAAGCCAGGCCTAAGAGAAAGAACAGAATCTGGTGGCAGGAATGGCCAGAGACTTGTTTGGAGTAGTTAGGACAATGGCAAACGTGGAGAACCATGATGCAGAAGCCTTCACCTGCATGAATGTGGACTCGAGGTGGACAAATTCATTTGTCAGGAGCATGGAAAAGGATATATAGGGAGTGAAAAGAAGAGTCCTGATCCTGTTCTAAACCATGATATTTGTCAAGGGATTTCAGTGGTAGGGAAGTGGTAGGGAACAAAGCAGAACAGTTACAAGGGTGCCGTGTTTGTTGGAAAGGAAAATGATGTGGATCTGAAGACTGTAGAACTGAACTTACAGTGGGGCAGGGGTGGAGGGAAGCGCTTCTGTGGTTATGGGTCTGGCACTGAACGATGCCCACATCCCAAGTGTGGCTAACAGTACTGTCAATCCGGGTACCTCAACAAAAAATAGTTTCACGCACACAAATAAATTTAAAAAATAATAAAGCAAAAGGATCAACTCTGGAGGCCACTCACTTTCTGTGTGGATACAAGGCCAAAGAATGGAAGAGACGAGTTCAGAGACACCTGGTCACAAGAGACTTAAATATTTTTATTTTAGGGAAAGAGGGTCTAGAAAGACAGCACAGCAGACAGGGTCCTTGTACTGCATGCAGCTGACCTGGGTCTGTCCCTTATGCCCCCCTTCCTCTCTCTAGAGCCCCTCTCCAGAAGCGATCTCTGAGCATAGAAACAGGAGTAAACCCTGAGCACCACCGGGTATGGTGCTAAAAAAAAAAAAAAAACAGTAAAAAGTTAGGTGTTAAATTACTAGTTATTTATTTTCTTAGTTGTCTGATGTCACCTAATATGAAACACAAAATGACAGAGAGAGAGATCAACATTGGAAATATAATTTTAAGTGTCATTCAGATGAAAGTGGTATTGAACACGCACAAATATATGAGGGGACCTAAGGAAGAATGAACACAGTAGTATGGAACATAACCATTTTTAGAGGTTTTGGCGTGATGAAATAAATTTCTTTAGTGATTATGATTATCATGTGTGGCTCTGCTAATTATAGCACATTAATTGTTTTACATGCCTGGCAATCATAAATTCAGCATCTGCTGAGATATGTTCTAAATATTTTATATAGTTATGTCTAAGGCTATTATTATTAAATTCAAAAAATATTATGAATTATGGTTTTTGAGATTTGTGAAATTAGGTGTATTTAGAGATATGAAAATTGTGTGGATATTTGTCGCAAAAGGGATTGATGAGAAAATGGAAATTTGAAAGAAAAGACAAAGAAAAAATAGATGAGGAATAAACTTCAACTATTCACAAGGCATTATATATTATTCAAGTTGTGAATTAGCCAAGAGAAAAAATATCTAATGTCAGTGTAGTAGATTTGAAACAACTGGCATATATTTTTTCAATCATAACAAGATAAGGATGCTATTCTTAATTCCTGCATACAGCCATGTAATCTTACAAAGATGGAAATGTTTCAAGCTCTTTAGTTAATATAGCTATATTCAGTTCTTTTCACAACTATTTTCTAATGAAGTACCTAAAAAGGAGACTGAAGGATATAGTTACGCTAATATAAGGTCAACACTAATACAAATGAGCTGAAATGAACTTGAACAGAACCAAATTTAAAGCAAAAAATTATAATAAATCGCTCAAAACTAAAGTATAAAGAAGCCCCACCCACTATTTTATTTCTATAAATTTGAAATATTAAAGACCTAATCTACTTTTTTTTAACTACTGCTACAGAATTGCTCTTTTTTTTAAATAAGCATTTTATTATACCACCATGAGATATACAATTACAAAGATGTTCATATTTGGGTTTTGTAATACAGTGTTTCAGCACCCATCCCTCCACCAGTGCCATCTCTCACAATCAATGTCCCAGGTTCCCTCCCCCTCCCTCCTCCCCCTCCATGGCAGGTTCTTTATATCTCTTTCTCTTTTCCTTTCTATCTCTTTCTCTCTTTTTTTTCCTTCCCTTCTAGATTGCGGATTACAGAACACACATTAAAGGGGTTGTCATGTGTATCTTTTTGCCTGTATTTAATGCTCAGTTCTAGGTTGGTATTAGTACTTTTGACAATTGTTAGCACACTGTTCCATTTTCTGTCTTACGCAGTAGAAACACCATCCCTACTAATATGTTCATAGCAGCATTATTCACAATAGCCAGAATCTGGAAACAACCAGAGTGCCCAAGAATCGATGACTGGATAAAGAAACTTTGATACATCTATACAATGGAATACTATGCAGCTGTTAGGAAAAATGAAGTTATGAAATTTGCCTATAAATGGATGGATGTGGAGAAGATCATGTTTAGTTAAATTAGCCAGAAGGAGAGAGACAGATATAGAATGACTGCATTTATTTGCATGACATATATATATATATATATATATATATATAATGATACCAATATCCAAGGTCAAGTGAAACATGTATCAGGAGGTTTTGTCAATGGTGGAAATTATCAGAATTGCTCTTAAAAATAGTTTTTTTGGAGGGAAGGCAGTGCAGAGAGAGAGTCCATGGAAAAGGTGCATGCCGATCTGGCTTCAATCTCCGGCATCACATATGATGCCCTAGCATCTTGAAAAGTAATACCTGAGCACAAAGCCAGGAATAATCCCTGAACCAGTTGAGGCCAAAAAGAAAAAAAAAAAAAAGCAATACCCTCATCACTCACCAAACACCCCCCCAAAAATTATATCCTTTAGTTAATGACATAAATATTTTTAATACAACTAATTGTATTTAATTTAATTTGTTTACAAGAACTATTTAATAATGCAACACACAAACACACAGGCGAATGTGGATGCATGTGTCCAGATAGTATCAACACAATGTGCACATAATACCCCATACTTTATAGACAGTAGGCTTTTGTCTTGGTTTTCTGATTGCTATCTGTGTAGAATCCACCATCATAATTCTGAATTAAACCTACTTCTGAAAGAAAACTGGATATCTCTTGTAACACTGACCGTATGAAAGTTCAGAGATAATATTTCTAGAGAGTTACCTGGGTAACATGATAAAATTAACGTTTTATATATATATATATATGTATGTATATATATATATATATATATATATATAATTCAAGGTATTTAAATTCATAGTTCAATTGCTGTGCTAATTTAGACACGAGTAAAGCCTACTGGATAATTAGTAAACAGCTGTACCATAGAGTATGAAAATTCCTTTCGTGGACATTCTTTTGACAGTGTGCTTATTCTATACTTGTCATCATAATCAGTCATCACCTAAAGAAAATATATAATGTTGTCTTGAAAATAAGCTACAATAAGTTTTATTGCTACTATTTCTAAAGTACCACAATGGCAAAGATCCTATTAGAATATAAAACTATAACTTTGGAGTAGTTTTTGCACAGATTTTATCCAATCACCTTCAATTATTTTCTGTTTGTTTCATAAGGGATATTTAAAAAAAAACTTATCAAATAATTGGTAATATTCTTCTTAAGGATGTTAGCTTCTGTAAGCTTTGAAACTGTGATATAAAACACACACAAACTATTATCAGTTTTTGTTTGTTTGTGTTTTTTGGCCCACACATGTTCATGCTAAGGGTTACTCTTGGCTTTTCACTAAGGGATCACTCCTGGTGGTGCTTGAAGAAATATAACAGATCCTAGCGTTCAAATCCAGGTTAGTCATATGTGTGGCAATCTCCCTTCCAGCTGTACTGTAACTCGGCCCTGTAACTTTATTTTTTTATGGTGGAGCTCCCAAGTGCTACTTATGAGGCTAAGAATCCACACCCGTGATTCTATATCAAATGACCCACTGGTTCAATGGTAGGGTGTGAATATGAGATTCTGGTTAGATCCCAGTGTTGGGGAAGTACCTGGGCTTTGGTGATTTGCCCAGTGATGCTGGGGAGACAACAAGGGTTTTGGGAATGGAAACTAGATTCTGCATGCCAGGCAAGCATCCTAATTGCTGTACTACCTCCAGGCCTCTGTCATTAACTTATTTAAGTTCTAGAAGTCATATAAGACATTTTTTTTCCTCTCAACAAATCTACATTTAGTGTGAAAACTTTATAATATAAGTCCATTTAATTCCATCCTAGCATGCTCCATTTCTCATTAGTTGGCAATTTTCAACAACAAATACCTTCATTATTACTGGTAAAATTACGTAATTTTTTTTAAATCACTTCCTTAGGGGGCAAAAATGAGCAAAAAAAGCCAAGAGTAATGATTTTTACCTTAAAATATTAACACATATGCAAGACCAGTAATTATCTAGCAGGTAAAGAAATGTCCATTATAAATGCCTTCAGATCCCAACCTGTGCAGTAGGTGATAAAATCATCTTCAATCACTTTACTCTGAAGGAAAACCATTAACTTGCCTTCCCTGGAAATTGCTAACAACATTCATGCAAAATGCAGAGGTGCAACACTATTTTGCAAACACAATAAAGAAGGTCCCAGAAACACTGACTATGAATGGCGGTGAAAGCAGCATTCATGAAATCAGACGTTTATTTCATGAAATGAAATAAACTGAAATAAACACGGACAGTTCATTAGTTTAAATAATCAGAATCATGTCATAAGATGATCAGAGGGATTGGGGTACAGTTAGTCTAATTGAATAAAAGACCAAACCACATTTGTGCTGTTTTGAATTAAGATTGGGGTAAAGTTTTTTCAGCGTCTACTTAAAGTGTAGCTAGGACCTACACTTGTGATATTGATGATTCCATCATCAATGTTGTAATTAACATTATTATTATTTTGGTTTCTGAACTAGCTCTGATGGTGCTCAGGGTTTACTACTGGTTCTGCGCTAAGGGATCACTCCTGATGGGACTTGGGGGACCATATGGGGAGCCTGAAATGGAACCCAGATTTATTACATGCAAGTCAAGCACCTCATCTCCTGGTCTATCTCCATGGTCCAAATTTTACAACAAGGAGTGACTTGTATGGGGTTAAGTGTGGGCAATAGAAACACTTTTACAGGACCTCGAAGAAATGTCAGATTTGACTGTCAGGGAGCCTCTGGGGTTCCCAACAATACCAGGAAGCCAGTTCCCTTTTTACCTTTGAAGCCAGCTGGGAATGGATGAAAATCAGGACTCAGGCACAGTTTTAAAAAGGGTTTTACTATCACAGGTTAAGATACACAATCCAAGAGAAGGGAAAACTCTGGACTCTGGTTTCCCAGCTAGACCCCAGCCATGTGCAGGTCAAGATAGTTGCCACCACGTGCTGAGTCCCAACAGTGAACGGAGAGGAAGGACAGGCAGGGAAGCTGAAATGGCTAAAGTGAGCTTCTCTCTTCTTGCAGCTTATTTTATAGATAGAAATCTGCCAACAATTCCCAGCCAAGCCCATTGTGGGCTGTGCTATCTAGAGATGAAAACAGGTAAATAGCTCTATTGAAATGCAGCACTTCAGGTGGCCTTTGGCACCCAGAGCTGATTGAAAGCCTCCTTAGCAGATCTGGGAGGGCTGCAAGCTAAATGTAGCTGGAAGCTAAGTAAGGCATTACCCAACAACTGACCACAAACCTAGTAACCCAAACCCTGTTCCTAATCTCCATATGATAGAAAACAGCAGAAACATTTTAGTTGATATTTAGAAAGAACAGGTTTATCCCCCCACTCCTGGGAGAAGCAGGCTATAATTTAGCAGGCTTGTCAGAGAGACAAAGACATTTCTTCTTTTGTTAACCAGTGTGAAATAGTTTTCAGATAACGTGGTAGTGTTCCTTAAAGTTGGTATCTCCATTCCTTCCCGTTTTGAGAAAAGAAATCTCAATGAAATGCCTGGGAAACTGATGGAGGAATTTCTACCATCATACTTGACTGCACATCTCATGATGAGGATATGATTCTCCGAAGCTCTTGCAACTGCATAAAAAAGACTGATGAGGATTAAGGCTAATATAAAACACAACTAGTGGAGGTGTCAGGTGGGATGTAATGCTCCATTCTCGGAGCTCCAGCCTTCATTTATCACTCATTTGTGCAACATATTCTATATAATTCACTGCCTCAACTACTTAGGGGAGAGTTATGATAAGACTGAGGTTTAGAAAGGAAACGGAGACTTGTACTTTTATGATAGATAGAAGGATAGGCATTTTAAAATATACAATTTCCGAGAATAGTTACCAAATGCTTTAAGATTCCACATTTTTACTGATATGTTAATAGGCTGCTTAAGTGTTTGATTTGATAAGGTGTGATCTTGTTTTTGCACTGAAAATAGCAGCTCTACTTCAGGAGATGGTGTATGTATCTGATAAGATATTTGAGGTACACTCTTCAGAAATTGGGAGCAGAGAGAAGAACACAGACTATATGTGAGAAAGAACACAGACTATAGGTGAGAAAGTGGAAGATTACAAATGTAAAGCTCCAGGAGCAGGTCAAATTTTTAGGTATATTTTGAAGATAAAAATAATTGAATGTTGGTGAAGATGGGGTAAAGATTGTCTTGCATTTTTTTGTCATCACTGGAAGATATTTTAATATAATGACCGAGCGATGAAAAACAGAAAGTAGGAAAAAATCAGAAAAAGAGTCCTCACAGACCTTCTAAAGATAATCATAAATCACCTGTGAGTCTATGCTTTAATGAAAGAGCAACTACATGCAGAGTATTCAGCAAGGGTGCATGAAAGAGCAGCAAATATAATACTAGAAAACAGCCATGCTAGGGGGAGGAGATCAGGTGACACTGCAAGTGCTCAGGGAGGGGAGAGGGTTACCCCTGGTAGTCAGAAGACCAGGGGGTGCCAGGGCTCGAACCCAGGCTTGCCATATACAAAGCATGCACTCTGAACTTGGAGTAATTCTCTAGCTCACTGTTCACTATTTTTATATGCTTTGAAAGAAAAACCTGGAATAAAAGTAGTGGCAGATTAAGCTGATCCATGATTAAAGTCTAGCACGTTAAAATGAAATTTTCTTATGATTCATCTATTAAAATTTAAATTGCTTGGAGAGTATATTTAATATATCTACTTTACAAACAATAATATATTCTTTATATATAAAGATATATATAAGATATATACTTCTATATAAATATCATATAAATATCTCTATATCAATATATAGGAATAATATATAATTGTATTCTTTATATCTAATTCTTTATATATAAAATCTTTATATTATAAATATATTATATATTTATATATCTATATATAACATATATATATAAACATTATATAATTATTTCAAGATAGTGGGCAATTTGCTAAATCTTAACCCTGTCTAAAGAATGCCATTTTTATTATAATACATTCAACTCCCAGGAAAGAAATTTTCTTCAATTTAAGACAACAAGTCAGATGGTAGGTTTGGCAAGCTGAGTTAAGAAAAGAGATAATACTGTCTGGATCAGAAAGATTTTTATTACAATCCATGCAGATTTGTTGTTCCTGGAGATTTTCATGTGTGACTCTCAACCCCAACTTTTCAGAAGAGACAGCACCTCGAAAGCATGAACTGTCGTTCGGTCTTACTGCCATCCGGTTTCACAGTGACCTCCTATGGAGGTCTCCTCCACGTGGACTTTTATTCTACTCCAGACTCAATTAAGAGTGATTCTCAATCCTCATGCACTGACAGTGAAATAGTTATTGAAACGGAGCTTTTCTCCCCAAGGCCACATATATATATGAAGGTGGAATTCCTTGGGTAGGAAGCAAGGGAGAAAAGATCTAAGCTTTCATGAAGAAGAATATTCCACCAACTTGAACTTAAGCATATGCGCACAGCTCGGATGGATGGTAAGAGGACAACAAATAAGGCTACTGAGAAAACTGCTGCACTGGACACCATTAAGATCCGCCCTGATGTACTGGCCCTTCAGGGCAGAGTGGAGTTCAGACCGGACAGGACAGATTTGTGAAACATCTTCATTTCTCCCAAGTGGAACGAGGACAGATGGAAGTAAGGAATGCGTCTTGAATGATCTGGAAAGAGCATGCCATCCTTTGGGAAAACATCTGGGCTGCTACAGTGTTTTGCAGAACAGACGTCAAGAATTTCAAGCACTCTCACTTTTTTTAAGACTGCTGTACTTCTTACACTAATGTCACGAAGGGGGCTGAACTATTAGCAAGGCCTCTACAACATCAAAGGCACATATATCTAGTTCCTTAGATTGGGTTTAACTTTATATATATAAAACATATAATACAACATATTTGGTTATTTAGATTTTTTGTGGTCGGTCAAAGTTGCCAAACCTCTCAAACTTAACCAGAAATGTTTTCTAACTCTGATTCTGCATTTGAATATGTGATAGACACTTCACATGCATATATGTATGTACACACACACACACACACACACACACACACATATATATAGTGCAGCCAGTCAGTGGTTTCTAATCTTAGAGAATTGAGTTATATTACATGAAGGATATTTCAAGACTAGAAAAAATGTGGAAAACAGAAACAAGCCAGGAAGTGCTAATTACATATCTGCATGTATATATCTCTGTGCCTTAGATATTATATCAATATATACTTAATTATTAATGGAACCGCACATTTCCTTCCTTCCCAAGGCATCCCGCCTTCATATATATGTGACCTTCGGGACAAAAGGACTTTGTCCTGATAAAGGGAATTCACAGTGTGCACAAGACTAGCCTAGGACCCCAAACTAATAGAGGCACAGGGAAACATGCAAGATGAGGTTAGGAATACAGCCCTAAAAAAGAAATTGCTACCATGGAATGTCACAAAGGTGGGCTCAGGTGATTCCTAAAAAGCTGAATGAACTAGGCTCTGCAGAAGGAAGAGGAAGGAATAATATAGGAATTCTATTCCAATAATCTTAAACGATATAGGTATAATATTCCTATAATCTTAAATGATAGTCTCACTGTAGCTATAATTCCTACCTGAGGAAGGAATAATTTAGATGACAAAACTCCAGAAGAAAATCATCTAAACATCCTTACACATTTACAGACCAGGGAAGAAAGGACCTGAGAGATAATGGCAGTAGGTAGGGTGCTTGCCTTGCTCCAGGGAACGGAGGTTGAATCCCTGGTACCTCTTATGCCGCCGCGTGAGGCCTGCCAGGAGGTGAGCACTGAGCAAAGATGCCAAAGCCTTGAGCACTGTCAGGCGTGGCCAACTAACAACTACTCAATAAAGAAATGCTCACTCACCCCACTATCACCCTTTGTTAAAAGGTTATAAAAGGGAAAAAGGTTTTGCCTTTCTCTGGAATTCGACATCCTGAGTCCCCACCCATAATCTGGGATCTTCGCTGACTTCGCTTTTCCTCCTATTTCTTCCTCTTCAATAAAATCTTTTGTGAATTTGGCCCTTTGGCTCCAGTCCCTCGCTTTCAATCTTGAATAACTGAGGAGAACCTGAGCCTGTGTCCAGTATAACAAAATGACAGAAAGCATGAAGTCAAACAATACATGTTAAGAGTTCACCGTATCTCAAAATATTATTTCAGAAATGAAACCAATATCCCTCCTCAGTTTTTAGTGAAGATTTGTAATTTACACATTTGCATACTCAAATCATTTATGGGTATATACACATATATTTTGACAAATCTAATTAGAATACTATCATCTCCTGTTTGTTTCTTTCATGCAACCACTTAAAAATAAACATGTTATTATTGTGGTTCCTGAAAATCAATTAATTCACCAATAATTGCATAGTAAGTGAGCTTTCATGTCTCTTACTAATTTTAAAATGATAATGTGCTTAAGTGAATGCAAGAAGATAAAAAAAAAAAGAAAACTCTTTCCATTGAAGTTTGGCTATTTTGAACTTTGAATGTTGAATACTCAGCATTTCTCATCATCAGAAATATGCTATTTTCTTATGCAAATATGCACAATTTAAACTTGCCTCCCTCTCTTCCCTGTAACGTCATTCTTTGTGTTTCACTGAGATTTGCTGGTGGAATAAATGTTAGCTGACTCACTTGTACTGCTTCCCTATGAGGGATTGTTCCAAAGCAAAAATCTGCTCACCCAAAATATGCCTATGGCAAAGGCTGATTCCACAGGAGGCTCTGCTGGCTAGGTGGAGGGAGTGTCTGAAACAAACTACTTTTATTTACACAAAGGAAAGGCTAATGCTAACAGTCTTTCCCTTCACTATAGTAGGGCAGGGCTGATCCTCTTATCTCTTTTCAAAGGAGGAGCCCTGTTTTAATTTTGTAGGCCTTTGTTTAAAGTATCCCCTTTGGAAACCACCCTGACATTTCCTTTCTCTCCACTCAACTTTGTCTGAAGACCATTTGGGTGAGACACTCCGATTGCTGGGAGGTATAAATGTTATTAATAGATTCCCCGTACCTTTCCTCCTGTTAATCTAGCTACTGTTTATTTCTCCAGTCTCAGAAAAACTCCGAGGGCTACTGGAAGATTTCTTTAGTGTTTGACATTCATATTAGGTCATTCCCGTGACCTAATATAATGGTTTGAGGCTCTTTATGTTCCTGGAGCAAGCGGATGCCTTTGGGTTCTCCTAGCATGAGACAGGACATATGGAGACATTACTGGTGCCCGCTCTAGCAAATAGATGATGAACGGGAAGATAGTGATAGTGATAGTGATTGAAAGGGATTCCTTCCAAGCAGTAGTGACACACTCTCTGCCATATTTCCTCTCTGTCAGGGGTGTGGCACGCACAAGCCAGAATCTGAGAGAAGCAGGCCCTGTGCAGCTCTTGGAGAAGAGCATAAATACCTTCTGGCCTATTCTCAAGGAGAGAGCCTAGAAATAACCTCTGAAAATGAGGCGCATTTTTATCTCCCTAAAGATAAATTTAAACCATTTTACTGAATGACCAAATGAATAAAGCCTTTTAATTTACCAAATCAGCTGCTTTGAAATTTTAAACTCCAAAATATGTATCATTTTTTGCTATTCTCATGACATTTCCCTGAGTGAGGGTACAAAAATAAATTTTATACTAAAACAGAGTAATAAACTTCATTTAAGTAGTCTCTTATCTGCTTATATGGAGTAATGGACAGAGATAAAATGGCACACAATCATAAAACAGTGCTTGGGTTAAGTTAAACATAAAAATATGCACATATACATACATGTATGTATATAAAATGTTTTATATACTTATATTTGTATTTATATACATGAATATTCATAAATAGTGTTTCGCTCACATCTGAGTGACAGGCTCTAAGTTATATGTAATCTACTGTTACTGTAAGGTTCATTTTCTTTTTTATTAGTTTAAAATGAACTCATCTCCAGGGGGCCGGAGCGATAGCCCAGCGGGTAGGGCGTTTGCCTTGCGCGGCTGGCCCATGACACGGCTGGCCGGCCCGGGTTTGATCCCGGCATCCCATATGGTCCCCCAGCACTGCCAGGAGTAATTCCTGAGTGCAGAGCCAGGAGTAGCCCCTGAACATCGCTGGGTGTGACCCAAAAAGCAAAAAAAAAAAAAAAAAAAAACTGTCAAAATGAACTCATCTTTATTTTTCTAAAAGCTGAATTTCTAATTAATTGTCTTAAGACAATATTGAGGGAAACAATAATTAAAAGGTTTAACTGCAAATATATTTAACACAATAGATTCTTTACTTAATTTTTTTTTTTTTTTTTTTTGTGAGGTCACACCCAGCAATGTTTTTTTTTTCTCATTAAAATATTAGATTAATTTTATTGCTTTTAAAAATATAAATCACCTTGATATACATAGTTACAAAGTTGTTCATGATTGGGTTTTGGTAATATAGTGTTCCTACACCTGTCCCTTCATCAGTTATATTTCTTTTTTTTTTTTTTTATTTTTTAAGTATTTTTATTATACCACCGTGAGATATACAAATAAAAAGATATACAATTAAAAAAGTTCATGTTTGGGTTTTGGTCATACAGTGTTTCAGCACCCGTCCCTCCACCAGTGCCCATCTCCCACCAACAACATCCCCGGTTCCCTCCCCCCCATTCCCCAGCCCTGCTCCATGGCAGGTTCTTTATTTCTTTCCCTTTCTCTCTCTTTCTCTTTTCCTTCCCTTCCAGACTATGGATTACAGAACATACATTAAAAGGTTGTCATGTGTATCCTTTTGCCTCTATTTAATGCTCAGTTCTAGGTTGGCATTAGTACCCTCGACTATTATTAGCACCCTGTTCCATTTTCTGTCTTACCTAAACTCTGACTCCCACACGTTTGTGATAATCTCCACCTTTGACAAGACCTCCTGATATATGTTTCACTTGACCTTGGATATTGGTATCATAATATGTACATATATATTTATGCCATGCAAATAAATGCAGTCATTCTGTATCTGTCTCTCTCCTTCTGGCTAATTTCGGCTCAACATAATCTTCTCCATGTCCATCCATTTATAGGCAAATTTTATAACTTCATTTTTCCTAACAGCTGCATAGTATTCCATTGTGTAGATGTACCAAAGCTTCTTTATCCAGTCATCGATTTTCAGGCACTCTGGTTGCTTCCAGATTCTGGCTATTGTGAATAATGCTGCTATGAACATAAAAGTAGGGATGGTGTTTCCGCTGCGTATTTTTGGTTTCCCAGAGTAGATTCCCAGGGAGTGGTATGGCTGGGTCAAATGGGAGTTCAATTTCTAGTCTTTGGAGGAAAGTTCATATTGTTTTCCAGAAAGGCTGTACCAGCCAGCATTCCCACCAACAATGGATGAGTGTCCCCTTTTCCCCACATCCACGCCAGCACTTGTTGTTCTTGCTCTTTTGAATATGTGCCAGTCTCTGTGGTGTAAAGTGGTATCTCATTGTTGTTTTGATTTGCATCTCTCTGATGATTAGTGATGATGAGCATTTTTTTCATATGTTTTTTGGCCATTCGAATTTCTTCCCTTGCTGAAGTTTCTGTTCATTTCTTGTCCCCATTTTTTTGATGGGGTTGTTTGTTTTCTTCTTTGTAAAGTTCTACCAGTGCCTGATATATCCTGGATATTAACCCCCTTATCAGATGGGTATTGGGTGAATATTCTTTCCCATTCTGTGGACTGCTTTTGTATCTTAGTCACTGTTTCTTTTGAGGTGCAGAAGCTTTCTCAGTTTCATGTAGTCCCATATGTTTATCTTTTCTTCTAGTTTGCTTTGTTAGTGATGTTTCACCTTTGAAGATGCCTTTAGCTTCAATGTCGTGGAGGGTTTTTCCTATATTTTCTTCAATGTACTTTATGGCTTCAAGTCTGATATTGAGATCTTTAGTCCATTTTGATCTAATTTTTGTGCATGGTGTTAGGACACAGGTCCAAATTCATTTTTTTACATGTTGCTGCCCAGTTTTCCCAACACCACTTGTTGAAGAGGCTTTCCTTACTCCATTTTAGACTCATTGCACCTTTATCAAAGATTAAATGATCATGTGTTTGAGGTTGGGTGTCAGGATACTCAATTCTATTCCATAGGTCCACAGGTCTGTTTATATTCCAATACCATGCTGTTTTAATTACTACTGCCTTGTAGTACAGTTTGAAGTTGGGAAAGGGTGATGCCTCCCCATCTTCTTTTTCCCGAGGATTGCTTTAGCTATCCTTGGGGTTTTATTGTTCCATACAAATTTCAGGATTGTTTGGTCAATTTCTTTGAAGAATGTCATGGGTATCCTCATAGGGACTGCATTGAATCTGTATAGAGCTCTAGGGAGTATTACCATTTTGACAATGTTGATTCTCCCCATCCATGAACAGGGAATGTGTTTCCATTTCCTTGTGTCCTCTTTTATCTCTTTTTTTTTTTTTTTAAGTATTTTATTATACCACCGTGAGATATACAAATAAAAAAGATATACAATTAAAAAGTTCATGTTTGGGTTTTGGTCATACAGTGTTTCAGCACCCGTCCCTCCCCACCAGTGCCCATCTCCCACCACCAACATCCACACCCAGCAATGTTCAGGGGGTTACTCTTGGCTCTGCACTCAGAATTACTCCTGGCTCTGCACTCAGAAATTACTGTTTACTTAACGTTTTAAAGTTTTTAGGGCAGGATGTATCTATATATACACACACATAGGTATGCATGTTAATTTTATATATATATTTATGTTTTTTTAATTTGAATAGAATAAATTATTCCATGTACTTTCCTTTGTAGCTCTGCCTGTATGCAGGAAAAGGAAGTAGTTCCAATTCCAAAAGCACCCAAATATAACATATTAACGTATGCGCTTTGAGTCATAACCCCAGTAATGTGCCTAAGCATCAGCACAGCATTAGTCCAGTGCCTAAGCATCAGCACAGCATTAAGAAATATGAATGGATGGGCACGGAGAGTATCATGCTGAGTAAAATTGGTTGGATGGAAAAGGACAGATACTGAATGACTGAACTCATTTGTGGATCATTAAAAAAAAATAGTATGAGACTAATATCCAGGGCCAGGAAGACTTGTCAATGGTTAGAATCTATCACAAGTGTGTGGGGGTGCAGAGGGTAGGAAAGACAGAGAAGGGACCAGTTTGCCAATAACAGTTGGAAAGTGTAATGCTAGACTACAATGGAGTACTAAGGAGGAAAAGGGATCTACAATGATAACCCTTCAGTGTCTGTATTGCAAACCAAAAGCAGAAAAGGAGGGGTGTGTGTGTGGGGGGGGAAGTGCCTGCCACAGAGGCAAGCCTGGGGAGGTGGAGGAAATTGGGGACATTGGTGGTGAGAAGTGGGCACTAGTGGAGGGATGGGTGCTGGTACACTGTATGACTGAAATCCAAACATCAACAGCTTTGTGATGGTCTGCATGGCAAGGCGACTTAATAAAGTAGGGGAGGGAAGAAGAGAGAGGAAAGGAGGGGGGAGGGAGGAATAGGAGGAGTAGCAGGAGGAGGAGGAGCAGGAGGGAAGAGGAGGAAGAGCAGGAGGAGCAGCAGCAGCACTACTAACCAAAAAAGACATAAGGACATGCTTGTCGCGAGATGGGGGAAGGGCCCTGGTAAAGAGATAGTTCAATGGGTAGGGCTCTTGTCTTGCATATGGCTAATCCCTCACAATCCATATGATCTTTTGAGGCTACCAGGAGTATTCCTGAGCACAGCATCAGTGTAAGCTCTGTGTACTGCCCCAAACAAAAAACCAAAACAAAGAAACAAAATGAAATGTTCCCTTGATTAACAGAGGGCTCAGGATGCTGAACACATGCTTTACAGACAAAAGGCATGGACCCTGACACATGTTGTCCTGAGCATTGCTGGGAAAAACTCACTCAAGCAATGAGCCAGGAATAAAACCTGACTGCTTCCAGGTATTAGTCAAGATCCCTAATCTCCCACCAACAAAGTAGAATTGTTTTTGAAATAAAGGAAAAAATGTACTGGGAAGCTAGGAAGCTATCCTGCAAAGAAATCCTTTGGTCACATGTCAAATGTACCTCCGCCAACTACCTGAGTCCATCCATTTCACTGTCGTGGTTTTAATTTGGAATGTGCAGAAGTCTACTTCCAAGAGCAAAATCTAGATTCTCAAAATACATTTACAATGTTAAGTGCAAACCCTTAAAACGTATTTTCTTCTACTTCAAGCAATTGACATAAAATTTCACAAGTCTTTACAGACAGCCTTTCTATATCCCCAACAAAGCAACAATACATTGATTTTATTCTTAACATCTTCCATTGACGGTGTTCTCAAGAAATTCTGTGAACAGTAAGCAAGCAAAAGAGCTAGATGTTAAGGGAGATGTATGCTTAAAATTCATGCTCCTTTTCTTTTCAGCAAGGAGTGACATACATCTTAACCATACTTTGATATAAAAAACCTTGCAAAGAAAAGTCTTCCGACTAGTTTTTGAAGATACACTACCGATTGAATAGATTTTGTATCCTCTCAATTCATGTTATAACTGATGCATGTAGATGAGCTAAGTTAAAACGTTAAAAGCTAAGACAGAGCAGTCAAGTCTAACTATAAACACTTTCCTTGTATATAACAGTTTAAAACATTGTTGAATGCAAGGTTAATTGGGAAGAGGCCACGTCCCAGGTGGTGCTCAGAGAGACTGGATTGCAGGGGACACTCAGGACTCTCATTCAGCAGGAATTTGGAATTCAATGTGAGGGCCTGAGGTTAAGGTTAAGATGTGGGAATTACTAGGGCCTCTCCGGGTAGTGTTTGAGGTGTCCCTAGGGCTACATCCAGAAGTGCTAGGAACCATGCGGTATATGACCATTAACCCCTTTCCAGCCCACCGGGCTACATTCAGAATGGGTTATGGGAGAAAATAAAATAGGTAAGTGAGACCAGTTCAATGTAAAGAGATTTAGATTGGGGCCAAGGAAGTGGTCAACAGGCTGATCACGTGCTCACGGGTAGGAGACCCAGATGGATCGGCACAGAGTAGGCAGCAGTTCCTGAACTCTACCAGTGTAGCACCAAACACTCCTGAGCAAGAAAAAAAAAGGATGATTCTTGTGGGGGGTTCAGGGGTAATACCAGTCATCAGGGCTATTGTAAGCTCTATACTCAGGGGTCATTTAGACTACTCCTAGTATTGCTCAAGACCCACGTGTGGGTTTACCCACCGTACTATCTCTCTGGCTTAATGGAATGAACAAAGGATGTTTTTCAGTGCTGCAGGGTCAATAGGTTCCTTCAGAATAAAAATAATTCATACGTAATTAAACTGAAGAAATATTTATATTATAGTGCACATCTATAAAAGCATGAAAAAGGCAAGAATAAAAATCACTTATATTCAGATTCAAGAAGTGAGAGCGCACCTACTACCAATAGAATCCCACCTGCATGACAGAGCCTGGCAAGCTACCTATGTCGTATTCGATATGCCAAAAAACAGGAACAATAATAGACCTCATTCCCATGACCTGAATGGATGATTTCAGACTCTGTGTCCCTAGAGTGAGCAGATGCCTTTGGGCTACACTAGCACATGACAGAAACAAATGAAGACGTTACTGGTGCCCGCTCGAGCAAATCAATGAATGAGAAGAGAAGTGATACAGTGTTATATTCAGATGATATAGCAGTGCTACACATATATATTTATATGAAGATAAATAATATATATTATATATATAAAACATAATTTTTTCACATATTCGGAAACATAATGGAAATGTATTAGATTATTTCCAAAACACAAAGGTCAGGGAAACAGTTATAGTTGTTGGAACATGTGTCTTGCATTCTCAAATCCTGGTGTCATCCTTGGGACTTATCCCCACTGCAACACCTGATGTGCTCCTCGTGACCCGGCCAGGCATAGTCACTGCAAAATAAAAGTCTCAGTCTGGCACCACCAGGCTGAGTAGACCTGAAGTGGCTCTTTTATGCCTGAGCACTTCGGGAAGCCTCTTCCAGAGAGAGATTACTATGCGAACACTACAATAAGCAGGGTGTTTTTTCACTATGTCTGAAAAGATTATAAAATAGTCTTCGAAACAGGGATATTCAGTGCTTAAAAAGAGATTACTACTAAAAGTTAATTGGAATTTTTTCTCTTTTCATAAGCTAGATTCTACGAAAAGCCTTCCAGTCTCTTTGGTCCAAGTACAAATAAATGTACAAAACTTTGGCTTCCTTTAGTACTTTCTAGTCATGTGACATATGGATTCACCTATTCAGAAATTTATGTCTTACAGAAATGAATATTTCATCTATATTTTCCCCAATATTGAAATGAAGTATCAGCACCGTTATAAGCAATGTTCCGCTACACTTGTATCACTTGTCTTCCTGTTGTTCATCCATTTGCTCAAGCGGGTGCCAGTTAACATTTCCACTTGTCCCTGTCGCATGCTAATATACCCAAGGAGTCTCTGCTCACTCCAGGAACATGAAGAGCCTCAAACCATTCCTTCAGGTCATGGAAATGAGGTCTATTCTAGTTACTGCTCATTACTGTGAGCAATGATAATAGCTAACTGTCTGTAGATTTGTTGTAGGCCCAGATCTTTGCACACATACATCTAAATGCATTAACATTAACATTAACTTATATGTGTGTGTGTGTATATATATATATATATATATATATATATATATATATATATATATATATATATACTTTGAATAAGTCTAAATGCTTAGCAAAACACTATCTGATTAAAATGCTATGTTATACATTTTGAAAAAGTATAGCTGTTAGGGCAACAAGAGGCTACTGATATACCTTGGGGAGAAAACAGTTTCCTGAGTGTCTACCATTTGTGAACAACGGCACCAAACAGAATTGTTCTGGAAAAAAAAAAGTCATTTCTTCACCGTAACAGGAGGAAATTCGAGATGGTGGTCTTCATCATAGACTAAGTGGTTCACTTGTCACATGACTCTAATCTTTGGAACTATTAAAATTTCTTATAAAACATCAATTCTTTAGATATTAGATATAATTGCTCCTCAGAAATAAATCTTAAAGGGCGTATTATCTGAACTATATATTTTTTACTCTTTAACTTAGTTTATTCCAAGACTTATCTAAATTCATACACTAAAACTGTCACAGCGTGTTATTATAGACTCTGCTTCTGGGACTTGTATCTAGAAACTTTACATATTTCCAAAAGCCCCCACCCCCAGTCTGTAACTTGAAAATTGTAGGTTTGAGTCATGTCACTCTTAACAGATCAGTGATATCTCAGTAAGATATACATAGACCGCCCACACTACACACCCACTCACATTATAAATGCATATAAACATTAAATGCATGTGCATGTGTGAGTCTGTGGATAACAAGTGTTTCAACACATTCTATTCTAATTGACAGCTAACATTCACAATCAAGTCACATAAGGTTTTTCTCGATAAATTAAGAATCTCTGGAAAATTAGTTTATGAAACTTCAGTTGCAACTGTTTGGTTAGTATGTTTGCTTACTGGGAGAAGGATTTGGATAGCATGTTTGGTTAATATGTTTGCTTACTGGGGGAGAGATCCTGATGTATTAAGAATTACCCAAGGGTATTCAGTAAGTTTTAAGGTCTGAGGAAAATGACAAGAATAGCATAATGAAGCAATTGGTTGATTACAATACTTAGCTAGGTTATATCTGGAAGTAAAATAGATCCTTTATTTTTAAAAAATGCAGGTCTTAGAATGATAGAACGCGGGTAGGGTGTTTTCCTTGCATGAAACCTGCCTGAGTTGAATACCTTGCTTCCCCAAATGGACCCCCAAGGATGCCTTGTAGTAACTTCTGAGTGCAGAACTAGGAGTAACCCGAGTGTTGCTGAGTGTGACCCAAGGAGACAAATAAATTAATTAATAAATATATCTTCAAATAAAAATAATACAGAGGCTCACTGCAAAACGGAAATAAAAACTTGGTAAGGGAGAAAAGATCAGCCTGTGTCAGGGAAGAATGCTCTCTAATAGAAGAATTTTGCACTTATAACAAAAGCTTGTCATGAAAGAACTCATGGAGATGGTAACTTGGAGGTAGTGGAAGAAGGGTTAGATTTTCAGAAAGACTTGGGAGTCCACCTTGCTATGTTTGAAAGCTTTTTATACAATGAATATTTCCTGAGGTTATGGGTCTCTCTGTGATTACCCTGCTACTATTTTAACACGTGACTATTTCCCAGAATAGTAATTTCTGAAATCACTGGCTTTCATATGAGTACCACATTTAGTAGCATAAGTAATAACCTATTAATTCACTACCCATAAAAGAATAAGATTCATTTTCTCATCAAATATTAAGTGTAGCACATTGCATTAGACTTGAATTGAAAATGTAATTCCTAAGCATGGGTAGTGTTCCGGGAAGCATTTGGCTCTCACATTTTCTCCTCACTGACACCTCATTTTTATATCTATATTGTCACCACGTAAAACACTAACAGTTTTAAGAAATTTAAACAGAGATTCTTGCTAGACCATACTTGATGTAATGAAAATTCTATAAACAAGAATATTATTAAACTGCTTTTTGACATCAAAAAAGAGAAAGGAGAAGAAAAATACAGAATACATAATTCCTTCCTGTAAATAGAATTTTAAACTGCTAACCCCATTCAGATATATTTCAACTTTATTCCTAATTACTCTGCAAGGTTCCTGAAATGCCTGTCGTAAAGTATTGGTGCAAGTTAATCACAGCAATTTTATCATTGAAAGTATTAATAAGAGACGTATACTTGAAACTAGTCTTTTATGAAATAGGAAATTCTCAGTTCAAGTGTGGTTTTTTCATAGCAGAGGAAACAGGAAGACAAACTTTATGAGATGCCAGGTATCATGAAGGATTATGGATCATAGATGATCCATATATGGTTTTAAACCAAGCTTCCAAGAAAGTGAGCTATAGAAAAAAAAAATAAAAACTCAATGAAGATGTATTAAAAATACCTACCCTGAAAATAAATACAAATAAATACAAATTTATGAATATAAACTATAAATAACAAATTTTATTCTTAGACATATGTGTTTTCTTTGGCAGTGACAGTTTTTAATGTTACTGTTACAAAACAAATAAGGGATGTACATTGGAGAAATGCTTGCTCCAAGTTTAGGTATATTTCTACTATAAGGAGGAAGTCTGCCAAATAATGGCTACTTACAACCTTTAGAAATAACTGATCTTCACTGTTTTAGTCGATCATGTTTCTAAAAAACAGATATGGGTATGTTTTGATCTCACTTTCCTTATCTTGCTATTTACAAGATTAGAGACAGCATATAAAAAATTGATAATCAATTTCAATATCTCAATAATAGCCCCAATGCAAAACAGGTCAAGGAAGGACAGAACTTGTCCTAATCATTATCCTACTTTGCTATTTAAGTAAGACCTGAAAGGAATAATTTAAATAGACTTCCTGTAACTCTAGTCAAAACACCCTGGGGGCAAGCTTATACATCTATCCTTAGCATGCAGCATAGAACCTGAAACAGGGAATGGATTCAATATGCACTGGGTCAGATAAGAGAAATAGGCATACCCAAAACACCAGGATATTAATTTAAAAATATACATGCATATTTAAATTGTGTGCAGCACCTAGTACAATAACTACGATATGAACAACCAACACACAAAATGGGATACTGTGCAGTTGTAAGGAAAGATAAAATCTTGCAGCTCACTCACTACAACTTGGATGAACTGAGTGTACCATGTTAAGCAGAATAAACCAGAGGAAGGAGAACAATCACTGGAGCGCCTCACTTATCTGTGGGCTAGAGAGAAGTCAAATAAGGGAAAGGGTTGTATTAATCAATAACAAACCCTAGGACTTGGGTATACAAAACAGATTACCAAGAAAGTTATTGAGAGGATATAAATAACTAAAGGGCGTTGGTGGAGGGCCTTGTCACATTCATCGGCAGTGGTATGGAACGATTACTCTATATAAAAACCATAAAGAAAGACTGCATAGATGTATGAGGGTTAAGGTGCTTGCCTTGTTAATCTCGAAGTACCAGCAAGAGTGATCCTTGAGCACAGAACCAGGGTTAAGATCTAAGCATACACAGGTATGGCCCAACTTCCCCCATTATCACCCCCCACGTACACAAACATGCCCCCAAATTTGTAACATTTATTGAATGCCATATAACACTATTATAATCATGGACCTAAATTATAATTATAAAATAGAACATATTAAATAAAACTTATACATATGAATAATTATATGTAACATAAGCAGCTTGGTAGCTATATTTTGATAGAATGTTACTTAGAAAGAGTTCTAATCTTTCCTGTTGAAAAAAAAAACTTTAAAGGCAAGCTAATGGAAAAATATTCATATTTTTCTTTTAAAAAATTCTTTAGTCTCAGCCCATCCAGGGCAGGTGGTTCTAGTCATGTTGTTTATGAAAAGCTCTTTCTTAACTTTTATTCACCATGTGCTCCCTCAGATAAATTCTCTTTCAAGTACTATATTCTTCATATTTTTTTTATTTTCCTAGGAATAATTTCTTCTTTTCAGAATGCAAAAAATTCATTCAGTAGTTATTTAGGAGTATTACAAATTGTGCACAAAAACTATAAAAAACCTATCAAAATATGTGTTTTATGGTAAATTCATGACATATGTTTAATATCTATACTTTCATTTATTTGACCTGTCTCTCAACTACCATAACTTCCACAATCCTACCCTATTCTAGCACACAGATATCCTTAAGATTCATCCACTCAGTTGCTTTTTCAAATGAAATTTTCCTAGTTCTTTTTCTTGTCTCCACATCAGTTAAACCAGTTAAATCACTCCTTTAAGAACATCTCCTCTGACACTAAAATGGAAAGCAATGTCTCCCATGAACTAAGTCCCTTGGAAAATGGAATGGCACCTCAGTCAAGTGATCTTTCTAGCATCTTGCAAAAGTATTGATACCATAGTGGATGTGGGATACTTTATAAATTCAAGAATTTGTTTACATTTATATGGCAAATCTCCTGCATTAAACTGTGAGCTCTTTGAAATCAATACATTTCAATTTCAACTAATTTGGAACATAGTATTTAATCAAATTGTTGGATAAATGAATAAATCATGCAACATTTAGGCTGGGGGTAATCATGGATTTGGAGGAATGTGGGGAAAAGTCATACTTGTGATGTTCAGAAGTTACCACTGTCTTTGGACTCAGGACTCACTCCCGGCAGTGCTTGGGGACCAAATAGATGCCATGAATCAAACCTGGGTTGCCATTGTACAAAGCAAGTGACCTACCTGCTTTACTATTATTCAGCCCCTTAATCACAGAATTTTAGCTTTGTTTTTGGGTCACCCTAAATGGGACAGTTGAATGAGACGACCCCCCAGCAAGATTTGGGGTCTATGAGCTCCTGTAGATTAAACCCTGGGGTCCTGAATGCAAGAGTATGCTTCAACCCTCTGAACTATTGACCCACTGTATGTATATATTTGTGTGTCTGTGTGTGTACGTGGTTAGAGGGTAACACCTAGAGGTGCTTGAGCTAACTAACAGTCCAGCGGTTCTGTGCTTAGGGATTATTTCTAGCAGTGCTCAAGGGACCATATGTGGTGCCAGGAACTGAACTAGAGTGGGCGTATAAGAGACATGTCTTAAATCCTATACTATCTCCCTGCGCCAAAAAACATTTTTTTAAAAAATTATTATATCACCATGAGATAGACAATTATAAAGTTGTTCATGAATGGGTTTCAGTCATACAGTGTTTAAGTACCCATCCCTCCACCAGTGCACATAAAAATAGATATTTTTGAATCAAATTTCCCTTCTTTACAAATTAGGTATAATGACCAACCTAAGTTACATTCACTTATGGTATTAAAATCTAGGCATAAGTTTTTAACATTTTAATCAGAGATTACTAATATAATACTTTTTAAAAATACTTGAATTAACACAATTATTAAATATGCTAAAGATTAAGATAGTTACCATTGCAAGATGTTTAAAAAAGAGATCATTCTTTCTTAGAAATTAATCAGAACTTACAACTTTTTTAATGCATTCTCTTAGGATATATAAGACTCAGTCATAGGCAATTCAAGGACAAACATAAAGAAGCATTCTATTTTCTAAATACTACAATGGACTCATTTAATAGTAATCTTAAAATACAATATATTTTGTTTAATTGGTAAAATATTTGACATATATGTCTTACCTGGTGAAAATGCTAATTTACAATACCATTAATCAACATCACAGCATGTTAAATGCATTAAGCTAGAATCAGCATTTTCATAAATAAGATGGAAGATGGCTCCTTTGTCTTTCCCTCTCTAACAGTGACTTAAAGGCAAAGTGACAGCAACTTACACATTATCTGTCAATAGCCAAGACTTAAGCATCATCTCCAGGGGACCTTTCATGCCTATCACTTCTAAATCACCTATGAAGAAATTGGTAATTAGACTGCTAGCTAGAGACACCTGGGCTAAACGAATTTTTGAACCAAGACGTCTTGAAAGGCTGATTATTAACCTTTGGTAAGACACAAATAAGAGACACACTAGACTGACTCTCAGCTTGAGTAGAGGGAAAGAAAGGTCAGGGCTATGGGCCTCAGGTAAATGTGATTTTCTATATTATTAGACCGCTTTAGATTATTTTTCAAACTCAGTATAGTCACCAACTTTAATGACTGTTGAATCAAAGGCTACATGAAAACTCCCTTATAAAACTGATTTCCCCTTAATGTTATCAGAGTCATATAATAAACTATTATTTTCAAAGAATTACGAATTGTTTATACTATAGGCAATGTCCTTTATGTTCATTTCAGTGCTATGTGCTACCGAAAGCATCACAGCTACCTCCCTTTCAGCTTTGTTTTGTTACCACAAATGCAGCCCTTCCTATCAGAGTGTGACATCATTCTATTATATGAAAATATGCTTTTCAGGCTTAAATTCAGAAACATATCAGAATTTTCATTAAAAATCACCATGTAGGAAACTATCTGCCTCCTGTAGAACCTGAATCTCCCGCTAATTTGTGGAGAATTCCTCTCCTAGACACCACGCCCAAACTCAAGTCAACCTACAGAATTCATTTTAGACCACTGAAGTGATACTTTTTAAGTATCATCCAATAAGGTCTGACCGAGCCCCCCATTCTCACGCTTAAACATCCAGAAAAAAAAGGGGGAATTATTAGGGTGGAATTACTAGAAAAGAGAATACTTTGCAGAAAAAAAATGCCCACTTTACTGAATTTCAAATCCCCAAATTGTACAGGGATCTGTCACCCTCTAACCTATTGGAAATTATGGATTGTCAAAAGTTGTGCTAAAATTTTAAAAGGTCTTTAGTTTTCTGCTGTAGATTGGGAAAGAGCAGAGGTTATTTTGGGAGGGGGATCAGGTTGGGTTTTGTTTTCAAGGATTGTAAAGGCAACAAAGAAGTTATATACTCATAAGAATGTACCTCCGAGTACTGAAAAACAACCTCTTTTAAAAACAAAGTTGTTGGGGTTTTTGGTGGTATGAGAGCAAAAGCTCCCTGCCTTGCACCGCCGGTCCCTATCCTGTTGTTCCAGGTCCTTATCCTCAGTAAGGCAGCTGGGCACCACCATCTTGACACCCAAGCCCAGATGCTTGGGGCTTTGATTCAAAGATCATCACCTGCAGCAATAACCTGTTCTTGAGAAAAGTGCTTTCCCTTTGAGGAACAACCTAGACAGAACTATCCATAAAACCCGAAGGAAGAAACAACAGGCCCTCCAATTATCACACATCTCTTCCCAGCAGCCAGGGGCGTGTTTTCAAGCCACTTTACCAGAGGCAATTTATTCTCTGAGGATGAAAATTAAGCATCACACCTTGCAATGTGGTTTGTTCATTCTTTTGATTTATCAAAAGTGAGCACTCACAGATTTTCATTAAAAGAGACTTTAAAGCCCATAATGCTTAAACAAATTCCTTGAAAAGATCTTAGGAATTTCTTCTGCTAAAGAAAAGTTTGCTTACTATTTTTACTTAATAGTTTTTAAACAAAGATTTAAAAAAGGGCTGCAAAACAAAATAAAACCAGCAAGGCTACTTACTCTCCCTTGAGTTAATGGATACAAGTTGACAGGACGGGTGAGCTAGTACAGATACGTGTGAGCGGGCTGGAGTCACAGTGAAGTGGGTTGGGTGACTGTCTTCCAAAGGTTGATTATAATAATAATTATTATTATTATTGTTATTGTTATTAGTTTGGGACAGTTCATACCAGGCAGTGTTCAGGACTTACTTCTATCTCTGTTCTCAGGGGATCACTACTGGCAGGCTTGGGGTACCATTTGGGGTGCCAGGAATTGAACCCAAGTCTAACTTTTCCATCTTATATGCAAAGTAGATTTCATTATTTCATATATGTTTCCCCAAATTGTAAGATTTCAGATGTCTGCTTTCTTTCAATAGTTAAACTTCATTTCAGACATAATAGTTGGGTTGGTAATAAAAGTAAATTTTTATCAGGGAAGACGGGACCATTTCCTCAGATAACATGGAAGCCAAAGCACAATAGCACTAACCTGGCCAGCCAGCACCCGCCCCAACACCCAACCCCTCTGCAGTGACAGCCAGAACCATCATGTGTGCGGACAGATGAAGCCCATGGGAAATGCAGTGAACGCAAAGCGGGTTAAGACTATGTGAATTGCTTATTACTGTTAAACTAAGTACTGAGACTTTTTTAATATGAGAATTGAGATCAGTAACCTTAATGGTGCTAATAAATATACCAACCATAATTTATTGTGCTAAATAACATGCTATTTTCCTTAATACTACCACTTCTGAAATCTTTAAAGGATGTGCTCAAAATCTAATTGCAAAACAAATAACCCACCACCTACTGTTAAAGGGTAATTTAAGTACTTGGAAGCATAATTTAATAAAGATTAAAAAATCTAATAAGCTTCTCTATTTCTTTTAACATCCAAAGAAATCAAATCTATCAGTCAGCAAGTAAGAGAAAGCTGTTGTGCTTGAACATATTATATCAAGTATGGTAATTAGTGCATTTCAGGGAGAGAGATACTAATAATAACAAACTCTGGTTCTCACAATGACTGCCTGTGAGGCACATGCTTAAGTTGACTTGCTTCACTCCTTCTCTCTGTCAAATCTTGCTTCATCATTTATAGTCTGAATTCTTTTCCTTTTAGTTCACTGTTGTGATGGAATCAATACAAATCTGCTCTTAAAATATCTGTCTCTGACCTATGTTTGTTTTAAGCTGTATCATTCATAATGGTGATGGATAGGTAATGCAATTCCTCTTTGTCTTCACAAAGCACCACAGCATAAAATGCACATATATTTTATGCCCAAGGTCAGGAGAAAATTAATGGATAAAGAGTTAGATAAAATGGAGTTGAAGCTGAGCAGATTGAGCGCACTCTACAGAGAACAGAGCAGGCAGGCTGTACAAAGCCCACTACACTTAAACACTCTTGAAGCATTCAGAAGTGGAATAGTTTCCACAGGCTAACACTTAAAAGGGCCAAACTCTGTCATCCAGCACCATGAGGCACGGGCTGTCCACAGGACACATAAAGAAGCTCGCTCACGCAGTCTTCGGGGCACAGTTCATTTCTTAACTTTACCTTGAGAACTAAACATCACTGGTTTATCGGCAGACTGAACAAGTCATGCTACCTTGTCAAACTTTCTTTTTAAAATTAGCAAACTTTCCTTTTAAAGTTTTCTTCTAATGCCACCTCTTCCACCTACTAACCCTGCTGGTGATGCAGGATTGGATAGTACCCACAAAAGGTTACAGTCTACTTTCTGGAACATTCAACTTCAGACATTTAAAAGGCAGCATATTACGTAGACATGATGATATCAAACTAAATATTCTAAAATCTGAAAGGGGCGTACCACAGAGACACTCTATGAAGAGCTTAACTTACAAGACTCAGTTTATATAGGACAACAAGCTTTTTGCAAAGTTAAGTGATTTAAAACCATGAGTCTTTATCAAATAGCATATGGAGAAAAGATTACTTTTAAGCAACAAATAAAAAAAGACATACTGGAACTTATTTTAAAATCTTAGTGTATCTGTCTTCATTTCAAATACAGCATTTGGAGAATGTACCGGAACGGATTTCAGATTAAGTTTTAGTTGGAGAAATCCAGTGTCTGATAAATAGTGCAAGGTTTGTTTCTGTTTGCTCAGTTTTATTTAAGTGAACTCAGTAACAGTTAAGATATGTTCCATAGTAAAACTTCAACCCTGTGAAACTGTATAAATAAACTGCCTCTCGGAAGCAGAGGAAATTGCCCATTATCTCTGAGAGCATGCTCCGATAAGAGTCTATCAACACGAAGCAAAATCTCATCCAGAGTATTGAAAAAGAAAAGACTCTGGCGATAGTTCTTCGTCATGGTCTCTTTCAAGCCAATTACATGGCCTAGGAGGGAGTAAAATTATGAAAGAACTAAAGTTGGTGGAAATAAAAATAAAGTGTAAGAGATATAGAAGTCACAGCAAAAAAAAAAAAAAACTTTAACTTAGACACTGATGGAAAATGCTTCTCTGCTCCCCCACATAATTTGTACATGGATAGCAGTAATCATCCTGATACTTTTATTAAACACACCAGGCGAGTTCTGAATGCTAGCAAAACGGGATCGAACCAAAGTCTGGCATGCGGTTTAGATGTAGCTGTGACTAAGACCTTCGTTTTATAATTAACCCCATTTTACAAATAGACGCATTGAAGCAGAAAGATTAAAAAGTCAAGAGAGACTTTCTAAAATGTCTTTCACCTCACTCAGGCACTCTCCAAACTTTTACATTATTCTCTTACCACACACAGTCCTAAAATTAGGGGCTGTAGAGTGTACTGGAACTAATTCACATGCCTGGCATGCATCCAACCCTCAGTTAGCCCTTCACTGCCTGGTCCCCAATTCCCCAAGAAACACATGGTCTAACCCTTGACACCTCGCCACCATTCCCCCTGCAGCCAGAATGGTCTGATTATCTGAGCACAAGCGTGGGTCTTCAGCATGCGTGGTGGAGGATTGTGAGAGTGGGGACTCTGAGCACTTCTCTAGAGAAGGCAAGTGTTGAGGGACAAAATAAACCCAACAGTCCTAACCCTAAGATATGCAGAAAGATGCTTCAGCATTTTATAAGACCCAAGATGCTTCCGTGTGATTTTCTTTTTCTTAAAAGGGGGGAGGTAGGGAAAGTAACTTTGGGAACTACAAATATCAGATTACTTTAAGGGTTTCTCCTCATTAGAGGGAAAAACAATGATGAAATTATTTGTTTCATAGGGCTGGAGCAAGAGCACAGTGGGGAGGGCTTTTGCCTTGAGGAGGCTGACCAGGATTCCATCCCAGGCATCCCATGTGGTCCCCTGAGCACCACTAGGAGTAATTCCTGAGTCCAGAGCCAGGAGTAACCCCTGAGCAGGGCTGGGTGTGAACCAAAAGAAAAAAAAGAACAGAAAGAAAAAATTTGTTATGAGCTAGAAAAAATAGCACTTAACAAATTTTCTGGTGGCAATAAATGGCTAAAATGAGAAAAATGGTTTAAAGATAAAAAGGAAAAATTTAAGACTAGCTGTCAGAAAAAAAAAAACTGCAAAGAAATTAGAACAAAAAATGAGTTCTCAGAGAGGTACTTTATATATCATCATTAGAAGCAATCAGAAAATAAGTTGGAGAAACATCTGGTGAGAATTCTAGAAAATATTTCTTGAATTAAAGGGAGAAATTCCTTAGTGTGACAAAATAGCTCAAGGTCATATAGCAAACCCCCCCCTATGATATAATTTAAATCCCAACTTTCAAATAAATTATGTTTCCATCCTGTATTTTTGAGGTCATATTGGACAGTGCAAGGAACTCTCCCAGTCTCTCCACTTTCTTTTTTTTTTTTTTTTTTGTTTTTTGGTCACACCCAGCGATGCTCAGAGTTACTCCTGGCTCTGCACTCAGGAATTACTCAGGCGGTGCTCGGGAACCATATGGGATGCTGGGGATCGAACCCTGGCGGGCAAGGGCCAACCGCGTGCAAGGCAAACGCCCTACCCAATGGGCTATCGCTCCGGCCCCTCTCCACTTTCTTAAAGCTGTTATTTAACACAGCACTACTCTCATATTGATTTATTATTTTCACATATATAGTAAATACTTCTTGAGTATTCAATGCATTAAAATATTAATATTTCAAAACCTAGTTAATATTTAATGCTGCCATAATTTATTATTTTAGTTGAATATGTTTGGATTGATCCTAACTTGCTGCCACTGTAACTATCCCTACACTAAATGATCTTGTTGACAGATCTTTTGGGTCTATTAAATTAGCTCCATAATGTAAATGGAGAATCTAGAAATAGCAAGTTAAATGAGATATTCTCTGGCCCCTCACTATGTATTGCTTCTTCCAAGGCCATGGGCATGCATGGTTAGATGTCAACTAGAGATAGGCATTTTACCATGCCTGTAGTTTAATGCTAAAATCAAATTTTAAACTGTAAGTCCATACTAACTTAATGTTAAATACAAATTTACAAATATGTAACAGTGCTTGTACAGTATACATTCATTTGACCACTAGCAGAGATAACACTATGTTTACTAGTTGTTTTATTTTTCAGTTCTTGCTTCATGTCATGTATAACTTTTGCATTAATATAGGGTTCAGTATTTGGTTTTGTGTTTCCACTGCTCCCACTGCTGAATTTTTAATAACTTTTTGAACAAGAACACTAGTTTTGTTTTAAATGGTTCCTCCCCAAGTACATAGCCTAAGGCCAGGGAGGGTTAGTTTTCCTGCCCAGCACCTGATCTTGGTTCTATTCCAAACACCCCAAGATGTCTCCCCTCTTCCATGCCAGCATTTCTGTGGCAAGTTCCAAGGGTTTCTGAGCACAACTTGCTGTAGTCCTTGTGATGTCTGGGTATACAGGGTCCAGGAATCAATGCATCCTAGCATTGGAACAGCAGCCAGTTGGTCAGGAACCATCTAAGAAGCCCCGACACCCCTGATCACTGCCTGGGATTGACTCCCAATTTTGTCTATAGCGTAGTTCACCTGAAGCTGCTTTCTTTGTTGTCAGGGACGCCACGGGTCCCCGACAGTGCCGGGAAGCAAGTTCCTTTCTACCTCCAAAGCCGGCGGGTAATGAATGAAGACTCAGAATCCGATGCAGTTTTAAAGGCTTTACTTATCACAGGTTCAGGCATACAAGTCAGCAATAGAAAACACCCTGTGCTTAGGATTCCCGGTAAAACCCCAGCTACATGTAGAAGCCAAGATGGCGGCCACCATGTGTTAAGGCCCTGTAGAGAGAAGACAAAGACAAGACTCAAGAAGAGTGGGAGCCCCAAAAGAGAGCCCAAAAAAAAAGAGGAAGCAGGCTGATTTTATACCACTGCAACTCAGACCTCCCACTATTATGCAAAGCAGGAAGGGTCAAATGCCCTTAGGTAATTTCTCCCAGCACCTCACCTAAGCCCTATTATATGCTAATGTTTTGAGCCAAGACCTCCCTGGAAATGCCTTTATAGGGTAGAGAAGGGGGTTTCTGAGATGGCATGTCTCTATACCAAAACTAATACTAATGCCAGTTAAATATTTCTCCAAGCCTTCACAAGAGACTTGTCTACTTCATGGTAGTTTTGTATTTTAGTTGCCTTTGAGTTATCAGGGGAGCCATGCTTGCTTGCTTGGAGGCAAACAGCATTTTTCTCTGTCTAATTACTTAGAGAGCCAAGGTGGCGGCAAATATGCAGGTAAGATCTAGCTAGTCCCACAATGATTGTGGTAGCATGAGAGAATATTTATACCAGCCAGTACAGAATACATGGTCAGATATACTGCCACATTTAAACTACCCCCTTGTCTACAAAGTGGTTTGTAGGAGGAAACCCAGGGCAGATGCAGAGGCTCTTAGAGGAGTCCTGCACACTTTGTTATTGTTTTTACTGTGGTTTTCATTCTCACTTGCTTTTACTATTAAATTAAAATATGTTCTGAATGTCTAAAGAGTTTAGATTTTGCTAATGATGACGAGGGGAGATGAGAAGGGACTTAAGTATAGGGAAGGAGGAGGCAGCAGAACTATGGGGGAGGATATGGGAAGCTCCAGTCATGCCTATAACTATTATTGTTCATGTGATTGTAAATCATGAGACCTCAATTTAAATAAGTAGAGGATAACGTTTAAATGAAAACATTTAAAAAAGCATGTATGTTTTATCCATGTGGTGCTGTGTAAAAAATAAGGAAACAATCAGTACCCAACTGGGTTCAATCCATAACACCTCATGTGGTCCCTTGAGCCCCACTAGGAGTGATCCCTGAGAGCAGAAAACTAGGGGCAGCATCAAAGATACTAAATGGATACTTAATTCAACTATATAGTGTGAACTAGGTATGCAAGAAACAAAATGATAACCAGCTGAAGAATAATCTAAAATATTTAGAAATATTTAATGAATTCACCAAAATAAAGGAAAAGTTTCTTTTGCAGAGGGCAAGGAGATAGAGGAGATGCAAATCCTACAGAAAGTTATAGATGCTAGTCAGAAGTCACATTGCCCTGAGTCTGTGGAGAAATCCTAATATTAAATTTGGTTAAAGTCAGACTGAACACATTTTAATTATCCAGAATAGACAAAGCCAACTTTCTTAACTGCTAACAGTATTTCTAGGTTTCATGAAAACTGTCTATATCACTTGCCCTATAATATGACAGATGTCAGTTTTTCTTCCCTAAACTTTACTGCAAAATTTGTACCACATATGTAAAGGCATATATAGAAGTACTTATGGAATGCTGTTATTAATTTTGGTTTCTTGACTCAAGCAGAATATTGTGAAGTTTTCATTTCATATTATAATAAAATTTAAATGTTCTTCTTTACATTTTCAAATATTTTAATTTTACGAGAATATAGAAAGAATGTGATTTTAAAGTTGGCAGAAAATAATTTCTCTAATGAACATTTTAACTTTCATGAAGGACAAGTAAGCAATCATTAATCATTTATTTTAATCTTTTCAGACAGTTGACATGAGTTTTCAGAAATTTTCCTCTTTCATCCTCAATATTAAACCATTTGTATCATGTCCTGGTGATTACTAAGGTTCCTGTTCAATCTATTGTGAAAATTTTTTGAATAGCATATATACTACTGAGAATATGCTATTTGGTTTTTCAAATTAAAATCTTTCTCAATCTCAAATAGAAAGCTAGAAAAGAATGGCAAATATTTCTAGAAACTTCCCAAATAATATGCATAAAACACTAATAATTGAGAGTAAACTATAATGAATATTTTATCTGTACTGTCAAATCAGGAAGACTACACTACCCACGGAATGTCACTTTGAAGTATTTAATAACATTATCTTCTATTATGAGAGAACATCATGCGACAATTAGAATGGGAAGGAATGGGAGTGAAGATAGACGGTCGGCAACTACACCACCTCCGCTGCTGATGACTTCCTTCTAATAACACCAAACATTAGCCAAGCAGCACAAATGCTGCCTGACTTCGACCAAGAATGTAGAAAGATAGGTCTACAGCTGAATATCAAAACAATGTTTGGAAAAACAAACTACTTCCAGAGGAACCATTCACTATCAAGAGAACAAACATCTCTGAATGCAGCAGTTATGTGTACCTAGGTTGAGAAGTCAACGTGATGAGCGACCTAAAACCTAAGTTGCACAGGAGGAGGAAGAGAGCAATGAAATGCCTTCAAGAGCATCAAAGAAATAGCTAAAAAGGACAAAGAACCTCCGGCTCCGGGCACATCTCTTTGACTCCACCGTTCTCCCTGCATTAACATATGCCTCAGAGACCTGGGCCCTACGAAAGCAGGATGAGAATGCTATTCAGGTCTCTCAGAGAGGAATCGAAAGAGCTATGCTTGGAATATCACGCCTCACTCAAGTGAGAGAGATCTGGAGTTTGACCTACACAGATGATCCAGAGTCAGGGATGCTGTCTCATTTGCCAAGGCATTGAAAATCAGATGGGCTGGACATGTAATGTGATTTGGAGATGACCACTGGACTAGAGCCATTACCGACTATCCTACAGGATGTCAAAAGATCACGTGGCAGCACACCTACAAGATGGTCAGCCTTCTTCATCAAGACCCTGAATGAACGGTTTTAGGCTCTTTGTATTCCTGGAGCAAGCAGATGCCAATGGGTTGGTTACATTGGCACATGACAAGGACAAATGGAAACATAACTGGCACCCGCTTGAGCAAATCGATGAATAACGGGATGTCAAGTGATCAAGTGATTATATTGCCTCCTGCCACACACCAAATGAACTAACTAAAAGCTTTGGTTCATGACAGCAATATTTAGAAGCCCTAGATTTTCCTGAATATTCAACTATTTTTTTTAAAAAAATACCGTTTCCAAAAAGTTTGGACAAGTAGACAAGTAGATATTCCCACAAGCTGTGATGAGGATCCCTTTTTCACCTGAATCTACACCAACACTGGTGTTTTTGCTCATTATAATGAATGCCAGTCTCTTTAGTGTGAGGTAGGATTTCACTGTTGATTTGATTTCTATTTCCCTGATAATTAATGATATAGAGCTTTATTATTTATTTATTGTGCCTTTTGGCCATTTGAATCTCTTGAACTAAGTTTCTATTCATCTTGTCTCCCCATTTTTTGATGAACTTGGATTTTTTTGGTAAAGTTCTACCAGTGCTTTATATATCTTGGATATAATCACTTTATTGGATAAGTTACTGAGCTTCCAAAGAACCCAGCAATTTAACTCCTGGAAATACACCCTAATGGCCCAAATCACAATTCAGAAAAAGCATCTGTGCGCTTATGTTCACTACAGCACTATTTTCAATAGCCAAAAATCTGTAAACAATCCTAGTGTCCAAGTACAGTCAAGTGATTAAAAAAAACTATGGTAAATCAACACAATGGAATACAATGTATCTATTGGAAAAAATGAAGTCATACAATCTCTGATACATGGGAGGACATGACGAGTATTATGCTCAGTGAAATGAGTCAGAGGGAGAGGGACAGACATAGAATGAGCACTCTTAATTGTGAGATATAAAGAAACAAAGTGGCATTATAATACCTAAAGATAAAGACAATAGGAAAGAATGTCAGGAAGACTGGTACTGAGTGGAAAGCTTACAACAATGAGGGGAGGGTCCTCAGGTCAGAGAAGGGACCACTACAACAATGGTAATGGGAACTGATGATTCTGGACAAAGAGTGGATGCTGATAGGACGGAAAGTGATATGCTGATACCCTATGGATACCTTATCAGTACTGTAAGTCACAGTGGCTAAAAGAAAAACAAAAAAAGTGTCTGTGTAGAGGCAACCTTGTGGGCAACAGAGAAGCTGTGGACAGAAGCGGAGGAAAGTGAACCTTGATGAGGTGATGGGTGCTCAAATACTTTATGACAGAAATCAAATCATGAATAAATTTGTAACTTTGCACAGCACAGTGTTTCAATCAATTAAAACATTTTTTTAAAATAGGAGCCAGAGTGATAGCACATGAGGTAGTTGACTTGCTTTTGCACCTGGCTGACAGGTTAGATCCCCAGCATTCGCTAATTCCCCAAAGCTCATGAAGAGTGACTCTGCACTCACTACCTTTGAGTGCAGAGTCGAGAGCAAGTCCAAAGTATCACTGGGTATGATCCAAATACAAACCAAAAATAGCAAATGACATTAAGAAATAAGTGTTCACAATGCATTATCATCTCAGACCTTGGAAATCACTTAATGAACATTTACAATATTAGATAAGGCTAATATCTAAGAGAAGGCATATTTTCCTTATGCTTTCAGATATTTTGCTATTATTTTAGAGCTCAAGGCACTGTTTTCTGTGGGTTCTTTCCAGTTTTCTCCATTGAGAGAAATTACAATCCATCTTCATCTAGATTTCTATTCTTCCTCCAAACTATTAAAATTCAATTAATTGCCAAACTCACTTAAATGACTCACTGCTGAATTCCAAACTAGATTACAGAAGGAAGCCATATATGGGACTTTCATAAGACCTTACAAATTACAAAAAAAAAATTTTTGAGGAGAAAGGTACATGCCCAAGTGAGGAAGCATTTTCACTGAATATAAAATCATTACTATACAAATAAAAACAATTAAAAGCCAATTAACCCAAGCTTGGCAACAAATAAAGTAATAAATGAACCTCTTTTATTAAATGGATACAATAATAATCATAACTCAGAGGGATTATAGAACCGTTACTGTATTCTAAGAACAAGAGTTTTGCAGTTTAGATTTCAAACATGTAGATACGGTTTTAAAGTTAGGAGGAGGAAATTTTTAAAGTTGAAGCTTAAAGTGTGAGTTAGATATTATTCTGAGGGTGACTCAGGGTGCATGAAATGGAGGGTAGGTGTAACGGTAAACATTTAAAAAATGGAGAGGGGATAAAGTGGGTGGGTCTGCAGTAGAAAAGATATGGATTTCTATATTTCAAATAGGACTTGACCCGATTTAGTTCTGAGCCAACGCACTTTTATTTAAGTGGTACTACTTTCCTCATTCCTTTACCACTTCTCAAATTTTCACAGAATAAGTCGTGATTCAAATTGTAAGAATATAATGCATGCACATTCATCAATGCTGGCTATCATTTTTCTTTGTTGTCTTGTGTGGAGAGCACACTAGGCAGTGCTCAGGGCTCACTCCTATCTCTGGACTCAGACATCAGTCTGGCGGTGCTCAGAGATGATAGGGGTGCCAGGGACTGAACCAGAAAGGGAACAAGTCAGCAAACCCTTATACCAGCTGTGCAATTCCTTCTTCCCCTGGTGCCCTGGTGATCATTTTGTCTTTTGCTATCTTACTGAAAATAAGTTAATAATAAGCTAGTATTCTTTTTTACTCTGTCCTTCATATTCTATTATTGACCAGATAATAATGTCAATCTTGATGAGTGTTTCCCCCTGTTTTTCAAAGAAGCGTGGTGGGTAGATATTTACCCTGTTTATATTTTGAACAGCAAAGAAGAACTCAATTCACAAAATTTGCATTACAATAAAAAGAAAAGAAAATAACAGCGCCTCCTGCCCAAAAATCATCAGTAAGGGAGTGTCTGATTTGCTTTGAGAAATAAAGTTCAGCCAAAAAAACAACAACAACAACAAATTTGAGTTGTTTGAGTTATATTTGCTAAGATTATTAAATACTTCTGTATTTTCAACACTATACTATACTGGGTGAGACAATGATGGTTCCTCTCAGAAATGAACTCTAGGCTTAGCTCTGTGCAACGGGAAGGTGAGGTACTGTAGAAAACTGTACGGGAATAATTTGGACCAGCATCTATTTGCAAATAAGATTATCCATAACAGTCTTTAAATCCCTGTGTGTGAAATGGCTTTGTATCTAGTACTCATGCATCTTGGAAAAGGATAATGTGTATGGATTTTTCTTCTTGATCTCTCCTAAATATCAAATGCTAAAATATGAAAGATTATTCCAGGCTTTTTAAATTCTTTATTCTTTCCTTTTAAGTATTAATGAGCACAGTTTTCAAACAATTGCTGTCATATAATAAAGCAATTCCTGACTATTATGTTTATAAAATGATATCAAAATCTATAATCATTGTAAACACATGATATTAAATTTTGTTATAGTGCTATTTCAAAGGAATGATTCTCCACTTGAGCAGGAATCTAAAATGGACTTGTACTAATATTTGTAAAGGATAATGATGATTGCTTTATGGTCCTGATTTTAAACTATTATTTTAAACTTTATGTTCTTTCCATCGTTTCTTAAAATTTCATGTTTTAATTCTACCCTAAATAACACTGTAAAGTCAAAATAAGCAAAATCTTTGTAAATTAAAGCTATAAAAATAAAATTAGGGTTATGTGTGGTTCTAGTTATGTCTACAGGACTGCAAGTATACAGGTATTTTTGTGTAATAAATACAAACATTTACCTATAAAACAAAGTTAATATAAAAAAAATAATTTATATTTTCATCTTCTTGAATCTCTATATATTTAACAAATCAAAACTCAAGATACAGTACCCCTTATCACTTACATTCATAAATAACATTTTATTTCCTACAGATCAGTTCTCAGTGTAAGAAACTATTATGCCACTTCAGGAAGCAACTTCAATGACTTTCACTATGGAATTTGTAAACCAGTAAAGAATTTGATATTGGCATATTTTTATATTCTTACAAAAGAAAAATTATACTGAACTTTTAGATAAATTACCATTTAGTCTAAATATTTGAATATTAAAGTTTTACATAAAGATATCATCTATTTAGAGCTTTACTTGTTCTGCAGAAAGGGATTTACCATACCTAACTTTCTGTTGACAGAATACAGCTTATAAAAAGGTAATATGCAATAATACTTGTTACTGAAGAATTCACTTTAAAAGTTAATTTATTGCTCACTTGATGTGATAAACATAAATTTGGACAACAAAAGAATGAGAAATTCATACTCCATACTTAGAAGATCCACACAGTAGAGAAAAGAAAGAAAAAATAGTAAAAATGAAAGTGCTTTAAGTATAATAAGGTATAATTCTTGCCAACCGGTCCCTTGAGGTGTTGCAGGTGTGGCTGCGGTGCCCAGCTGCATCGGTAGGGAGCATACAGGAGACAGGCTCGCCTACACCCAGGGCTCTGCCCCAGGGGCCCTGGATGGATGATGGTCAGACATAGAAAAGACTGGGCCCCCTGGGATGAACTCAGAACCATGTCAGAGCCTGGCAAGCTACCTGTGTTGTATTAGATATGCCAGCAACAGTAACAATCATGGACCTCATTCCCAACGAATAAAGACATTACTGGTGCCTGCTCAAGTAAATCGATAAACAAAGGGAAGACAAGTGACAATATATATTTACAAAATTCAAGCAAAGCATGGTATTCCCCAGATCTTGAGCTGTTTTGTTTTTAGAGGGGTGCTGGGTTTGGGTCATACCCAGAGGTACTCAGGGTTTTCCTCTGCACTGCACACGGAACCATTCATGAGTGCAGACACGGGACTAGAGTCTGCCATGTGCAAGACAAGCACCTTCTCCCTGTGTTTTCGCTCAGGCTCCTGAATAAGGAATTGGGAATGGTTGTAAAAAGAGGTAGTCAAAAGCAAGATGCTTACAGGAAAGACTTAACAGATGGTGAAAAGGAAGGCCATAAAACGAAGCAGAATGAACATCTTGTGGGCAAAAATGGTGGGAAGAATAGAGGACAACTAGTGAGACTGGATAATGTTCATGAGAGGACATACTGTTGTAAGGGACGGTGGCTGCCCAGAGGTCAATGCAACAGTTGGCTTTTCATCCCAATGAAAAATCAGAGTTGGGAAAAAAACGCAGTGACACGATCAGGTTCCGTCCCTGTGTGCATGCCGTGAACACTGAGCGGGACCAATGAAAACTGCATCAAAGGTCTTGAAATACACAGTCAGAAAGCCACGAGGGTGCAGTCAGGAAGCCAGTATAGACAGAAATATGTATTTCAATTAGTGATAAGTATATCATGATAAAGTCAAGTATTTAAGGCACAACTGAAACTTATCCAATGTTTAAGATAAAGGTATTATCAGGGGTGGTAGACAAAAGAGAACAAGGTCTTTCCTTTGAAAAAAGGAACAAGAAATTTTGCAAAGAAAGCAATAAGCATTCAAGATGAGATAACAGAAATGAGGCCATTTTCCAAGTGATAGACACCTCTGAAACACTGAAGCAATAAGAAGAAAATAGTCCATTACATACAAGCACAAAAGTAGACCAACAAAAGTGGAGCAATTACACCAGTTTAGTTTCTCTGTGAAATACTGACCCAACATATTTTCTTTCTTTGGCTTGAAATATATGCTACAATTTACATGTAAGTCTAGTACACTTACTTTTAAATAGAGATAGCATCCAAACATGAAAAATAGCATGGCATATGATAGTGTGAATGGCATAATTAAAAACATGTGAGAAAGATTAATAACGAATAATTCTGATTTGTCCATTATGTAGAAAAAGAAAACTGTACTGCCACTCACAACAGGAAAAGGAGAATGTTGGTTTTCCAGATTAATACAGTACAGCTTGTAGGCATAGGCAGGCCTTGCATATGATGGACCTGTGTTCAATCCCGGAGCCCCATATGGTTTCCTGAGCACCACCAAGAGTGCTCCCTGCATTCAGAGCCAGGAGTAAGCCCTTGGCACCACTGAGTTTGGCCCCAAAACAAAAACAGATAAAGAAAAAAGTCAGTTTGGGATGAGACTAAAGAAATATGTAAATTTGAAAAAGAGAAGTCAAACTTTTTGACAGAACTTCTTATACAGTCACAAATGACAATTACAGAGAATTATTGTATATTGAACTATACAAAATTTAAATTCCCTCTATATTTATGTTTTAGTTCATCTAGCTGGCATAAAATTGGTAAAAAACAAAACCTTGTGTTATTGATAGATATAAAATATGAAATATGGAAAGAAATAACTGAAAATTTATAAAAGATAAAAAATCACAAAGTGAGAGTAGGCATAAGAAATCTTGGGACAAGAGACATAATACAGGCACTTACTTTGCATGCAAATATGATCCGTTTTTTTCTTTTTGGGATTCACCCAGAGATGCTCAAGTGTTGCAGGACTCCTAAGGGCCACTGCATCTGCTCTGGATTGCCTCCCCAAATCACTCCGTAGATAAGGGGGTAGTCTAAATGTGGCAGTTTATCCAACCATGTATGCTGTACTAGCTGGTATAAATATTCTCCCATGCTATCACAATCATCGTGGGACTAGCTAGATCTTACCAGCATATTAGCCTGGCCACGTAAGGACACCTAAGTAATTAGACCAGAGAGAAATGCTGTTTGCTTCCAAACAAACAAGCATGGCTCCCTGATAAAATATAAAACTACAATGAAGTAGAGGAGACTTGTGAAGGCTTGGAGAAATATTTAACTGGCATTGGTGTTGATCTTTGGTACAGTGACTTGCCATCTCAGAAACCCCCTTCTCTACATTTCAAAGGCCTTTCCAGCTCGAAACATTAGCACAGTAAAGGCCCTAGGTGAGATGCAGGGAGGGACTACCTAAGGGCATTGGACCCTCCCTGCTTTCCATAACAATGGGAGGAAGGTCTGAGTTGGGGGTATAAACTAGCCGGTTCCCGCTCTCCCGGGCTTCTTCTTCCCGGTGGGATCTCGCCTTGTGAGCGTTTTTTCCCCTTGGAAGCTTTACACGTGGTGGTCGCCATCTTGGCCTACACGTGGCTGGGGTTCTAGCCTGGAATCCTAAGCATCGGGTTTTTCCTTTTGCTGATTTGTATGCCTGAACCTGTGATAAGTAAAGCTTTTTAAAACCTCATCGGATTTCTGAGTGTTCATCCATTCCTCGCCGGCTTCGAGGTAGAAGGGAACTTCGCTTCCCGGCACTGTCGGGGACCCGGCGGAGCGCCCCGACACTCAAGGGGTAACTCCTGGCTCTGCACTCAGGAATTACTCCTGGCGGTGCTCAGAGACCATATGGGATGCCGGGAGTTGAACCCGGGCCGGCTGCATGCAAGGCAAACGCCCTACCTGCTGGACTATCGCTCAGCCCCTGATCCCTGACACTACATAGGATTCTATAAGCACTACCAGGGGTGACCTCTTAGCACAGAGTCAGTAAGAGGCTCTAAAAAAATACTTGATGTTGTCAAAACCTCACCCCACCTCCCAAAAAGATAAAGAGTCAAATATCAGTATGAATCAGGAAAATAATTATTTCACCACCAAACTAAGGAATCACTCTTTAACCTCTTATAAAGACCAAATGTTGAATTCTGGGCTAGACAAATTTTTTAGAACGAATGTATAGGCAAGTAAGTTAATTTATAGCTAGGGCAAGTAAAATTCAAAATAACCATTAGTGAGAAATCTTGTAAAATTGACTTTTTTGTTTTTGTTTTACTGTTTAATTTTACTGAATGAATGTAAAAGTCTCTGAAAATCGCACCTTACATAAGGCACATAGAAGAGTATGTTAATTAATGAACTACTGAGACTAGGAAAAAATCAGAATCTACTCTGATGCTCATTTAATTCATTAGAATATTTACAACAATAAATATTAATAAAATACACTAAGAATTCAATATCTTCTGCAGATATATTTTACTATTTTCATATAATAGTCTTTCAATACGATGCATCTTTTAAGGAATTAAAAGTAATGTGAAACAAAGTTAAAATGATACCATTTTATAAATTATAACTGACTTATGCTACTTAATTCATCTCCATATGCTTTTAGACAAGGTAGAGCCTGACACGCTACCCATGGTGTATTCCATTTGCCAAAAACAATAACAATAGTGGACCTCATTCCCAACAAATGGATACATTACTGGTGCCCACTTGAGCAAATCCATGATCAATGGGAAGACACGTGATACAAGTGATGCTTTTAGATATCAATTTCATACAAGTCATATGTACATCAAAACAGGATATTTTCATTTCCTGTTGAAATAATTAAATCTAGGATCACTGTGTTAAAGAAAGTTTCCTACAGCATGTGTTTTCTACCCCTTGCTTATGTGTTTGTAGTATATATTGGTTAAAGCACTTCAGTTTTTTAACTATCTCTGTATCACTGTATCACTGTCTTCCCATTCATCATCGATTTGCTCAAGTGGGCACCAGTAGCATCTCCATATGACCTGTCTCATATTTTTAACTATAGAAATGATAAGAGCAACAGAAAACAATTCTAGAATCTTCTCAATTATCATGTTGTTACTTAATGTCATTCTTTTAAAATGAGGCGATCTGAAACTCAAACTTGTACTGTCTTTATTATTGAAAAGCAGGAAGATATTTCAATTATTCATATACCTGAGTTTTGTCATGCCTTTAAATGATTTTTTCCATCATATTCTTCTGATATTTTTTAAAGTATATCAAAACTTTAACTTAAGGATTTACTAGAGTGTTATATGCACATGATATATAATCGTTACATTTTTAAAATAGCAGAAAATAATTCTGAGCCTTGAGGTTCCAGTGAATATAATGTTTGTCATGCAAACATTTCAACAATGATCTTAAATGGTGGTACTCTAAGTCAACTCCATTGTTAATTGTTTTAAAGTTAAATGGCAGAATATGCAAATGAGAGAATAGTAAAGGGAAAAGCTTGGTAGGTTGCTGGAGGACAGGCCCTAATGAGCCCTGGGGCTCAGCTAACCCAGAGCCTTTATATCTGCTAAGAACCACCTGCATTTTGCCTGAAGCTCTCCTACAAGTCACAACAGGAGATTGGGGCAGAATCGGAAAAGTCTTTTGAATGACAGAATATTATTTATAATAATTCAATATGAGCAGGTTGAAGTATTTCCTCTCATAACTCACACAGGTCCTCTCCACAGGACTAAAATTATACCAGGATAGACTTGGCTATGTTTGGATCATCCCTTAAGTTAAATAGACCTGCTAGATCATAGAGGAAAGTCAAGTTTGCCTCATGGCAAGCAAGACTAACTCTTGGTAATTCTAAAGGCAGAGCAAACAGAACTACCCTGAAGAATAGGACCTCATAGGTGTTTGGAAAAATACAGCCAACAGTATATATGCTTTTCCATATATTAAATCCTGAGCTGCATTTGACCTCAGGTAAAAATAATCCTGATCTCTACAAGTGCTTTGTACATGAAAGGGGAGATCCAGCTCTGGCAAATTAGCATTTGTCAGGCCTGAGTGAGGTGGAGTCACCTGACATCTGCATTAGCTTTTTTTTTTTGTCCTCTGGTTAACCCAGCCCAAAAGGTGGGGCTGTAGCCCTTGGTGGGCTATAGGAATAAAAAAGATGGGAGAAAGAAGAGGATTTTCATCTAGGGTCTGGTCCTCAACCTGAGCACATGGTCTGGGTCTGGCTAGGAATTGGATGTTTGGGGTTCTCCTGACCTTGGATTGTATTATCAGAAATTGTTTAAGTACAGCTTTCTGGAACTTTGCTGGTTTCGTGAATTTTATCCATTTGCCATCGATCTTTGCAGTAGAAGGGAATTAATTCTCTGATACTGCCAGGGAACCCAGTGGTTTCCCGACAGTGTTTAAAGACTATACAAAAGAACAAGGGATTCTGAGGTCCACAATGAACAACTTCCACTGTCAAAGTCAGATAGATGCTTTGGTTCTTATTTACTGCAGTAAATATTACCCTTCTATACACATAAAATATTTCCTATAATGAATAGAATGTCTAAGGTCCAAACACCAGACAGGCAAACAGAGGGTGGTTAAAATTTGGGTGTTTATATATGTGTAATTTATTTTCATCTTGACTGATGTCAAAATCGAAACTGCTTGAGAAGAGTAGGGAGAGACAGGGGAGGAACAGCCCGGAGAGTGGAGAGCACCCCCCCACCCAAAGTGACGAAACATCAAGAACACGGTGAACTTGCCATGCTGCCAATTGTTTCCTGTTCCAAGAGAGTCTGTACAGGAGGGCTGCCCACCAAAGGGCTCGCCAGTAAAACGACAGAGACATGGTTAGATTTGTCTGCTATGCGCTCATCTCTGCCTCCTCTGGAGAATCCTAGCACTGTTTGTAAGAACACACATCTAGCAACCCCTCTGGAGTAGCCATTACCCCCTCAGGCCTGCAGGAGGGGGCTACCTGTTGCCTCTCCTTTAACAATACTCGCAGTCTTGGTGCTCTTTCTCATTCTCTGAATAAGAGAGAAATCAAGAACACTAGCAGCTCTCCTAGACAGGTTACTCTGCAATTACTCTGCACAATACCAACTACTCTCCATTGAAAACCATCCTTATGTGACCAGAAATACGGCTCCAGGTGCTTCAGTTATATGCCACAGGCCAGGTTCCATCCCTGGATCACATGGCCCCAGAGCACCACCAGGAGCAATCTCTAATCAGTGTGTTGTGAGCAGCCATCCACCCTCTTCACACCCACAAAAAGTAAATTAAAAAGGAAATGGCCCTTCCATATGCATATAAGATAGTTCTGTTAGTGGTAACTTTTCAGGGTAGACTTTGTTTTGAGTGAAATGCATATACTGTAAAACCACATGGTATTTTTCAATTTTAAAAGTGCCTTTAGTATAACTAAGAGCTAGAATTTCATGAATTAAAAGCTTCCAAAACGCTAGGTATTTGTGAATCCTTTGTTGATACTATTTCATGATACTTTTAAATAGACTTGTGGGGCAGGTATTTCCTTATTTCATAGGTCAAAAGATATCAAGAATTCAGCCACATAAATTTACTAGACTTCTCTCTGCTCTGGATGCTGGCAAATACTAAAATTTTAGTGTAACCAATTACATTTACTGGCAAGTTGTGTATACTGCCAATTCGTTTTATTTTCAATGATTTATTAGGTTCAAATTATAAAAACATTAGAATATATAAACAGCACTGATTTTTCCTAAGTTTCTTCTAGCTCATAATCATACTGGAATTTTGTACTGTTTTTATTGATGTTGTTTTAGTTTGTATTTTCGGTCACACAATTTTATATTTTGAGTAAGCCAGGCTAAGGGCTTACTCCTGACTCTGTTCTCCGGGGCAACTTCTTGTAGGCTCAGGGGACCATATTGGGTACTAGGGATCGAATCCTCAGGTCAGCAGCATGTATGGTGTCCTGCCTGCTGTACTAATACAGCTCTGGCTCTAAAAACTCGCATTGTTCTTGGTCTGCACTTCGTTTACTCATGTCTTCTAGACTACTATCGTGACTTGAGAGAATAAAGTAAGGAACTTTGTAATTTGAGCTGATTTAGATAAGTTGCCTTGATTTAATTATCCCAAATGGTTAACAAGTGAGATTTCAAGATGAAACATGACTTTTCATGTATCTGGTTAAGTGAGAAATTGCTTCTCTGGCCCCTAATCATTACAAAAAGCTGCCTATTGGACTCTGGGATCACCAGCCAATCCTTCACTTTCTTTTGCTTCCCACAGACCAAAATGTATTGCAAACAATACTGAATCCCAAATATTGCCTCCAGTATTTTATAGGTATAAAAGGTTTGAAAATATAGTCATTGATAATAAAGATAAAGAGTTTTTCTTGCCTTAAATCTTCACTTTACTCAAATGAGAAACTGTGACTTAAATATATTGAGATCAAGATCTTACTGTATTACTGATTCAGGTTAAATGTGTTTTTATTTTATCAGTTACAAAATAATTTGCATAGAAAAAACTACCTATTTTGACTCCAGATAATAATTAAATTTGTTTTTTAGAAATGCTGTTTGTCTCTTAAAGAAATACAAAAAATAGTCATAAAATTTTATAGCAATATTGAGACTTTCTAATTATTCCAAGTCCAATATTGCAGGAAGAGAATTTAGGCTGGCTTCTACCATTGCTGTAATTAAACTTACTTGTACAATTTTATAATGCATAATTAAAAATTTGAGTAAAACTAATAATAAAAATACAGTCATTCAATTATCATATTCCTTGAAATTTCCTAATCATACAAATTTAATGGACAACTGAATGAGGAAGAAATCAAATTAAATTTAAAAGATTAATTTCTCAAAAGGAACATAAATATTATTCAATTTGAAATACCTTCACCTCAAAGGTACTGGAAAGCTATGTGACTTTTAAAGCCAACTAATGAGGAAATTTAATATAACTGTTGCAAGAAAGAAGCAAATCACTTATGCGAAGTAAGAAGAAACGTAAACAAAGATCCATATATGTAAGCATACACAATATCTATTTCTATTGATTAACTAGAAACCATAAACTTTTAAAGATGTCAAGAGACCCTTGAAATAAGCCTGCCATTAGAATTCAAGAATAAAAACATGCTTTGTGCATCCCACGTTGGGTCAACAGGCAATAATCAACCAGTGATTGGGCTCTCCTCCCAGAATACACACACAGTTCCCTTGTGACAATTTTAGGTAAACCTGATCTTTGACTATGTGGTGTAATTGGCTTTAATTTAAGGATTTTCTTCTACTGTGTCTTCTACCCATGAGAGTGAAAGGCAGCAAAGCTAGCCTAATTTGCATGCTGAAATTTCATTCTGTGTTTTTATTTTCCTTTAGAGGGTTCTTGTTACAGAAGAGCTTCATTAACTCAATTAGGCATGACCCAGCAGGCCTGTACAAATCAGGCTAGCCACCATATCTAAAGAATGGACAAAAAGAAGGAGTCAGCTGTACTCTTCATATTCTGAGAGAAAAAAGGAATCAGCCGTATTCTTCATATTTTTAGAGAAAATACATCAGAAGACATATGTTTTTTTGTGTCGCTGTCATATTTAGGTCATAGTAATTACAAAAACGAAAACGTTGTTGTAGTGATCCTATTTGCCAACACCACAACACCCTGTTTTTACACAGGGATGTAAAAACCACCAATGGAAAAGTTTCTTTTACCTCAATTTTTTTCATAGTATTTGGCTTCTTAGCTTTAACACAGAATTATTTTTAAACGAAACTATACTCATTTATTAATCTATAAAAACTCATGTTATAATATATGTTCCATACATCTTACATTTCAAAGAACAACTTACCAGACATTTGGCATTTGGGAAAGAAGGATAATCTTCTCTCTCTCTCTCTCTCTCTCTCTCTCTCTCTCTCTCTCTCTCTCTCTCTCTCTCTCTCTCCTCTCTCTCTCTCTCCCCACACACACACACAGATACACACACAAATATCCGTACAATGGAAGAACATGTGAAACTGGATTTTACATTTTGTGTGATGATAGGAACAAACATCTTTAATTTTTTTTTCACCAAGCATTAGAAATAATTACCTTTTGGTATCTATGAATTTATGTATTTATATATAATTCTGAATGAATTGCTAAGAATCAAACTAAAAACAATGTACCAACCATACAGAAAATTCTGAGTAATTAATATGTGTATTAAATATGAATTATTACTGAATTATTACATGTTATATCTGGTTCAATGGGCTAGAAAAATGCTCTGCATGTAGGAGTCCCTGAGTTCCATCCCCAGCATCACTGAGAGCAACGACTAAACTCAAGAGTTGGGACCAGAGCACCTCTGGTGTGCTCCATGCCCCAAACAAACTCACTAAAAGTACTTTTAGCAAGCTGAGAGTATTTGTGTCTTTTTGTCTCTGTATGTGTGTGTGTGAACGTTCGTCTGCCTTTAAATTAAGTTACACCAGTCAACTGATCAACATTTAAAAGTTCTAGCCCTGGCCCGCTACCCCAGCAGAGCTGCACAACAAGCCAGATGACCCCCCCCACCCACCCCCACTCCATCAGGTCGCCATTTTCCACATCCGGACTTCCCTTTCATCAGAACTCCACCCAACGACAGCCTATCACAGCCCGTGTCATCGACACCCACCCTGCAGCAGGTTTTTTTTTTTCAATCCAGCCCAGGTATGCTGATCCAGAGACTTACAGACATGGGACAGAGCTGCTACTTGCTCTCCCTGTGCCCAGCCGCTCACGAGGCGCCCGGGAGGGATGGCAGGTTCTAGCCCTGGCCCGCCACCCCAGCAGAGCTACACAACAAGCCAGATGATCCCCCACTCCATCGGGTCGCCATTTTCCACATCCGGACTTCCCTCTCGTCAGAACTCCACCCAGCGACAGCCTATCACAGCCGTCTCTTGCGGCCGCAAGCAGCCCCATGGTTCATCTATAAATGCTATATTTGAGGTGAACTGCAAGGGTATGCCACCTGCATGGCAAGCCTGGCAAGCTTTCCGTGTTGTATTTGATATGCCATATACCAGTAACAATTATATTAGTTCATTCCCATGACCTAATATAATGGTTTGAGGCTCTTTATGTTCCTGGAGCGAATAGATGCCCTTGGGCTCTACTAGCATGAGACAGGACATATGGAGATGTTACTGGTGCCCGCTCTAGAAAATAGATGATCAATGGGAGGATAGTGATAGTGATACAATATCAGTGATACAATATCAGTAACAACAAGCTAAAGTTTTTATGAAGCTGGGTGAATGATGAGAAAAAATGTTAATTGTAAGAGATTTTCTAATTACTTATAAAGGTACCAAGATAGGCTGCAACAATAGTATTGTAATATAGAATAGGACACTTGCCTTGCAGGCATCACACCAGGGTTCAATCCCTGCCACCCCAAGCCCTGATAGGAGTAATCCCTGAGCACTGAGTCAGAAGTAAGTTCTGAGCACAGTTGGGCATGTGGCCCAACAACAAAAAAACAACAAATAATCCTATAAGAATACGAATACAAAAACTGTTCATCCTGATTCTAATATCGGTTAATAATACTGAAAGATGGTACTAGTAGGAGGGATTTACTGTCACCATAAGCTATCTGTGATGTGAAAACTAGAACATGTTGTACAGGACACAATCCAATTTCTGCCGATGACACCGAGCTCCCAGTAGGGGCTGTTCCTCTCCAGAAACCCGCCTTGGATAGCTTCCTGAGACTGGATGCCTTGGCCTGTCTGCCACCACAGAAATCAATAATGTCAGGCGTCTGTTTGAATGAGAAACTTGACACATTCCTCTAATTCCTGAACTGTGACCATGCAACCTGCTACAACATTTTTTAGACTGCAACAAACACTGTTGAAGTGTGATGATGGCTAATTGCAATTTCAAGTGCACATTTGTCAATTTGGGAAATGTAAATTGAGGGATATCATGGAAGAGAATTATATTAAAAACAACAAACTGGTCACTTTCACACCATCAAGAAACAATGATTGATCGCTGATAACAAAAGATTACTGAGGTTATGAGCATTAATCTTGCAAACTGAATATGGTCTTGGTTAAGAGTATTTAGATATGATATAGGCAGAGTGATCTGCAATTGATTTTATTAAAGATGGTTATAGAAACCAGATGGTCAAAGTCTCTAAAACAGAGTGACTGTCTTCCTTTGGCATTGCCAGAATATAGCACAAGAAAAAATATAAGAGATCTGCAGGAATGATACAACTGTGGACTTTTAAGGATAATAATCCTTTGTTTGGGAGTAGATTAATTTTATCTTCACAGTAATTTTACTGGGAGGACATTTAAAATGCTGGGTACTATATCCTAAAATATAAGTCTGTAGTGGATTTATCAGTGTGTGGGTAGTAACCAGTAACCAATTAGTAGTATTATTTTAATTGTTTTCACTTATGGAAAATATCAAGGTTCACCTTACCAGAGTAATATGTCTACAATAAATGTCTAGAGTTGTTTTCTCCTTGTTTCCATCCAAACCCAACCAATAAAGATTCAGTGTTGGCTGTGACTGTCAATAAATTAATTCAGTAGATTTCTCAGAGAGTGGATGCCTCAAAGCAATGTGTGAAGTCTAAAAATGTTCAAATAACCAAGTGGATGATAAAGAAATACTAATATGGATCTGCATCAGAACCCAACAAAGGAATAACCTACACAGTTTCCTTTTGATGTTTCAATTAATTGTCCCAAGCTTTGAGTAACTAAACATAAAACCTTGAGGCTGAAGAGATAGAAGAGCAGTTAAGGTACTTGCCTTGTGGGTGGCTGGAACGGGATCCATTCCCAGGACTACATATAATCCCCTGCTACTGTGAGCCGATCCCCAAGTAGAGAACCAGCAGAAAGCCCTGCGCACCACCAGTGTACCCACACGCAAAACAACACAATTACATGCACAAACCCCAAAGAGCACTCTCTTACTATTCTTGGTAACTAATTTGGATATTGCTGGTTAAATCCAGGTGCCAGTAAGCTGCACTCCTTTCTGGAGCATCTAAAAATAAAACTGCTTTTCTTTTCTTTTCTAGCTTCTGATACGTGCCCACATATCCTGATGTGTGGTTCATTTCTAAAATCAAAGCTAGAAAAGGCAAGATGAGCCTTCCTCAGGTTACATCAATCTGACAGGAACTATTTGGCTCTTAATTTAAGAGCCAATGATGCCTCTAAACTCACCTGGATGATCTAGAACACTTTCCCTACCCTCCTATCAATTAAGAATTTGCTTCAATAATATCAGCCGCACCAGAGTTTACCTTTGCTTTTTAAGGTGCAACAGCCATAGCTTCCACAAATCAGGACTTTGGTGTCTTTGTGGGGAGGAAAGTTACTGGTCCAAACACAACCTGTATAATGCAAAGCACGTTTCCATACTGCTCTGGGGAGGGACCCAGTTTTGAAAGCGAGGTGCACCTGCTACTCTTCAACTGCAAGACTTCACTTGCTCTATTTTGACTCCAGTGTCTTCTATGCACTAATCCAAGGTGGTTCTTTATTGGCAGGTCTGCTTTAATTTTGAAAAGATAACTGCTTGATTGCAATCAAAATCAAACAGAATAATTTATGGAAAATGGAAGGAAGAGGAGAAAGAATGTGGGAGGGGTGGAATTTTTCCAAGTGATTTAATTGGAGATTATTTTAAGAATTTCTAAAGATCAAATTCATAAGGATAAGTTTGAGAATAAGTATGAGTATATTGAGCAAGTTGCCATTCCATGAAAGCAAATTGTAATTACAACCTCCTTTATGTTACTTATCACTGAATTTCAGTTTATGTAAATGACCTAACACTAAAGTTTTCAACTTAATATTTTCATTCACTACATAAGTATACTGTTTATGGACTGCTATCTGAAGAGCAAGTAGGTCATTAATAAAAAGCAGATTCAATTATCTTTAAGTTCAGATTTGTCTTTTTGGGAGTTATCTTGGTGAAACTAGACAGTTTTTTTATTAAAATTATATAGAAAGATGTGAGGGAGGGACAGCAAGTAGTACGTGTTCAAGAGAGAACACAGGATCTAGGAGTGGAAGAGAGCAAGCGAGGTTTGAAACTCAGACAAGCAAGTGAGATTCAAGTTTAGCGGAGAACACAGAGAAGCCTATCTTAACACTGAAATCAGAGTGTACCACCAGAGGCTCACACTTGACTGTGTTTTAATTAACAGAAATTCCGGTGTTGGCATAAACGAGTACTGGGCAAAGTAAAAGATTATTTTAGATAAATCACTGTTGTTTTTACAAAGTGAATGTATGTCCACATCTTTGTAATATTACATCACTTGTATCACTGTCTTCCTATTGCTCATCTATTTGTTCAAGCAGGCACCAGTAACATCTCCATAAGTCCACTCATGAAAAAATCTTTGATTTGTACCATGCAGGGGCAACAGTAATTAAAACAGAGCAACTTTGATGTGGAAAATTGATAAAAAGAACTCACTGTGAAAAGCATTAAGATGCAGCTTAAACACATGAGTCCTTTGGCCGGACGGGCTTGTCGGAGAATAATCAAGTCCCAGAACATTCAAGGTTCTCTTTTGGGCACCTTCTGAAATCCTACTCCTCAAATTCAACTCAAACTCCAAAGCACTCCCCAAACACAAGTCCCCAAACTTAAAGTGCTTTCACATGTAAAACATCTATTCTTTTCCATACCTAAACTTCAAAACCAATCTAAGCAAGCTAGAATTTTCAGTGACCATAAACAGTGGTCCAACAGCTTCTTTAAGAAGGAAACACAGTCCTATGGAAGCGGCTGCTTGTCCTGAACACTCAAGGATTAGGGGACTCTTGGCAAGGTAACAGCACTTACTTTGAAGAATAAATAGATCCACTATGTTTCCAGGCCTGCTCATCACTCATCTTGATGAGAATGAACACACATGGCTTACACTAGAGACACAGACTTTTCTGAACTCATTATCCACACCCCCAACCTCCGAGTTTTGGAGCCAACCTGGTAGTTCCCAGGGGTTATCCTTGGTTTTGTGCTCGGAAGTGATGCTGGCTTTGCCAGGGATCAACTGGGGTCACTTAGAAGGAAGCCAAGTGCTTTAGCCCTCTGACTGTCTCTCTGCCCCAAACTCAAGGATCCTTAATCCAATTCAGCTCCAGGATGAGCAGATTTCCTCCTTTATTCACCTATTACATGTGTGTTACCTGGATTCTGAGTGATGTAAATAATCAAGATAAGAACTCACAAGCCTTATTATGCACTTAAAAGAAACAACAGTTATTGTAGAACGTGAAAAGTAATAATAAAGCTCTCATGTAAGTAGTCCAGACTCAAGCAAGTGGAGATAATAAATTCTACTATAAAATATCAAGGACTAGGTCAATATTTTAGTTGCAGTTTCAAATGATGCAGAGGCATTTAGATGACAATGAAAAAGCTTAACACAGGGCTCAGAGATAGTGTAGGCTCAGGAACACCTGCAGTGCATGTTTAATGCCCAGAGCCTACACGCCTCCATCGTATTCCCCCCACCTCCCCAGACACTGGCATGGCCCTCGTACTGCACAGAGCTGTCAGGCCTGAGCACAGAGAACTCCCACCCAAATGTTCCCTTCAGCCTCCCAAAAAGAACTCACTGTGAATAGAGAACTACAAACACATGGTCTTAAATGCCTTACCAAGTACAATATATCTGGGAACGTGAATGGTTTTCAATGGCTAGTTCGAGAAGAATAGTGAAGAAATTGCAGAAGAGAGAGTGGGTGTGGGGAGCCCAGGCTAGAACTGGACAGGCAGGACAGGATGTAAAGAATTTGAATTGGGGGCTGAGTGCTAACACTGAGGGTAGGACATTTGCCTTGCACGTGGCTGAACCGGATTCAACCCCTGGCGTTCATAAAGTCCCCTGAGCAATGTCAGGAGTACTTCCTGAGTGCAGAGCTAGAAGTAACCCCTGAGCTTCACTAGATGTGATGCCTCAAAAAAAGTAAAGCGCCTGTACTGTCCCTCGAGGTGTTGCAGGTGTGGCTGTGTGTGTGTTGGCGGGTGGCAGACAGGAGGCAGGCTTATCTACACCCCAGGGCTATGCCCCAAGGGCCCTGGATGGTTGATGGTCTGACATAGAAAAGACTGGGCCGCCTGGGGTGAACCCAGAGCCATGGCAGAGCCTGGCAAGCTCCCCGTGGTGTATTGGATATGCCAAAAACTCACAATAATGGACCTCATTCCCAACGAATAGAGACATTACTGGCACCTGCTCGAGAAAATCGATGAACAACAGGAAGGCAAGTGACAAGTGATTGCAAGAAGACAACCTGTGTTCAATCTGCAGCACCCTTTATGGTCCCTTGAGCACTGCCCAGAGTAATCCCTGAGAGCAGAACTAGGAATGAACCCTGACCACAGCTAGGCGTGGATCCCAAACAACAAAAAAAAAAAAAAAAACCAAAAAGCAAGTGTGGCTAAAGAAAGTATCTACCTAACTCTCATGAGGGAGGATTCCTTAGAAAACAATAGCTCAGAAGTGTTGTAAAACTGTACAAGAAAACAAAGTTTTAGTGGAAAGTACTTAAGTTCCAAAGGACCTTACATGAGTGATTTTATTTTCTGTAAGGTCAAATTTTGCAAAGGATAACAGAATGGTAAAGCTGTACTCATATCAAGTGCTATATGGAAGATACTTGCCTTAATTCAGAAGGCATCTGGTTTGAAACACTGGGGTGTTACACTTAAAAACCAGTGTGGAAAGCAAGGTCACATAGGTGGTAAAGATGGATACTGTGTATCTTGTAATAACGCAAGCTGACCTTGGCTGAGGCTTTCCTTAAGGAACAAGGAAGTATTCAGACTTCAAGTGAGCACATTCTAATACCAGAGTCTTAGAATTACAGTAAGTCCTGCACGTAACCTCCAGGTCCACAGAAAACTGAAGGAGAAACACCCAAACAATGTTGTGTAGGATGCAGTGTTATTTCAGCAACATCTTTCTGAATTATACTCTGACTCATTACCGGTGTGAAATATTATCTGAAAAGATCTGGATAGTATATACTTAAGAGAAAGGTGTTTTAGATATGTACCCATATCTAAAATAGCACGAAAAATTTAATAAAATCTATTATTAATTCATATTTAACAAATGCAAATAAAATCAAACTGTAATATGGAGAAGCAAAGCTTCACAAAATTTGGGAAATCAAGCTTTAGTAATTTTTATTTTTATTTGAGGTGGACTCAATTTTAAACATTCATTAAATGGGGCAAGACATTGTTAGCTACTTGGCTTTTCAGAAGTCACCATAAAACTTCATGTTCCTACATCATTGTGCTGTTAACAGAAACAGCTTGCCAAGATTTACGTCTTCTATTAATTTGCTACAAATATGGTAGAATTTCTCAAATAAATATATTTTAACAGGACAAGCAAGTATATTTTGAATTACAATTATAAATTACAAATGACTACTCACTGTATTCCTTTATTTCTAAAGTAAGGAGTTAAGTAGAAATTTTTATTTTTCCTAGATTGACCCTGGTAGAACAGACTGAGTAACAGTGATATGGTTTACAGAGGCCAGTTTAACCTGAAAAATTAGAAAGAATTTCACTAATGATCTGTTAGTAAATGAAAGCAATTGTATTCCCCCCATTCTGTACAGTTATACCATGGTTTACTTATCCGTACATGTGTTAAGACATCTGTTTTATTCCAAAAAAGAATTCCTCATGCCCTGCAATTTATACAAACAATACAAGTAAAACACATTTTTTTAAAAAGGAAGAACAAACCCAGAAGAAACCAAAGTAAATATGAAGCAACAAAAGCAGAATGCGCTGAAGTTTACATTCAGAACTAGATTTCAGATTTGTGAACACTTTTTCTTGGGCACTAAATCAATATCAATTTCATGCTCACTGGTGTTCCCAAGCACCTCTGCTGCGTTATCCAATCCAATATGGCCTTGGATACTGAACCAGGGCTGTAACATTGCCCATATACTCAAAGACTTCTGTGGCTTGGCATAACTACAGAATGTCTGACTTGGTCACAACACTCAGATACTTCTTTCACTCTTCATTAAACTCTTGTGACAAGTATAATCCATTATCCCAGATGCTTTGTATTATATAAAAAGAACAATGCACCCCTTTCCCTTGGTCCAAAGTGCTTAAAGAATCAAAGGGCAAATTAGAATGAACGAACTTTAAAATAAATTATGTAACTTTATGTGATCTTTTATCTTTTCTTCTTTTTGAGACTGGAGAAGCTACCATACCTTCTAATTCGAGAATAATTTAAATTTCCATATAGAAAAGAAAGAAGAAACACCTACTTTCATATTTACAGAGTTTATAAACTAGGAGTTATTGGAACAGGATTATCTTAATTTTATTTTTCAATGTAATATTAATTTTGGTCTCCCAGTTCCCTGAGATGACTTTTACTTTTTCTCACACACATGGGGCAGAGCTGCTACTTGCTCTCCTTGTGCCCAGATGATCACGAGGCCCCGGGAGGGAAGGCAGATTCTAGCCCTGGCCCACCACCCCAGCAGAGCCTTGTAAGAAGCCAGAGGAACCCAAACACCATGAGGGCCTCCATTTTTCACAACCGAACTCCCCTCTCCTCAGAGCTCCACCCAGAAGAAGAGTGGATCACAGTCCGGCTCACACGACCATGCAGTTCATCAATAAATGCTCGAGTTTTGACGTGACTACAAGAATATCCCACACACACGCCAGAGCCTGGCAAGCTACCCGTGCCGTATTTCACATGCCAAATACCAGTAACAAGTATAGACCTTATTGCCATGACTTGATGGAATGATTTGAGGCTCATTATGTTCCTGGAGTGGGCAAATACCCTTTGGCTATCTCGCATGTGACAGAACATATTGACATGTTACTGGTGCCCACGAGGAAATCGATGATCTACGGGAAGTCAAGTGATCAAGTGATTCATTTTGGTCTCCCAGTTCCCCTGAGATGACTTTTATTTTTCCCTTTGTTCCTATTCCACTTTAGCTTCTCTTTATTTCACTTTAGCTGCTTTCCCTTCTCCAACCCTCTTGACCTAGGGGGGACTTATCTCTATCATTAAACTATTTTGTCTGTCTTTTCATTATGTATCTTAACTTTCTTCTTTAGACTTTCCTACGATATGCCAAAAACAGGAACAATAATGGACCTCATTCCCAACAAACAAAGTCATTACTGGCACCCACTCCAGCAAATCAATGAACAATGGGAAGACAAGTGATAAGTGACATTTGCCACTCCTGCCTCTCAGGTGTTGCAGGTGTGACTGTGGTGCCTGGCTGCAGTGCCCGGTGTGTCAACAGGTGAAAGACAGGAGACAGGATTGTCTACACCCAGGGCTCTGCCCCATGGGCCCTGGATGGTTGATCGTCTGATACAGAAAAATGACTGGGACCTCTGGGATGAACCCAGAGCCACGGCAAAGCCTGGTAAGCTACTCGTGGTGTATTCAATATGCCAAAACAGTAACAATAATGGACATAATTCCCTATGAATGGAGATGTTACTGGCGCCTGCTCGAGCAAATCTATGAAAAACAGGAAGACAAGTTACAAGTGACATTTGTCACATTAGATTATCCAGGGAAAAAGATAGTGGCATCTAGAAATATAAAATTACTAAAAAAGTACTGGAGTAAATATATGATGAGTCAGTCAACAGTCAATACTATCAGAGTGGCATTCTGTTTGACTTTGACCACGACGACGTTATAAAACCACTAGGAAAGCAGCTTTCTTATCAGATCATGCATTTCAGCCTTGGATAACTCTTCATCAATACCAGTAAAATGTATGGTCCAGAAAGCCTTTCAGTGTACTATAAAATATCCTTCACATTGAAAGTGAGAGGATCTTTCTAGAGGAGCCACCGGACACCAAATATCTGATTTTTCTAAGTAAAATACCATGTTTTGAAGAACTGAAAATCTTGGGTTGTCATTCTATGAGCAGAAAGGGAGTCAGTAATCTCGGGTTTAGACTCTTCCTTCAAGGCAAAAAGGGAGTCAGTAATCTCGGGTTTAGACTCTTACTTCAAGGCAAAGACAGCAAAACATAGCTGGATGAAGGATTCTGCTTCTTCATGAGAAAAAAAAATACCAAAATTTAACTGAAAAGTTGAAAACACAGGTACTGAAGCATTGAGATGTGAAGACAAAAAATTTTAAAAAGCTATTAACCATTTAATGGAGCCATGAATCATTTTTTTTTTGCATCTGCAAAATTGATGCAAGTTTTAAAACTAGAACACTGAATATTTTCCTTTCAGATTATTGTTTTTTCACAATTCTTATCTCATGATTTCACAAAAGACAAAATCAACAGAAAACAAGATAATGAACAGTTTTCTTTTCCTTGGTTTTTTGAAATGTATATACAAGAAAAACGAACATTTTTCTTAATTCAATGGATTGTAATTTGTGTTCAAAAGAAATATGATGCCTTTAAACATAGCATAGTAAATATGGACATTTAGTAAAAACCAAAGAATGAATAAAATATTTCAATATTGCTATATTTTAAAAAGCCTTGAAATGTTTTACCAAAAGAAAAACAAAGGCTGTGTTCAGTTTCCTAAAAGTTCGTATTTAATTATTCTTCCAAATTACTTTTATTTCAATACCATGCAGCAGATATCTATCATTCTAGGCTGCATTATTTGACCAGGGGAATGTAAGAACTGAATTAATTTGCAATATTTTTTACTGTATGTAAGGTGTTAGTCACCATCTAACTATGTGCTGAATTAAAATGATCTAAATCACATATTGTCGGGAACGCTGCCAGGGTCCCCGACAGTGTCAGGACAGAAGTTCTCTTCTACCTCCGAGGACGCTGGGGAACAGATGAAAAACTCACGAGTCCGGTGCAGTTCCAAAAAGGCTTTTAATAGCACAAAAGCTCTTCCACAGCAATCCAATATAATGAACAAACTCTAGCTCTGGTTTGACCTTAGACCATACAAAAGAGCCTAAGTCTCCCACCAAAGAGAGAGGATCTCACCTGAGCTGAGTCCTACCCAGAAGGAGCAAAAAGGCCAAAGAGCAAAAAGCCAAAAGCAAAAGGCCAAGGAGCCAAAACCACAGGAGTCAAAAGCTAAAAGGCCCAAAGTCAAAGGTGAAGGGGCCTCAAGTCAGTCCCCTTATATACACCAAAGTAATCCGATTTGTGACAGGGAGGGTCATGTCAACAAAGAACCCTAAACAGAGTGTAGTGTCACACCCTATTGCAGATATAAACAAAGGTTAAGCCAAGGACTAATCCCGAGATTATCTCTTATGTAAAACACTGGAGAGAGAGGGCTGATATAAAGTAATACATCTTAATTTCATGAGCTTCATGTAATCTAGATGGTACCCACAAGGTCCTTCTTATTATTATTTGCACCAGGGTGATTCTGAGTATCTTGTTTTCCTGTACTGAAAGGGTCACACTCGCCTGCTTAGAGCAAACTAGTATGATCCTTCCTATAGTCTTCCTATAGTCTCAACGTAGACAGGATGGTAGTCTCCTGGTAAATTCTAACTGTGCCACGTTGGGTGCAGTGCGTACAAAGAGGAGCTGTGCCCAATCTAGAAAACATACAAGTCTTAGTAGATGTATAAGTCAGAAGTTATTCAATCAAGGTGACTTCTGTAACTGCCACACCCTCTAGCAGTGTGTACATAGAAGAGAGGTCTCATTAGAATGAACCTTGGCTTAAATAGATTAAGCTGGGTGTGGGCAAAACAAAAGCTCCCAAACTAGCTAAACCTGTCCTCCAACAACATATCATCTGGGTTGAAAAACAAAACTTTGCAAAGTTGTCATGAATGATGTCAGTCGGTACAGAAAAGTGCACCAAGTATTTCTTGAGGGCAAAGGCACTGGCTGGAGTTAGCAATCCAGAAACAAAGGAAATAAAACCAGCCTTTAAGGGGTTTCAAGACCAAGAGGGAAAGAATTATACTGATAATGCTGGAACAATGCATTTCAAGCAATGAGAGAAGGTAGAGTTGTGAGCAATCAATCCTGCTCTTATTCGATCCTGACACTCAGCATGTGCCACAGAAGGAAAACAATAGCAAGGAAAAATGTAAGGGGAAATCCCTATATTTAAATTGAACTTACCTGATGTGATAAAAGATATTAAGTCATTTAATTATCTATGACAAATAATACAGCTCTTAACTGTTTTTGTTTATTATTCTTTGGTAAGACTCTTGTTATATCACATAACATTCCATGAAGCTTACCAAGAATAAGGATATCAATGACTGCCCTTTGTGAAACAATAATTTCTTCATCTTGTGAGAAAAAAAAATTTTCTTTAGTTACAAATATAGCAGAGTGTCATTTTCTCTCTGGCATTAAAAAATAAAATTATCTCGTCAATCGTGCATGACATTTTTTCAGTCAGCCCATATCCAAACTGAGAGAAACAAGTAATCTGTTAAAGAAGATATGTGTGTTATGTGTAAACAATAGGAATGTGAACATGCCTACACATATGTGAGCCATAATTGTAATTTCCTATCTAAACACATCTGTGTATACTCATTTCCATGTGTTCATCTCTAGTCAAACCAGCAATTATTAGTCTTTCTCAAATTAGTGCCACTTGAAAATAAAAAGGACTCCAACAAGATGGTACTGCTTTAAAAATATAATGGCAAGCAACAAAGTGAGCCTATCTTTAAAGTGTGTTGGGTAGATAAATAGTTTAGCAGGGGGCATATTTTCATTGTACAAACCTGACCCTGCTTTGATGCACGGCATCCCATATATATATTCCCCTGAGCACTGCCATAAAAAATTCCTGAGTGCAAAGCCAGGAGCATATCAAGGCGTGACACAAAAAAGTCAATAAATAAATGAATGAATAGATGAATTAATTAATTAATTAGTTAATTAATTAATGATGAATGAAGCCAGATAACCCTCCCACTCCATTGGGCCGCCATTTTCCACATCCGACTTCCCTCTTGTCAGAACTCTACCCAGGGACAGCCTATCACAGCCCATCTCATCAAGTTCCACCCTGTAGCAGTTTTTTTTCAATCCAGCCAGGTATGCTGAAGCAGAGACTTACAGACATGGGGCAGAGCTGCTACTTGCTCTCCCTGTGCCCAGCCGCTCACAAGGCGACCCAGAGGGATGTCAGGGTTCTAGCCCTGGCCTGCCACCCCAGCAGAGCCTCACAACAAGCCAGATGACACCCCCCCCCACTCCCATTGGGCTGCCATTTTCCACATCCGGACTTCCCTCTTGTCAGAACTTCCACCCAGCGACAGCCTATCACAGCCTGTCTTGCGGGGCCGCAAGTGGCCCCCTGGTTCATCTATAAATGCTATATATTTTGAGGTGAATACAAGGGTATGCCACCTGCATGGCAAGCCTGGCAAGCTGCCCTGTTTTATTTGATATGCCAAATACCAGTAACAATTATATTAGTTCATTCCCATGACCTAATATAATGGTTTGAGGCTCCTTATGTTCCGGGAGTGAATAGACACCCTTGGGCTCTACTAGCATGAGACAGGACATATGGAGATATAACTGGTGCCCGTTCTAGCAAATAGATGATCAACGGGAGGATAGTGATAGTGATAGTGATAGTGATAGTGATAGTGATAGAATGAATAAATGAATAAGTAGATAAATAAATAAAAAATAAATAAAATAAAGAATACGGCTTTCCAAGAGTGTTTTCAATCATAAGGAGCTCTCTACTACCTGCAAACTGATTTGTATTCTATGGAAACTATACTATAATCCTTACCAGAAACTAATAATGATTTTAATGAAATTGCATTGACTTTAGAGGTTTCGCCATTTATAAAGCACTTAATTCAGTCTTAGTAAAATCATTCATTACTCGATGCAAACATCAGCAGGGGGACTACTTAGACAATTATTAGATTAAACTAGATTAAAAGGTTGCTTTTATTGTAATTGGAACAGGAAAAAATCGAAGACAAAATCTACCCTTTATTAAATATTACACTGTACTCATACTAAAGTTTAAACTCTTGATGTAGGTGAAAAGGCTATGATATAGCTCTAAATATAACTTCTGCTATTCATTAGTCTCATAAATTACTTAATTTATAATACCAAAGTTGCCTTCTCTTAGTAGTTTTGCCTATCTTAGAATGTTTTTCTATTATCTTACTAAAAGGAGATAGCAATGGCTCCCCTAAATCTCATTTTCTGAATTAAATATTTTCTTTATTTTGGAAAAAAATATATTTCTACATCTGCAAAACTGATGCAACTTTTAAAACTAGAAAACTGAATATTTTCCTTTCAGATTACTGGTTTTCACAACTCATTATGGGTAAGATTGGTATTGGAACACTGAATGCCGGAATCTCAGTTATCAAGTTTTGCAAATCATGACAATAAATTGAAAATTTTTAATTAAAAAAGTATGTAACCCAATTCCCCTATCAACTGACATAACTGCTGTAACATTAAATCTATAATGAAAAAAGTATTAGGAAACTTGGAGGAGGAACAAATTACGTAGTTTCTAAATGCAAATATTTCACATGTTAGAAATATTACAATCTTATTCAAGTTCCTTAATTGAAACGACTAGGTGATTAGAAAGTTACCAATGCTATGCCTGAGGAGAGAATTCATGGTTATTTATAGAAACAATTGCTAGGAGTTTAGGAGGTATCAGACACCAGAGGATCATTTCCATAAATTGTGTATCAAAGTGGATTAATTGTCTCATAAACACAATACTTTTCCTTACTATGATGAACATGCCAAGTTGTATATTTTGCTGAACTTGTGCCTTATCTTCCCATCTTACATTTACTATTAAAATCCACTGGCTGGGAACTAGGACAGGTCCTGTTGTTATAGACACACACGATAGAGGCTGGGGAGCTTACTCAGAGAACTATGGAATATTCTTTTTTTTTTTTTTTTGGGTCACACCCGGCGATGCTCAGGGGTTACTCCCTGGCTCTGCACTCAGAAATTACTCCCAGCGGTGCTCGGGGACCATATGGGATGCATCTAACCCAGGTCGGCCCTATGCAAGGCAAACACGCTCCCTGCTGGACTATCGCTCCAGCCCCACTATGGCACATTCTTTGCTTGTTGTAGCCCTAGGTTTGAAACTAAGCACTCTATAGCTCCTCAAAGTAACACTGGGAACAGCCTCCATCTAGCATCACCGGGTACGGACCCCAAAATAATGAAACCAAAATAAAATAAAACCAAAGATATAATTTGTAATCCTAAAATATTCCCAGGACAGCAAGGGAGGAAAATGTACTTAGAACCTTGATGGCATACAAGATGGTACAATTAAATCTCAGAAATAGACAGGAAATTTATGAAACTGCATCACTTTGAAAGATATTACAGATTTTCTGCCAGTAATAAAATGGGTACTTAGTCTACAAAGGGCAGCATAGTATATGAGATAAGACTAGCAAAAAAATGAGGCTGGTGAGCACTCTGCCCATAGTAAAGGATTTGGATTCTTTCTAGAGGTACTGAAAAATATCACTAAAAGTGACAATACAAGAAAAGTTGCCAAAACTAGAAATTCTGCAAAGACTCCAAAAACAATCGTGAAAGCTAGAAGAGTCAAAGGTAAGATAAGTAGATTATCAAATTAAAAATACATTACTAGGGGCCAAAGCGATAGTCTAGTCAGGAGGGTGTTTGCCTTACATGCGGCCAACCCAGGGTTCAATCCCCAGCATCAGTTATGGTACCTTGAGTGCCACCAGGAATAATTCCTGATTGCAGAGCCAGGAGTAACCCCTGAGCATTGCTGGGTGTGGCCCAAAAAAGACACAAAAATACACTACTAAGGCAAATACATAGAAGCTAATGCATATATCATCCTGTAGAATATGAGCAAAAGAAGATTCAAGTAAATCTCTTGGCTTTCAGGTTTACACAATCAGGAATATGGCAACATCATTAACTAAGAACTAACACAGTAAATGGAAAAAAATGTGAGCTCAATTCCTAATATGTTTTGTTTGAGATTATTGCAATATATTTAGGCCCCAAGCCAATGTGCTCTTGGAAACACTGACTATATTCTAGGAGAAAAGACCAGGGATCAGAATTTTTTTTTCCTGAATTCATAGGAACAAGTGACATCATGCATGAAATATGGGCAGAAATTACAGCTTGGTTTCCAAGGTTTAGATCTATAAAGTCTTGGCAAAGAGAAAGAAACATGACAAGGTAAGAAAATTATTCAGAAGCACTGGCAATTCGTTTCTGGATTCCTAAGTTATTTAAATAAAAAAAATCTAAAAGATTTCTATCTTATTTTACTAATTTATCAGTCTAGGTAACCTCAATTATGCAATTGCCCATATTTCCAACACAGGTGCCATAAATGAACTTTTCCTTCTATCAACCGCTTTCATAAGAAAATAAAGCTTTTATAACAGCATACTATGCCTCAGTGGACCTTAAAACAATAAATTTGGAAGAATGTAGTGTGAGCAAAATCTGAAGTTTATTAAACCTGACAATTTAATATTTTTTGTAAGCTGCAAGCACTAAGCATAATTGGACTTAACTATTGGCTTAGGTTTAATGGATTATGAATTTTACTTCATTATCATAGTTTTCTTGCCGTTTCCATTTGCTTGACTGAACTAGAGAATATTTTTGAGAGCTACCATCTACTTCATCAAAACAACTACTGAGAAAACCTGAAAAAGGTAGGTGGAAGAGTTAGTTGTTCCATTCCATCAAAGAAGATAACCCTATTGGAAACCATAAGCTAGGCATCAGAAAGCAATAGGTATCAATTCTCATTTTGTTTTTGGACCACACCAGGTGATGCTATGGGCTTATTTTTTAGCTCTGTAGTCAGTTATCACTCCTGATGATGGTGATCGTGGAACCATAGGTGGTGTCAAGGATGAAGCAGACTTGATGTCATGCTAGGCAAGTGTCTTTAACTCCTACTATCTCTTTAAAATCAGCTTTCATGGAGGGGGGTGGAACCTACCAGGGAGCTTTAATGGGTTAGACTGAGTGGTGGTCAGGGGGTGGCATGTGCTGGAGGAGGGAAGAAACAGAGCCAGCCACATGCCAGGTACGTGCTATTAACTCTTACGCTATCTCTGCCTCTTCCTCCCCTCTCCCCACCCTCTTCTGAAAGAGGAGGGGATCTAGATTTCTTGCCCCTCTCCTCATCTACCCCTCCCCATCCCTTGTTTTTTCTTCTCTTTTCAGAGGAGCTAAGATATATCAAAGTATGTATATATACATATACATATATATATGTATGTATGTATATATGTGTATGTATATATATATATAACTTTATATATATAACTTTATAAGTAATAATATATATATATATATATAACCTTATAAGTAAATGCATGGTTTATTTCTGAAGGTACCTGAGGGAACCACAGTGGTATTGGATATTGAACTGGGTCTTCATTTCTGTACTACTGTTCTGGCTGTAATCTCATGCCTTAATTTCTGTACTATCTCTCTGGTACCTCATTTCTGTATCTACTATCACTATGAAATTTAAGCTGTAACTCAACCTCTAAAACTTACCTTTTATTCCAAAATACAAAACGATTTAGCCATTGTAAACTAAATCCATGAAATTCATGAATTCTTGAATTCATGAAATCATGAAATCATGTCTCCATATTCAGGAACACTAAACAGACACACATGTGAAGTGTTATCTCTAAGAACTCCTGTAGAGAGGACTATGGGAAATACAGGGCCAAGGCATGTCACTTGCATGCAGCCAACCCAAAGATTTTATGCGCGCATGCACACACACACACACACACACACACACATACTACACATACTCACTGTGTGTATTAATTATACTAATGATAATGTAATATCTGTAAGATGTTACTACAATCATGCCCTTTCATTTTACATAGAAATGAACCATGATTTACCAAAAAACGAAATCATTTGGAAACAATCTCAAGCAAACAGTGAAAAGATATAATACTTATGCTGACCCACATCAAGGCATTAAAAATAGGTATGCAAAAAAGATGAAATGCATTTTCAGTTGTCTTCTAGGTTGCAAATAAGTAACTACAGGAAGAAAAGCAACCCCAGATATTTAACTTATCAAGCATTACTTTATTCTTTGATACTCTTAAATTCTCCCCTTTCTCCAACGTTACTTTCCATTTACATGGCCAGAAGACCATATCACTGTCTTTATTTCCTTCTATAAAGAAAATCGTTCTGTCTGCATGGTGTCCTTACCTCTCTTACCTCCTGAGTTGTGACTACCTAAAAGTCAGAACTTATTAAGATTTTCGCAAAGCATACTGCTTAACTGATTATTATTAAGTCCAGGTAAACGGTCTCACAGTAAAGATTCTTCACAGATAGTTTCCTGTTAGGCTGAAAACTGTTCTGCTCAGTATAAAGGGTATTCATCACAGGTAAGAAAATTCTTACTTGAGGAGCTGGAGCAATAGTAGAGTGGGTGGGGTGCTTGTCTTCCACACAGCTGACCCAAGTTCAATCCCTAGCATCCCATACTGTCTCCAATGCCACTCAGATTGATCATTTAACACAGAGCCAGGAATAAGTTCTGAGCACTACTGAGTGTGGCCCAAAAATGATAGGGGGAAAAAACCCTTCTTACTGGAATATTAAATTTCAAAAGAAGCCCAGTGGGGCAAACATAGAGTTGCTCATAAAGACAATAGTCAAAATAAGTAAGAAAAGCCATAAATCCCATTTATTATATGCCATCTGCAAAGGATGACCAATCCCTATTTTATTGATGTGACCAAAGAATAACTACTTAAGGCCAATAGTCATTTCATCATATGAGCTGGAAATCTAGGATCTCTGCTTTTCCACAGCAGTAACTTGAAGGGATTTCTTTCCATACTGTAGTTGATTTTAAGAGAAAGTTATTTTTTGTGCCATTTGCTCATGTGTAAAATATAGCCTAATTCAAGTTAACAGAAAAAGCTCCCTGGGCATTTGAACTATGGATACATGTGGTGATAGGATACTAGTTTTTAGCATGCATTTTATATATCTACATACGCCAGAATAATGCTTCTTTTTTATTATTCAACTATATACCTTCAGAGCAGTCTTTAGGATTTTTGAGGGTTTTTTAAGACTTTTTAGAAACTCATGTAGAATAACAAAGTAAAATGAAGAACTCATTAGCCTGGATAATATAAATAGCTGAACTAAATAAGTCAAGATTCAAAATGTGTTGTACGTGGTTTTAGGAAATTATTTGCTTATGACAGAAAAAAAGACATGAAGAGGGTATTCCAATAAGGAACTTGGGTAGGAGGAGAGCGAGGTATTTTCATATCCTAGCACATCACTTGGCAAAGTATCACGTAAGTACATTGGCATGGCCAATTACCCAGAAAAGCATGCGCTCCTCCCAAAGTAGCAGACACATTCTCTTATTATATAGAGACTTTCAGCGTCTCTTGTTCACATCTTCTGCTTTTACCCTTTGCTCCAATGTATGGTATTTGAGATACGAATCAGCTGACCACAGTTATCAAATTAGCCGGACTCCTAAAAAATATCTCCTGGGTTCAGTGAATTTTTGATTAGTGACGGCAAATGAATAATGAAAATAACTTTTCCATTTTTTAAAGGTAAGAAGAAAATACTCCTGATTTTCTTTTTAAGTCTGTCTTTAATTTTAAATGTGTTTTATTACAACAACTTTACAATGATTTTGACTTCCTGTAAAATGCACTGGGAATCCCACAGCCTATCAACTTCCAATTATTGCTTAGGCTTGAGTTCAAAGTCATCCTCAGAGCCCGGAGCTATAGCCCAGCAGGTAGGGCATTTGCCTTGCGCGCAGCCGGCCTGTGCCGGCCTGGGTTCGATCCCTGGCATCCCATATGGTCCCCGAGCACTGCCATGAGTAATTCCTGAGCGCAGAGCCAGGAGTAACCCCTGAGCATTGCCGGGTGTGACTCAAAAAGAAAATAAATAAATAAATAAATAAATAACTTTTTAAGAAAAAACAAAGTCATCCTCTGTTCAGTATTTTGTTGTTTGGGTTATTCTATGTTACCTCAGCTTTGCATGTGTTAACTGTGAATATTATGAACTATCTGGAAGAATAATATAGAGAAATATAATTATTTGATAAGTGATAAGTAGGTAACATGATTCCTGGAACAAACTTATATCAGTGTATACATGGAAGAGCATATATCCATGTGATGATGGTCTCTGATAATCCAGAATCAACCTGAAGATTATAACAGCTCTCAAGAATGGGGTGCTTAAAGGTAAAATTAAATAAAAATAGAAATAAAATATTCAACTGTCTTAGCTATAATTTTATGGCTATATGTATTAAATTGCCTTAAGAATAATAGTTTGACTGATACAAAATGATGACATTCTGAGTGTTTTTCATTGTTTTCTTCATCATCGTATACATTCCTTTATTTTAGCTATACCCAGATCTTCCTTATATAGGTAATGTACAGAATAAAATGTTAGAAGACATCCCCCATGCTAAAAATTCCCACACAAATGTTGAACAGGACAAGCTTATCTTTATATTAAGCAATAATTATGATCCATTATATCTGAGGATCATTAGTTAAATGGGAAACAATAATCCTTACTGCAACCTCTGCACAGGCATTGAAAATAAAGAAAAATAAAGGTGTTGTATGTATTAATTAGAATAGGCATCTGAAACCTTTCAACATAGTACTACAATTTCTGCTAGCCAATTTTTATTAGTTATTATTCTAATTTTTAGCTGTGTGGATGATGGGATTGTTGAATTTTTCTGTATATTAAGTAGAAAAACAATTTCACAGAATCACTGTGAAAGCAAAACAATATTTCACAAAGTAGTTAATATAATCATGGCATATAGCAAGCACTCAATAAATGCCAGCTGTTATCCCCACTATCACCACCACAATCATCATCATCATCATCAATTTACTTCCTTGAGGAAAAGACTTTTTGATGGCATTTCATGTTTTAGAATTCTTAGCGAACTCCATTTTGCTACTTATCAATTTTGGGAGAGCAGCTTAAGATTTTATTCATTGTACAAACAATCATACCATGTTGTTTCTCCAAGTGTTTGAGACCTCAAAAGGCAAGTTTCCCTCTTTCCCACTTAACATTTAGTCAAATAAAAAGTTAGCTATTTACTGTGCTCAGAAAAAATTGTGACATATACAAGAATCTTACAAGGTAAGCATCACAAAATGCTACCTGAAGTATTTTGTCTTTTATGTGTGTGTGTATATATATATATATTTACATATATATACATATATGTATATCCAGATCCAGAGACAGACATGGGGCAGAGCTGCTACTTTCTCTCCCTGTGCCCAGCCGTTCACAAGGAGCCCAGGAGAGATGGCAGGTTCTGGCCCTGGCCCGCCAGCCCAGCAGAGCCTTGCAACAAGCCAGACGACCCCCACTCCATGAGGGCCTCCATTTTCCACATCCGGACTTCTCTCTCATCAGAACTCCACCCAGCCGACCAGCCTATCACAGTCCGGCTCATCCGGAAATCCACCCTGCTGCAGTCTTTTTTTAATCCGGCCCAGGTATGCTGATCCAGAGACAGACATGGGGCAGAGCTGCTACTTGCTCTCCCTGTGCCCAGCCACTCACAAGGAGCCCAGGAGACACGGCGGGTTCTGGCCCTGGCCCAGCCCAGCAGAGCCTTGCAACAAGCCAGGCGACCCCCTCCTCCATGAGGCCTCCATTTTCCACATCCGGACTTCTCTCTCGTCAGAACTCCACCAAGCAGACCAGCCTATCACAGTCCGGCTCGTGGCGGCATGCGGCGGCGGTTCATCATTAAATGCTGGACTTAGAGATGACTGCAAGAGTATGCTACCTGCACGGCAGAGCCTGGCAAGCTACCGTGTTGTATTTGATATGACAAATATGATCACGATCACGATCTTCCCGTTGATCACCTATTTGCTAGAGGGCGGCACCAGTAATATCTCCATATGTCCTGTCTCATGCCAGTAGAGCCAGGGGCATCGGCTTGCTACAGGAACATAAAGAGCCTCAAACCATTATATTAGGTCATGGGAATGACCTAGTATAATTGTTACTGGAATTTGGCATATCATATACAACACGAGAAGCTTGCCAGGCTTGTCGAGCGGAGGCAAACTCTTTTTAAACACCTCCAAATAAAGCATTTATTGATGAACCCGCGCGGCGCGAGCCGGGCTGTAATGGGCTGGTCTGCTGGGTGGAGTTCTGACGAGAGGGAAGTCCAGAAGTGGAAAAATGGTGGTGCCCGTGGAGTGAGGAGCGGTGTTCTGGCTTGTTGTGAGGCTCTGCCGAGGTGGTGGGCCAGATGACAAATACCAGTAACAATTATAGACCTCATTCCGGGAATGAATTGTGGCTCTTTATGTTCCTGGAGCAAGCAGATGCCCTTGGGCTCTACTAGCATGAAACAGGACATATGGAGATGTTACTGGGGCCCGCTTCGAGCAAATCGATGAACAACGGGAAGACAGTGATACACACACACACACACACACACACACACACACATATATTCATTTTAATTAGTCTATAACCAGCCACTGCTTTGACAAACTATTGTGGCATCACTTGCTACCCAGCCTCATGGGTGTTAATACATTCAGCCTATTCTGTGTTATTAGTTTTTAGAAAATCTTTAATTTCCTGATGATTTCCCAACAACATTTCATTAAACTATAAAACTGAAAGTGAGTTCATTTAGACAAAAGGGGGAAAAATTAAAAGCCACAGAAAAATAACTCGCCTGCCAAATGTTATCATTTTGAAAGAAACATTTCCTATTCAAGTAATATTTTTCCATATCAACCACATAAAAATTCATGATAGCCTGAGACTCCAAAGTTGAAGTTTATGAATCCTATGTAATTTCACAGTTTGAAGACATATCTAATGAAACAAAACTATAATATTGCACTTTTCACAATAAAGGGAAGAGGAGTCCCATTTGATCTCTTCTCAACAATTTTTTTTCTTTTATACAAATTTCTATTGTATGCCCAAGCAATAGTCAGCGGGTAGGGCATTTGCCTCGCATGCAGGGGACCCAGGTTCGATCCCCGACATCCCATATGACCCGTTAGCACCAGCAGGAGTAATTCCCTGAGTGCAGAGCCAGGAGTAACCCCTGAGCATTGCCAGGTATGACCCAAAAAGAAAAAAAAAACATTCTGTCGTGTGAGGGAGTAAGCAAACAACGTGCTAAAATACAAAAAGTCCCAAAGTTACATGAGTGTGGTTCAAACCAAAACTTTGAGACTATGCGCGTTGTGCATATTTATTTGTGGGTGTTAGCACAACATTGACATAGCTTTTAATAGTTTGTCTTTTTAAATTGATTCATTTCTCCCTTTTCCCTTGGTTTTTGCTGGTGGCAATTTTTTGAATATATTAACTCAGTAAGTAATTTTTTTCTGTCCTATTGTTGCAGTTGTATTATGTAAGTATTTGAGCAAATAATACACCTAGCAGTGGTACCCAGGGTAAGTAAAGAGGCATGAGAAAGGTCTAACGGTATTAGAGCCTATGGCAAAAGGAAAGAGATAGTTGCTCAAGAAATGTACTAAAGAAATAGGAAAGATTACGTAAATATGAGGCTCACTGTGTTGACCAGGTGGTAGGGGCACATTTGTCTTATGAAACAACTGGATCAAGAACTTGTGAGATATGTACACAAAAAGAATTGTACTTGGCAGGGGTAAGAGTGACGACACAGCAGGCATGGCATTTGCCTTGCATGCAGCCAACCCGGTAAGATCCCAGCATTCCATATGATCCCCCAAGCATCACCAGGACCAATTCCTGAGTGCAGAGTCAAGGAGTAACCCCTGAGCACTGCCAGGTATGACTCAAACCCCCAAAAAAAAAAAAAAAAGAATAGCTTTTGGCCATAAGAGGAAATTATGCAGTTCTATACTAGTGGTACTAGCTATTTTTGATACACTATTTTTCATGTATTATTATTTTCAGGTGTCATTCATGGAGTAGCACTTATTTATTAGTCTTTGGGTTTGGGGATGTTCCATTCTATTCTGTTCTGTAGTTTCTAAAGTATTGATGTTGATTTTTTTTTAAAGATTTTGTGGAGCTTGTGAAGTTCTCTGAGCTTGACTTTCTTCTGAGGGTAGATTTCAGGGAGGCAGGTCGGAGGGCAAGAGGGAGATAGAGGGGTGGAGGGGAGTGTTTAAGCCTAACCTTGTGATGCTCAGGGGTTCATCCTAGTTCTACAACCAGGAAATTTTTTCTAGTTTCCTGGTGGTGCTCAGGGATACCATATAGGATGCCAGGGATCAAACCTGAGACAGGCACTTACAAGAGAAGTGCCCTCCCCACTGTACTATTGTTCCAGCTCCTTAAGATTTCTTGTCGTTGAAATTTCTTCTCTCTTGAGCTGAAGTTTTGTCTAATTCTTAAACTAAAAAAAACTTTCAGTTTGATTTCCTCTATCATTTTTTTATTTTCATAAAATTCACTTTATTATTTTTTTTCCTTCTTGACCCTCTAGAAAACCTGATCTTTCCCCACTGAGCTTCATCAGTAAATGCTCGAGAACAGAGCTTTCTACTGAAAGTATACTACCTACACGGCAGAGCCTGGCAAGCTAACCATGTTTTATTTGATATGCCAAAAACCAGTAACAATTATGGACCTCATTCCCATGACTAGAAGGAATGGTTTGAGGCTCTTTTCTGTTCCTGGAGCAAGCAGATGCCCTTGGGCTATACTTACTTGCAACAGTATGTATGGAGATGTTACTGGTGCCTGCTGGAGCAAATTGATGAACAATGGGAAGACAAGTGATGCAAGTGACAAGTGAAGTGATACTAGCTAGATGGATCTGGAGACCAACTTGCTGAAGGAAATCAGTTCAAGGGAGAGTTACAGATACAGAGCGATCTCTCTCATAGGGGAAGTACAAAGACATAGGGTAGCGGATAACAAGCTGTCAAGGCAACAGGAACCCAACAACTACTGTACAGAATTTAATTACCGAGGGGGAGGGAGCAGGGGAGGGGTAGCTGGGAACGCGATGGTGGTTGGTGGGAACACTGATATGGAGAGATGAGACACTCTGGTGGAGGGACGAGGGGTGGCTGAAGCCCTATCAGGAATGATACTGTGCGACAGTTCTTCAAATAACAAGAAAAAGAGGTGAGGTAGGAAATGTAGTGAAATCAGAGATGTCCAACTTAGATTATAGAATGGAAGTACACTTGCTGTTGACTTAAATCAGCCTGTTGAATCTAAGACGGATGCTCATTGGGGACAGGAGAGGGCAAAACAACTGGTTTTCCTCTTGAGGGGGCGGAACCATCCACATACAAATAGAATAGTTTTCACATTATGTATGATAGAAAATAAACCATGTTTTCTATTTTCTAGCAAAAGGCATGCTGATCATAGTAAGACATCTGATAAAAGGAATGTTCGGTCCCTTAACTCTCTCAGCCTGACAATAAAATGCAATTCCACATTTCTAGGCTAGGAGACTATGATTTTACTTCTGGATGTATACAAGTATAGTCAATGTCTACCTACAATAAGAATATCTAATAAGCTCTGAAGAAGTTAAGAAAAAAGTCTAACCCAAGAAAGCTTTCCCCCATTGGAAAGTGAAAGTCATATGAATCAGCATTCCTGTCATTCCAGTTTGACAAAGTAACAAAAATCAGGTTTTTATACTATAGTTCTTCCCACCAATCCTGACCAGAATTAAGGTGGAAATTACAAGTCTAACCTAAAGACAATTTGTCAGGGACCAAATTAATCAAAAATGCTTGTCAGGAAGTCAAAGCCTGGTGCACATATATGCAATTATTAGTTGGTGGCATAATTGTCTGAAAGCTTTACCTTCATTGGTTTGGTATCAGAGGTGCTACTGAGACCTCACCTATTCTGACAGAGCAGCCCCATCCCAAAACAAGTATGTACTTCACTCCTTTATAATAAAACATTTTTGATTGAAAGCTACAGTAGATCCTTACATCTTTATGTATACAAACCATGGCATTGGAAATCTTCAACAAATCATTTATTAATTAGGAAAGCATGGTATTTCACCGTGTCTTAGTGTATTTAATCCATATCAGTTACTATTTTTTTTTTTTTTGCTTTTTTGGGTCACACCCAGCAATACTCAGGGGTTACTCCTGGCTCTACACTAAGGGTTTACTCCTGGCAGCGCGCGAGGGGGACCATATGGGATGCCGGGAATCGGAATCGACCGCGTGCAAGGTGCAAGGCAAACACCCCACCAGCTGTGCTATCCCTCCAGCCCAGCCCTAAGGTTAAGTGAGATGAAGGAAAAAAAGAAGTTCCCCTAGTGGTCAAAGGTGCTCTGAAAAGTTGCATTTAATGACACCAAATTCTGTTCTCATTACTAAAACCTGTCCGTTTAGCAGTCCATTTCAGTCACGTGTGTCTCTAGTAGAAAGTGTCTATAAAATGCCTAATAACTCCCTTGAAAATTTCTATTTGGTGAGCATCAAAAGCACGAAAAACTAAGTTCCAGTTAACAGGTAATGAATAAAATGGATAAACTCCATGTTTAATAAACATATTTTATGTTATTTAAAGTAACTATTTCAATGTTCTGTAATCAACTATGTGGAAGGGAAGGAAAAGAGAAAGAGATAGAGAATGGGAAAGAAATAAAGAACCTGCCATGGAGGAGGGCTGGGGGAGGGGGGAGGGAATCGGGGATGTTGGTGGTGGGGAGATGGGCACTGGTGGAGGGATGGGTGCTGGAACACTGTATGACCGAAACCCAAGTGTGAACATCTTATGAACATCTTTGTAACTGTATATCTCATGGTGGTATAATACTTAAAAATTTTTTTTAAAAATTAAGTAACTATTTCAAATATTAAAATTTACGAATAGATAATCCATTCAATGAAAGCATTTTCTAATATTATACTCCACATAGCTTTAGTGACATGAGCCTGAGAACAGCAGCTTTTCATATACTTACACGGGAAATAAACTTAAAGACCAGACTGACACTAGTTTACATGGAACCAAATCTTTCTTGTGAGAGCACATATAAACAGAAGTCTTTGGAAGAAATCTGCAGCCTGATCCACCTTAATATGGCACAAATTCGATACTACAGTGCATTACTGGAAAAAAGCAACAATGTGGCCTATACTTATATAGGGAGAGACATCCAAAGAAAGGCAAGATACTGTTCAGCAATTGATATTGAGTACATTCAATATAATTCCACTGATAAAAGAAGAAAACCTTAAAGCTGAAAGCCAAAGTGTATGTGTTTTTATAGCTGCCATAGCTATTAAACTCCAACAGAATGAAAAACTCGGACTTTATGTGTAGGAAACTAGATCCTAAGAGCATTCAGGTGATCACACAATACCTTTGGTTTTAGTTCTGTCTGAAATATTTTCACATAATGTACTTATGTATCATTTGTATGTTTCAAAATTATAAGTGCTTATAATAAAATGAAACTAAACACTGAAGAATCCTCATATTGCTTTCTGTGAAGAACTATTTGCATGGTTTAACAATTATCTCAAGCACAATTACTAAACATTATAATTAATGATTTTGAATGAGAAAATGTTCTTTGATCTGCTATAACATTTCCAAGACTTATTACAGACCATTAGATATTTAAATTTACAACATGAAAGAATTACTCAGATCACGTTGAGAGCTAAGCTTTTAAATGGTGACAATCATTATCCTATCTGTCAATAAGATCCAATGATTTTTTCAATTACTAAATGGATAGTATTTGATGGAACTCGTGTATGAATTGTCTGCATGTTTTCCATTATATCTAACTTATATGAGATGTTCAAAACATAAGGTTATTAAAATAGCAAAAGCAAAACCTGTATACAGATAAAGGCACAATCACAGAGCAAATTATTTGTTTTGTTTTTCCTGCTACACCTGGCTCTGCACTCAAAACTTATTCCTGGTGGTACCCTGGGGACTATACGGAATGTCAGCGACTGAACCCAGGTTGGCCATGAGCAAGGCAAGTGCCCTACCTGCTGCACTATGGCTCCAAGATCTGATTTTTTTCACATAGTCTCATTTTGGTTTTGGTTTCTGGACAAGGAAGATGTGGTGTCTGCTTTATATCATGATCACGATCTTCCGTATCATCTATTTGCCCTAAATCTCATATGTCCGTCTCATCAGTAGAGAAGGGCCGGCTGCTACAGGAACATAAAGAGCTCAAACCATTATATTAGGTCAGGGAGACCTAATTAGGTTACTGGCATTGCATGTCAATACAACACGAGCTTGCGGCTCGCGGGAGGCATATTCTTTAAACACTCCAAATAAACATTTATTGATGAACCTGGGCGACAAGTCCGGTGGAAATGGCGGCCCGGGGGGTGGGGGTGTGGTTGTTGGAGGTTCCGGGTGGTGGGGCCGGTCACCAGCTCCCGACGCCCACCACCCTGCAGTTTTTCTCAATCGCAGGTGCGTCAGAACCGAGCGGGCGGGTTCCTTCTCCGCCGCCTATATATATATATATATACTTGCACCCTTGATCAGGTCATTCAAAGGCCAGAGTGAGATAATAAACCTTCTTCTATACCAAGCCAGTTACACAGCCCAGGATGTCTCAAGCATTTCAGGGTAGGGGGTATTCCTCTGCTACTGTATGGTCCTGATCTACTGATCCTCACACCAACTCACAGGTCCCTGGGGGGCAAGGGGGTATTCAGGAGTTATGGATTGGGTCTTCGGCATGGTTGAGGTCCTAATAGCCACAAGTGGATAACACACCAGGGTGATTTATAACGTCTATATGCATCGTCAACTGAAAAACAAATGCTTTCCCTAGAAGTCACCATCAATTCGAGTCTCTAGGCTCTCATGGTCAGTTTTCAAAGTTGACTTGTAATCACCTGAACAAATTTAACAATACAAAAACCCTCGACTCCATGGCTACGTCTTGCCCTCAGTCATGCTGCTACTGGGAACAACAGAACTTTAAAAAGCTGTTAGTGATTCCAATGAGAGGGAAAACTTGCAACCTCTTCTAGACAGATCTTCATTAGCTTTTTCCACTTATGACCTCTTTCCACCCAAGCAATGCAAGATCAGCAAGCACTGCCAGAAAGCCCCTCAAGTTCATTATACATTTGACTTTGATGTTTGGGCATCCAGAAGCTTTTTGCATTGTCGCATTTTTTGAGAGCCCTCCAATGGCATTCAGTTACTATGCCACCACATATGAGGTTGTGATTCAGTTTACGAAGCTATGCTCTAGACTTTGACCAGAGATAGGCTGGACCATGGGTGACTATAATAGGGGTGGACACGGATGGAAGAGGTGCATTGAACAATTCAGGACCAGACACTTTGTTCCAAGGAACAGCACTCTCGCTCCTACAACTTACTACACTACTAGGACATACCAGATGACCCTATTTACTTACTTATTCCTACCCTGCAGCGTCTTCTGCAGCCTCTCTCTGTAAGGCTACTTCGCCCCAGTCAGCTGGTCTTTCTTAAAGCCTGTACTTCTCTTATTCATGATTTGGTTGTGAAAGCAGGGAAGGCTGAAGTGATGGTATAGTGGGGAGGGTGTTTGCCTGGCACATGGGCAATCCGGGTTCAATCCCTGGTACTACACATGGTTCCTTGAGCCCACCAGGAGTAGTTCCTGAGCACAGAGCCGGGAGTAAATCCTGGGTACTTTTGTGGATCCCAAAAAGCAAAATCCTAAAATAAAATGCAGGGAAAGGGGGAGTCCTCTTTCCTTGTCTGCTTCTTGCCAGAATCCTGGGTGTCCTTTCTTAAGACTTCTTTGCTGGGTCTTTTTTTGGGGAGAGAGGAGGGGGCCTGAGGGCTTGTTAATTCTTCCTTTAGTGGTATTTGCTGGGAACAGGGTATGGGGGGAAAGACTTTTTTTTTTTTTCAGTTGCCTCTTTTCCTGCTGGTCTTTGATAATGTTCAGGGGACTTTACAGAGAATGACATTTTAGACCACTCTAACTCAGCTTAGTCACTGAAGCTGAACACAGCTGAAGAAAGCACTCAATTAGCAACTCTGACTTCAAAGGGTATATTATTCTCTCCTCAATACACATGTGTAACTCCCATTAGCATTAATAGGAGCTGTGGGAGTCCATGGCTCAGAGACTATACCTCCAAGTCTGTTTGCTTGATGAGCATGCAATTAAACCTTATGGCCCAAATTTTTCAAAGAGGGCAGAATAAGTACACCAAATACTCATGCAAAATCAAGTGTGCTCACTTTGGGAAAGTAAGCTATCTCTTCAATTTCCACACAAAGAGCTCTTTAAATTAGGCCAATTTGCACTTCATTTATCCTCTTGGATACAAAACCATGCTCTTTTGTGGTGTTCAGAGGAAAATGTTCTTTCTCTATTTTAAAATTTTCTTATATGTTTCAGCCGAATTAATTCTCATCACTTGAAAGACTAACTTCAGGAGAAATAATAAATAGGACCAAGATAATTTTAACAGAATTTTATACACACAAAATATTGTACACTCACTAGACGTGGTCAGTAACTTTTCCTATCTTTTACTGAACAGTTTTATTATAACTTAAAAAGTTAGAGGAAGGAAACTGATTTAGCATTAAAAACAAGTTGATTTGAAAAAGGAAATGATTGCCTCAGTAATAATTTTACACTTTATAGTAAATAATAATTTTGATTCCTTTACCTCATCCAAAAGAGACTTATGCAATAAATTTCAACATACATAGTTTAAATAAAGTATTAATATATGGAAGAGAGAATGTGCTTGTTCCATTCCTGATCATTCCTCCTTGAAGAACATTATACTATCTTGACTTATTCTATTTTTTTTTATGTTCACACACTTGCCCCAAACATTAAAGGTAGTTGATGAAATTGAGTGTTATGTTTCTAGATACAGAGCGTCAATCAAGGGCCAGGGACACAGCCAAGGATTAGGGTGCTAACTTGCTTATTTATAGCCCCCTCCCAACAACACACAGTCTGGCACACATAGACAAGCATAGTCTTAGAAGCTCCTCAAGCACTGCCGGGTGTGCAGCAAAAGACCCTGAGCCAAGCCAGGGTAATCTGGTGCCCCCAGCTACACAGGGCTGGAGAAGCATCACATTTTAGGGCTTTGGCAATGAGCCACCAGCCAGTTTGGCTAAGTATTTCTTAAGATGGCGCCCTGGGCACCCCTTGGGTGCAAAAAAGTAAAAGAAGAATCAAGCAACTTCAAAGGTATATATGTGTTTTATTTTTGTATTTTTTTTCTTTTTTGTGTGACACACAGTGATGAAGGCATATATGTAAAAGGCGTGTTGTAAAATACACTATAATTCTCTTCTTAAACCATTCTACTTTATACCAAGATTTCCTACTCATGGGAGGTACTAGGTTTTTCTTAATCACCAAACTACAAGCACAAACTAACTGAACTGCAATGGGACAATGAACTCAAAAAGACAATAGTGCCCCTTCCCAGGCTTGGAGCGCTGAGGCGTCAAGAGACTGTCCAAAATGTCACTTGGCAGATCAGCTACGTGAAAATAACATCTTCCAAATTGAATGCAAAGCTAGGTTTTCAAAACATCATTTAGTACTTATTATTTCACAGCTTGCCTTATGTGTTTGATAGCAAGCATCTTATTACAGAATTTTAAAGCTGATAAATTAAGGAATGGAAAAGCTTCAAATGGAACACAGTGAACCTTTCAGAAACTACAGAATAGTGGAAGAATGAAAAGCACAGACATGATGATCCTAAATCATTTTTGTGACTAATATTTGCAATTTAGTGACAATAAAACAGAAAGAAATTCACCATTTCTTACCTAAAATCAGTGTGGTGTGTTGCTACAAGGTCCACACACAATTCATAAAACTGAAGCTTATTGAGAGGCCCTATTTTCACTGCAGGACTCTTAGATAGCTTTAAAATATGTTAAAGTCTGTTGGTTTTATTACAGAGAATAGTCGGTTTCATTTTTGGATATTTTTGTTATTGTTGGTTTTGGCTCTTCATTAATCTGTCTAAACGCTAACAATATAGCTGGGCTATTAATCTTGAAGTGATTATGGCCTCTATGTTGCTGAGACTACCTTCTCCAGCTAATCTGAAAATCATCCAGCACTTTATTTGGCTCAGACACAGTGAATTCCGTATTTAGAAGTAATTTAGTTGGTAATGGTCTAACTGAGGATTGTCAGTGTAGAAAACGACATTTACTCAAACACCCACATGAGAACAACTACACTCTTTCTATCACTGCACTTTCTGTAACTTCGGTCCAGAATATTATGTTTAAATGTTCTTTCTCTACTATGATATTTCTTTATAATATATATATATATATATATATATATATGAATATATTTTCATCTGAAAATATGTGAAATCTAGGCAAGTCATAGGATACACAGTAAATTGAAAAGTACAAAAAATTACCAAAAAATATTTGCACAAAGAAAAAAGCGAAGGAGAAAGCAAGAAAGAACAAGAAATTTCTACCAAAAACCTGTAATAAAGGGTGATCTAAGAAGCACTTATGATCTCTACAAAGCAGCTGAAATCCTTTATTTCTCAGAAGCTACAATGATATTCTGAATAAACGCCTGAAGAACATCAAATGGAAGTGTACACTGTGATATATGAACATCACTTATTTCTATTCCTGATTACTGAGCTATAGCTAATCTCGGAGATATCTCTTAAGCAAACTCCATCTGAATGTTTACTAACGGATATAACAGAAAAATACTTCAATCTCTGATCCATCAAATCACTAAGTAGGCGTTGGGGATATTATATGGATGTGGCAACCAAAGCTCCGCCATCTTTTGAGAAATAAGCAATACAAACTTCATTACTGTATGAAAGAAACCCCCTCCAAGAAAGAGTTGTTTATTATTGTTATTATCTTCATTACTAAAAATCACTGTATCACTGTCTTCCCGTTCATCATCGATTTGCTCAAGCGGGCACCAGTAACATCTCCATATGTCCTGTCTCGTGCAAGTGGAGCCCAAGGGCACCTGCTTTCTCCAGGAACATAAAGAGCCTCAAACCATTCCATCAGGTCATAGGAATGAGGTATATAATTGTTACTTGTATTTGGCATATCAAATACAACAAGGGTAGCTTGCCAAGCTCTGCCGCGCGGTAGCATAAACTTACAGTCATCTCTAATCCAGTTGATCTGCTGGGCAGAGTTCTGACGAGGGGAAGAAGTTCTGACTAAAAGTCAAATCATTTTATTTATCTAGAAACTAAAAAAGCATGAAAATAAATTTTTAAGTGAGTTAAAGACTCATAAAAATAAGCATTTATATATGTGTATATGCATACATAAAAGGTTTGATTCAATTTATTCACTTCATCTTCAGACACTTAGGAAAATGGCCAACTAAAAGACACATCTAGGGACCGGAGGCGAAAGCACAGCAGTAGGACGTTTGCCTTACATGCAGTCAACCGGGTTCGATCCTTGGCATCCCAGATAATCCCCCAATCATTACCAGGAGTAATCCAGGAGTAATTTCTCAGTGGAGAGCCAGGAGTAACCCCTGACCATCGCTGTGTGTGACCCAAAAAGAAAAAAAAAAACGCATGTTGAATAATGCAATTTCTAACAGAATAAACTCAATAGGAAATAAGTAGAGACATAAAGGTGTACTTTCCTTGAGTCTTGCTGATTATTTTAAAATACTAACTTTGAAACTAGTAGGTTGTCCCACCAGTCTGTGATTTTAAATTGCCATTTCTTTTACACCCAATTAAACTGTCAGTGTAATAAAGAATTGTCCAACTGAGTAGAATTGTGAGGATCCTCTCACCGCTGCTTTCTGTAGTCTTAATTTGCAGATGTCTTTGCCAAAATAAGAATTTAAAGTCATCTCCTCCACAATAAGACCTCTAAGCTTCTACCAACTGCTGTTCAAGACAGACACACAAAAAATAAATAACTTGCTTCACAAAATGCCCCTCAGGGTTGTATAACAAAAAGAAATATTTTTCTCTAACAATGATATTTTGACTGAGAAAGAGTCTATCAGACCCTTGATTCTCTCATAAAGTTTAATTAAAAATAATATATACAAGGGAGATTCCAATGAGCTCAGAGATTCTATAACATTATGAAAAACAAGTGAAACTATTCATTTTCATAAAAATACATTATGTCCAAAGTCGTGAATCATGCCCAAGAGTCCCTGAACAAGAGGAGGAATAGTTTATGGCTGAGTCGTCAGATGAAGGGTGAGGGGTTCAATAATCTTCCTCAAGGAAAGGAACAGAGGAAAACCCAAAGGGGAGGAAACAGTCACATTTTCTAAATTCCAGAACTGAAATAACTAGCATTGATTCCTAGAGCTTCCTCAAAGAAAGGTGTAGAGAGCTCCACAGAATGAACTTCCTGGCAATCTCTAAGCCTTCCTTAAGTTTTGTTGTGCCCTGGTGGGAACACCCAGCTGTGTGCAGGCTTACTCCAGCCTCTGAGCTCAGGAATCATTCCTGCCAGGACTCCTATCATGTGGTTTTGGGGACTGAGCATGGATCATCTGTGTGCAATGCATTAGCTACTGTGCAATTTCTCTAGCCCCCTTAAAAAGGATTTCTACCGTTTCATTTTTTATAACCATAGTACATCCATGCCAGATCTCCCTTTCAAAGTTTATAGCTTTTATTACCTTTGTTTAGGAGGAACTCAAAGGATGACAATAATCCCTAGGTAATCAAGCTAAAAGTCCTTTTTGCAGCCCTTAGGCTATTTCAACACTCCTATCTCTCCAATGGGCATCTAAAAAAATAGATTCTATTACCCTTACATTCTGTTGCATCCATGCATTTAACATCTGTAAGATTTGGTCAGTCAAGCCACTTCTTTGTCTAAATGTATAGCAACTCGGCAACACAAGAGATCCTTCTTAGGAGTTAATTAAGAATGTAGTCTTGGACCAGAGCAATAGCCCAGAGGGTAGGGTGCTTGCCTTGCACAAGGCTGGCCAATGCTGACCCGGGTTCGATTCCCGGCATCCCATGTGGTCCCCCGAGCACCACCAGGAGTAATTCCTGGAGTGCAGAGCCAGTAGTAACCCCTAAGTATTGCCGGGTGTGACCCAAAAAGCAAAAAAAAAAAAGAATGAAGTAGTCTTGAGTTTTTCATAGATAAGGAGTGTTCTAACTTTCATAGTGTTTCCATAGAAAAAATTTATATACCCCAAGCTGAATTGCATGTCTGATGATTCTTAATTCTTTATCTTTCTGCTCTTTTTGTTGTATCCATTCTTTTGATTTTCAAATAATCTGCAAAAACCTGACCCAGCAAAGAGATTCTGTTAGGTTTTGACATTGAGAAGAAATCTGAAATCACGCCTTTCCCTTCCTATTATCTTTCTGAGTCACGACATTATGTCACTAAAGAGGGAAAAAAAATAGAAATTTGGTCAGAGAATTTTAGGAAAAAAAGACATGACATTTTACAGGTAAATTATATGAAAATAAGATTTCTGAATCCAAATATTATATAGAAAGGATTCTTTTTACCGCAGTTATGGTGGCCATAGGGGTGATGAAAACATGGTGACTGCAGAGAGAAATTAGCATTTCCAAGGAGAATAATAATGAAAACGTTACTGGACAAGTAGCAGTTTGAGGAAAGGGAGATTCTAGTGTGAAATGTGCAACCATCCAATACAGGGAGAACAATCTGGTCACTGCAGTTGCCATTGTCTGCTGAACCAAAATGGAAAAAAAAACAAAACCTTCCTCTTGAACAGGACCCAGACTTGTGAACAGCGGAGAAGAGTCTGTTTAGCTGTGCAGTAAGTTGTGGATGCGTCAGCAAATGCATTCATCCTGTCAATGTACTTTCCTTTCAAGGTATGGAAGGGGACCCAAATCTTTTTTGTTTTTACTATATAAAGACAAATACATAGGTTCTTTCCATCACTTTCATCTATGTGACTTAGTTTATAAGTTTAAAGCTTGGGGCCAGAGTGATAGCCCAGCGGGTAGGGTGTTTGCCTTGCAAGCTGCCAGCCTGTGCTGGCCCAGGTTCGATCCCTAGCATCCCATATGGTCCCCCGAGCACCGCCAGGAGTAATTCCTGAGTGCAGAGCCAGGAGAAACCCAAGCATTGCCAGGTGTGACCCAAAAAAAGAAAAAAAAAAAACATAAAGCTTATGAGATTTCGAGGTCTTAAAAATTGCAAAAAATCTTGATTTTACAAATATTAGAAAACATAAACAGAATGAACTAAACATACTATTAGGTCTTACCAGGACTTTGCAAGATAAATCTCTTTACCCCAGTTTAACACAAGCTTTCTTTCTTTATTCCTCATTCTCCTGTATATTTGGAATTTGGGAACATTCTGATATTCTCAGGAGCTACCCTGCAAGTACTTGGATAAACATATATGGGGCTCTGAGGATGGAAACAGCAATGTCTCATATAAGACAGGCACCTTAGTTTTTCTCCTCTCTCTCCCTCTCTCTCTCTCTCTCTCTCTCATAGATAATGGAGCGGCTTGCTGCTGGTGTGTGTGTGTGTGTGTTTGTGTTTATTCGGCTACTCATTATTACTGGTCATGAAGAGAATAGTTTAGAAGCTTAAGAAAAAGTTAACATGCAGTTAGCCAGGCTTGTTTAAGAAAGACATAGGACATCAACATTTCTTGTTTTGTTTTTAAATTATCAGAGTCATATTTAACTCTGTTGATAGGAGATTAAGACAGCAGAAGCTCACGCCCTAGTTCTGCTGATCTAAACCACAGTCCTACTGAGCAGCTCTTCATGTCTTCTCTGGCTTTTTGAAGTGGATTTATAATAAATTATTAACAAGGATAATCTCATTTCAAAGTGAACACTTCCTCCTAGGTGATGATTTATTTGTTTATAAGCTGAGATGAGGGAATTCCATTTGCTGTTGGGTGTGTGACTGCTAACTTCATTATTTATGCATCTTTGCAAAAAAAGATTAATGAAACCCACAGTAACTTAGCTGTAGTATTTGATGTCACTTTACAACAGATATTGTAAAATACGGAAATTAAAATCTATCATCATAACATACTTTGATGAAAAAACCCATGTGTACACAAAAGGTACCTTAAGTACAGGATTCTAACCTACAGTGTTAGTCATGTTAAAGAATGTCCTTTATTTGAAGTGTGGAGTGAGTTGTACCATAGAGTAAAAACCTAAATATTTTTTGCAAGAATAAATATTTCATTATGAAAATCAATTTTTTACTTAATGGAATTTTATGACGGAGAAGGTATTTTAAGGTATTTCATTAATACACTTTAAAAGCATTTCACTTTTATGTATAATTCGTCATTTCCACTGAGAACAAAGAGAAGACATGAAATTCAGTAAGTGCAGTAATAAAAACCACTTTCACCAGTAGTTGGGAAAGAAACAAATGGGAAGATTTCTTTGAATGTAATGACGTAGGGTATTTTTTATTGAACCTTATCGTATTTTCTTGAAACTTGGATAAAATCTATCCCAAATCTTCCTACAAAAATAATGTTCTCTCAGAGCATTATTTTTCATCTGAATAGGTAAGCTTATTTTTTTTTCTGTCAGTTGTGTCTATATCAGTCAAAAACATCTTACATTTCAACAACTTCGCTAACACCCTAGCAGAAGACTCACGGAGACATGCATTCTTGGTCCCAGTACTTTAGAACTAGGTGTGGATTCCCATGCACACTTCTGAAAACAGACTCCATTCTCAAACACACAGCAGCTCTGTATTGTCTTTTATGCAAAATTATATGCTTGTCATTTTATGACAAATTATATGCTTTTTTGGCTAAAAAGCTAGAGATTATAGTTCTCTTGAAGGCAGTGTGGGAAGGTTAATTTATTTTCCATCATTTTATTCCCAGCTGTAGTGTACAATTCCTGACAGAGGAAGAGCTATAGGATTAAGTCATTAAATTCATGAGTTATTACAAAGTGTCTCACATATGTGACACGGCAGCAACTTATTCTATTGTTAATTTTTCAAAATAAAACTTAAAAGTTAATTCTGACTGAAAAATTCCCAAGAAACTTTGTTAAATCTATTTATTCACTCGGTTATTAAATGTTGACTGATGGTTATAGACCCACACTACTCTGGATAAACAATTTTGAAACCAAAAATTTTATGAAAGCATGCTTTCCCTCATGCAGCTCATAGCTCAATACTGCAGATAATTTAAGGGACTGACACTATGTAGCTGAATTCAAAGAAATGACAGAAGGGAAAGAAACAAAATCAGTGTTTTCCAGCAATTTTTACATTTAAGTGACCATGTGCTTTACACACACATTTTACTCATTTCTACATATAATACTAAAAGGCAACTATCAGAGGAGGGGCTTCAAATTTATATCAAAGGATATGTCTAAACATATATATGTCAAAAAGGTTGTATTTTGAGCTGAATTCATCTAAAAATGTAACTTTTCTGTTTTGTTCTTTGTATTTCCCATTTTATCTGCTTGATTTTCTGTTACTCAGTCACACTCTATTCCATAGTATTCATTGAAGCAGTAGCATTTAATCCATTAAATGTAAATGGAGATTAATATCGGCTCAAATACTCTCACACTACTGTTGCAGTACACTTCTGCCCAGAGCCTCTGCATCTGGTCTGGAGTTGCCTCCTGCAGGTCACTTTGTAGATAGGAGGAGGACAGTTTGAATGTGGCAGTTTATCTGACTATGTATTCTATACTGGCTGGTATAAATATTCTCTCATGCTGCCACAATCATGGTGGGACTAGCTAGATCTTACCAGTATATTTGCCTGGCCACGCTGGATCTTTAAGTAATTAGACCAGATAGAAATACTGTTTGCCTCCAAACAAGCAAGCATAGCTCCCTGATAACTCAAAGCTAATATGAAAAATAGCCATAAAGCAAAGAAAAGACTCTTGTGAAGGTTTGGAGAAATGTTAACTGGCTATAGAATATTCTTTGGTACAGATGCATGCCTTTGTATTCTGAGATACAGTTCATCTCAGAAACTCCTGTCTACCCTGCAAAAGGCACTTCTAAGGCAGATCTTGGCTTGGCAACATTAACATCTCAAAGGGCCTAGGTGAGGTCCTGGGAGAAATTACCTGAGGGCATTTGACCCTGATGCCTTTCCCTTCAGATTGGGAGGTCTGTCTGGGTTACAGGATCTAAAACTAGACTGCTTCCTCTCTTTTGCTCTCTCCTTTCCCCCTTTCTGCTGGTATCTCTTCACTGTCTCCTCTCTACAGGGCCTTAACACATGGTGGCAACCATCTTGGCTACATGTGACCGGGGCCCAGCAGGGAACCCTAAATTCAGGTATGCCAGAACCTGTGTTTAGTAAAGCATTTTAAAACTTCACTGGATTTTTTGCGTCTTTCTCAGTCAGCAGGCCACCGATTCCCTGGGACAGAAGGGATCCCTGACCCTGCTCCTGGATTTTGTGCAGGGGCGCCTCAGTGTTTCCACGCACACTACAACCTGTGTGTTTACATAATTGTCTATATTTATAGACCAATAAAAACTAATTGTACAATCATCATTAAGTATATAAGTGCTTAGTAAATTATAGGGAAACTTCCAGAACGTATAAGAATGAAGCTTGTATATAAAAGGAACTGGGATATTTAAAAATAAAGCTCTTATAAATTAAGAATTAAAATTTTGAATAGTCAAATATACTACGAAACAAGCTCATTAGGAAGCACAAACCATAAAATATATACTGCCAAAGAAATTTTGGTTTAAACATACAATATGTAAATATTGATAATTAAAAAACTCTATTAAAGTTAATTCTTCTTACTAAAAGTTTTCTACTTTACTTTTCTAGTTGCCTGGTATATGATACATCTATGAATATTCATGAAATTAAATAAATACAAAGTTAAAAGATGTGTGCAGGGCTGGAGTGATAGTACAATGGCAGGAAGTTTGCCTTGCAAGTAGTCAACCAGAACGCGGTCCTTGGCATCCCAGATGGTCCCCTGAGCACCACCAGAAGTAATTCCTGAGTACAGAACCAGGATTAACCACTGAGCATTGCCAGTGTGATCCCCCAAAAAAAATGTATATGCCTGTGGGGAAGCCTGGGGTCCCCGACAGTGTCAGGACAGAGGTTGTCTCTACCCCGGACGGGGAGAACAGATGAAAACTCACGAGCGGTGCAGTCCAAAAAGGCTTTTAATAGTACAAAAGCTCTTCCACAGCACTAGAAGATGGAGCAAAAGGCCAAAGAGCAAAAGACCAAAGCCAAAGCCAAGGGAGCCAAAAAGCTGAAGGCTGAGGAACCAAAAGGCAAAAGGTAAAAGGTGAAGGGGCCTCAAGTCAGCCCTATATACACCAAAGTAATCAACGGAGGTTGTCAGCCAACAAAGAACCCTAAACAGAGTGTAGTGCCACACCCTATTGTAGGTATAAACAAAGGTTACACAAGGATAATCCCGAGATTATCTCTATGTAAAACACGGAGAGAGGGGTGATATAAATAATACACTTAACTCAGAGCTTCAGAATCTAGATGGTACCCACAAGGTCCTTATTATTATCTGCACCAGGGTGATTCTGAGTATCTTGTTTAACGAAAGGGTCATAGACTGCTTAGAGCAAACAGTATGATCCTTCCATAGTCTTCCTTTAGTTAGCGTAGCAGGGTGAGTCCGGTAAATCTAACTGTCCCACGTGGTGCGGGTAAAGAGGAGCTGCCAATCAGAAAAACAGAAGTCTTAGTAGATGTATAAGTCAGAAGTTATTCAGTCAAGGTGACTTCGTAGCTGCCACACCTCTAGAAGTGTTTACATAGAAGAGAGAATCTTATTAGAATGAACATTGGCTTAAATAAGATTAAGCTGGGAGTGAGCAAAACAACAAAACTCCCAGATTAGCTAAACATGTCCTCCAACATATGCCAATCTAAAAGGTAGACAATAAATGAAACTTTTAATTTGCTAGATCCTATGACTTGCAGTGTTTGACTCAAAAAAAAACTCTGGTATTAGACCAAACTTATCATTTTCCCAAATTTATCATCGTGGATGTGAGAAAAAATATAATTATCTAACATATTGGCCACAATCTATTAGCTAGGAAAAAAAAACAGTTTGTGACAAAGAGTGAAAATAATACTGGTTTAAAGCCAGGATATTTTTTAATTAAAGATAAATTTGAGATACATAAGAGATGACAAGAACTTTTGAGATATAAATTAAAATGCAAATGCATTTAGAAGGATTGTGGATGAAGTGGTATTTTCCCCCTATTCCCTTCAATAAAATATTAAGAATAACAGGACATATGTCATCATATTTGTGTTTAATGTGGCATTAATTTGCAAGACATTGTTGTTTTTTTAAATCAGTTACTTGTTCTACGGAGATATGTAATTGGATTTTGATAATTAAACCCTAGATGAGGCATTTGGTGTGCCTATACCCCAAATCCCAATAAATTATGCATGCACAACTTTTAAAACTACATCTTAATTAGTAGCTTAAAATAAAACTTATTTGAATGCCAGGAAATTTAGTCTTTAACAACTGTTCAAATTTTATCAATGAAAGACAACCAAATAGTTTGAAAGTATAAATATCAATTCTTTGTATAGAACTATGAATTTATCACTATAATATGTTTTAATTATTTTATTAAATGGCTTGATAAATTTCAATTGAGAGACATCTCTGTGGCTTTAGTCCTATGTTTTTCCCTTGTGCAGTTTAATATCCTATGTCTCCTTAGTCAATTAAGTATGCCTCTAATCTCATTTTTTTTCTACTACTCTTTTAATTCTACTCTATTTTGAGCTACCTCTGTTATACTCACCTATAGGGCTAGTCTCAAGTAGCAATTCAACTGGGCCTCAGGGGTTCAAGTAGTTGGTCAAACCTTATTTTTGGGTGTTAATTTGGTGTGCTTGGGAATGAGATTAGCATTTAAAACAGGAGAATGAATAAAAACAATTGCATTGCCTAATAGAAACTGGGCGCAACCAATCAGTTCAAAGCCTGAATAAAACAAAATGATCACCTTCCCCAAGTAACAGAACTGCTGGCTTTCTTTTACCTTCAGTTTCAACCTCAGCTGGCTTTCACTTGGCAAATAACCTAGAGGTCTTAGGAACTGCCTACTTAAATTATCCTCCAATCCTTATAATTACTCTCAAAACTGTCCTTTATCTCAACAGATTGATAGTAAATAGAGAAATGATAATAGATTGTTCTGACCCACAATTCTCGCTATTCTATTTCCATACTCCATTTCCAGAATGTATCAGTACGATATAATATTTAAAATACTTTTCAGATTCTAGTTCCAATGAATGTTGCAAACGAACTGCATGATTTTATAACTCCCTACATCTAAGTGATATTCCATTGTGTAGCTATACCACATCTTCATGAATCATATTCCCTACACTGGTGATATTCCATTGTGAGCTTAACATCTCAGAACTATAATTACAAAGTGATATTCAGTGAGCTATACCACATCTCATGAATCTATACCCTACATCGTGTGATATTCCAGTGTAGCTTCCACATCTCATGAATCATATCCCTACACGTGATATTCAGGTAGCATACCACACTTCAGAATCAATCCTACATTGTGTATTCCAGGTGCTATACCACTCAGGAACATAAATTCATTGTGATATTCCATGTAGCTTCCACATCTCAGAACATACCTACAAGTGATATTCAGGTGTCCACACTTCAGACAAACCCAGTGATATTCAGTGAGCATACCATGACATCTACACTGTGATATTATAGTACACATTTCGAATCAAATTCAAGTGATATTATTGTGTAGCTACACACTCATGTGTATTGTGATATTCATTGTGATTGAACCTGTTTAAGAACCATGCTAAGTGTTCTCCCAGATAATTCCCTACATCTATGTGATATTCCATTGTGTAGCTATACCACATCTTCATGAATCATTTATCTATCCTTTAACATCTAGGTTGACAATTTTACATGAAATCAGAAGAATAAGGATAAACACAGGATGATGTCAAGTACTTGTGGTATTTGGAAAAACTGGATGAGGGAACACAACCTTGGCCCCAGAGTATAGAAAAGGGAAGAGACAGATGAGAAGCAACAGGGGCCAGGTAGAAAACGGGGGCCAGGTATTATGGTACAAGGCTGGTGTTAAGGAATGATAGAGGCAAACATGCAAATCACAGAGTCAACAGCACTGAACTCAATAGACCCAGACTGTAAAAACTGAACACAGAATGGTGCTTGTCAAGAGGGGAGGCTGAGGGCTTCAGGGGAAGGGGAGATCCATATGGGAGAGAACCTGGGAACACAGTAGAGGAAAGTTGGCACTGGTGGTGGGATCAGTGCTGCAATTTTTAGTGCATCTAAACTTAACTATGATTAACTTTGCAAATCATGTGCCTAAGTATCATAAATAAAATTTTAAAATATTTACATTATTTTCTTGATCTTTACCTGATAACCCAGAAGAAAATATCTGATATATTAAAAGAAAAATATCTGGACTGTTTAGGTAGTACAAGGGTAAAGGCACTTGCCTTGCATTGCACTAACACTGGTTCAATCCCTAGCACAGCATGTGGCCATCCAAGCAATGTCAGGGACAGCGCAACTCAACCAAAACTTGTTTTTTTTTAATCTAAAAAGGTTTAGAATACGCTGTCACAAAATAGAATAAAAAAGGGATTATTTCTGACTTTGTAAAAACCAAAGGAATTTTAGCTGTATAACCTGGGGGGGGGGGATCAAATTCTTTGGACCTTGTTTTTATATATAAAAATGAGGGATTTGGCAAAGTGAATATTAAGTTTCCTTCAGCCTGACATTTCCATTACACCATTCTGTAATACCAATTCAATCAACAGTCAACACATGACTCTATATTCAACTTAAAATTATTCAAAATAAAAAGAGAAAGCAAAAATGATTTTATTAACTAAAATATGTTAATTTACAAAAGCATTTATTCTCTCTGGACCCTTTTAAGACAACTATAGGGCACAGAATGAGAGAACAAATTAAAGGTATCAGCCTGGGCCTCAAACACGATGGCCCTGAGATCACACTGGAACATGAATTGGCCTCTGCGGTCACAGGCATGTCTTCTCCCCAAATATGATCAGATAAAATAACTCTCCTCAAAGGGGCCCTGGGATGCTGGACACAAAGATGCCTGCTTTATGAGCAATGGTACGTGAAGAATAAACTACTAAGGACTCTACTACTGAAAGTACTGTCAGTTTACTCTGTCTCTGCCAACCAACACCCTTTCCAGCATGGAAATGTAGTGCAGAAGACTTTATCGCTCTGGTATCCCATGTATTCAACATACTCGAATATTGTTTTAAGCTATTTTTCTTGTAATCTTCAGTCAGTGCTATAGCTGTCAGCAAGTTTTCATCTGTGTTGGGCACCCTTCCTTTTGTTCCAGTCTTTCATACAAATCCTTTTGTGTGACAGTCAAGCAGCTGTGCTTTGTTCTTTAATGTTCCTAGCCTAGATCCCCAGCGGAGACCACTTTATAACATAAACGGCAAAGTACCATTTTCACAGCAGGGACAACTGTGTTCATCTTCAAAAAGAGGCATTAATAAAATGAGACTGTAATGAACATGCTAATTGTGATCACAGGGTAGTGCACAATGGTGAAGAGAGTAGACTGCCTTCTCCCTGTAAGATTATGAAAGTTGGGTGCGTGTGTTTTTTAACAACTGCTATAATGGCTCGCATTTTTTTGGAAACTGACATATTATGCAAACATTCCTCTCCATTTCCCAGTGAAATGCTTTCTCCTCGTCTCATCCAACTGCTCCCTGTGTATTTTACTATCACAGTTATCACCTTCAGGGAGCAGTTTTTTCCCATCTTGCATGAACTGCTTTGCTGAAATAGTTATGTCTTTGAATCATAGAAAGCTGAGAGGTATGAAGTGAGTGACCACCAAGTCAAAGCCTTCTCTATGCACATGAGGGTTAAAAAAATGGAAAAAAGACGATGGAAAGCTAATGCTTTTTTTTTTCCAACTTGCCACAACTTTTTTGTGACATTGCCAGGGTTAGAAGGAAATGACTTGACATTTACTTGGTTACCTTGTGTATTTTCTTATGGAATGGATGTATACACAGAGGTATCATTTCACAAAGTTTATCCGTTAAACTAGGTAATAAAATCACCTCATATATGGTTACTGATTTTTGTAAACAATAAATATACTTTGTATCTTACAAACAAGTTGATTCTTCCCCTAAGTAGAAAGCAACACTGCTTTATATTACACTTTCTGATGCTATGTATGGTTGGGGATAGTGGAATATTACTATGTGTGAAGAAGTAGATTTCAAAAAATAATCCACTGAGCTTTAAAAACTAGCATTCTTCATTGCTTTCTTGAGTGATAAGAAAATATGAATTTACTGATTAACACCTAATATTTTCCTGAATCAAAACATCATTTGTTCAGACGATTTGAGGCAAAGGTGATGAACTTACTCCTTTTAGAGAAGAATTATATGAGAACAAGGATTGTTGATATTTTTCACATGTTCAAGAAGGCTTCATACCTCAGCCTTTCAAAGAACAAAGTGACCTGGAACAGTGATGTCTCATTTTTTCTACTCACTGGCTGATAAATTGCACCTAGAAAGCATTTTTAATTTCCATATATCACTATATTTCTTTTTTGTTTGTTTTGTTTTTTGGGTCACACCCAGCATTGCTCAGTGGTTACTTCTGGCTCTGCACTCAGGAATTACTCCTAGTGATGCTCAGGGGACCATATGGGATGCCAGGGATCAAATGCGGGTTGGCTGCGCGAGGTAAATGCCCTACCTACTCTGGTCTCCTATCATTACATTTCTATAGCAACTCTTTCTCCTAATATTGTTGGTCAGGGACTCAGTGTGGCCTAGGACCAAAGTTTTAGATAAACCCAATTCCATCTGGACATTGATCTCATCTTAAAACATACTCTCTAGTCTTGTGCTTGTCTCTCATGAAAAGTCGATTTCATCTAAAAGTTCCAAAAGCAGACTGCACAACTAGGTTACACTTAGCCCTTAGTAAACTCTTGGTGAAATACAGTTCCATCACTTAAAGTTCTACATAGAATGGGAAAACATGTACATGACAGAACTACTCAGTCTCGACAGTTAAAAAACAAAAACCTAGCGGCTGTAAGCATCCTACACAATTCCCTTCCTCCACTACTACCTCTAAAAATTTCACAAAGTCTCTAATGCATACATGCTATTGTTTAAACAAGAATCAAACATTCAGCCTTAGATCTCAGTTATTCTTTACCTACTCCCACTAACTGCTGCCAAGCTTCACTAAAATTCTTGGCAGATTCATCCCATTTCTATGTATCCTGATGTTTCTGGACCACGCAGCCATGTCTTGGACACATCCAAATTCCACAGTACTGAAATCCTAGTAGGAGCACACCAACTTGGATGAACAAGTAATGTAGAAGCCAACTAAACTCAGCAAACAAAAACAATAACACAAAAGGCTCAACTGGCAACAAATCGCTTAGCAAATCCTCACACAAAACTTCAACAACCTCGTGGTGAGTGAGATACAATTTTCAGAATTTTTTTTTCTACTTAAGTATTTTTTACAATTCTTTTAGTCATCTGGCTATATCAAGTAATATAAAACATTATTGTGTGGCTGCTAGATGGGCAGGCTTGCGGGGTGGACTGGGAAAATGGGAACAGTGTTAGAAGGAAGGTCACTCAAGTGGTGAAATGGGTGAAATATCAAATGCCCATATCAAGTGTATTATGAACAACTAACCTTGTAAACTCTAGTGTTTAAATAGTTTATTTTCAAAGAAAAGTTTTTCTGCCCTAAAATAACTTAAATGAACTTCAGAGATCCAATTCTCCCTGATAGACCTCCTTAAATGCATATGGGTTCTCAAAGTATCATTTCAATAAAATCTCTCTTCTGAATTAGCCACACAGGTCAGATGTTTAAATCTCCAACTAATTAGGGTTTTCTAGTAGCCTGTGTGAAATAAACTAGTGATCTCCACACAGTTGACTTAGGAAAAAACCCGTCATAACAATTTGCAGATTTTTGACACTGTCAGCAAACTAGGAAAAAAGTCAATGACCCATGTGGATAAAATGTACATCTGATGAAGGCTACTGACTGAAGAGTGTAAAGCCATTTTCATCGACCGCAGAGCAGAGAGCTTGAACATTTGCCAGCAGGACTTGCAGAGAAGTGATTGTAAAATGGGCACTAAGCTCATCAACTGTGCTTGAAACTCTTCATATTAACTAGACGCAATGAATTTTATGAATGTCAGTTTGCCACAAGGACTGTTAAAGACTATCATTCAAATCATCATTAGCCATTATGTAGAACATTTAAATAAAGAGGTATTTTATTGAAACAAAGATAATTCCCATCCCCATTTATTTTGTTCTGTAAGGATAGATGAGAAACATACTATTTTAAGGCAATGTTTAGACTATTTTTTTCATTATTCAAAATAAACTTGGATTTTTTTCTCATGAAAGAGTTCCAAAATTGCTGAACTTAAGTATTAAATATAAAGACATACAAGTTAACTTATTTGACAGATATGCACATAGAAAATAAAAAATTATGTAATCTTTCTAATGGGTTGCATTTAATGCAAAGGAAATTTGAATTAATAAAGTGTAGGAACAGGTGACACTATTTAGGTGTGATGTAAGTTAAAATCCCTGTGAAATGTCTTTATAAGGTGATACTATCCTTCAATTTTGGTAGAAGTTTCAACTCAAATACATAGCTTCAGTAAGCCAAGTGACTTTGTAGTTTCCTTTTAAGATGTTTATTCAAGGAACTTAGAGGACAAAAAGAAAAGTTATGATAAACTTTATCTTATTGTACCTGTGCATATATCCTATAATAATAGCATTACTTCTAACTGAAGAAGTAATGAAGATTTCAGTTAGTCTGAGCATGCTTTAGAAATAATTTCAAAAAGTTGTTATATTTTTCTGACTTTTATAAGTGCTTATGTAAATATATGCATATTCACATTAATATAATTTTAATAGTGCATATTATAGCATATTCATCAATTTTAAAATCCTTCTATTTTTAAAAGCTGATATATAATTTCTGTTTCTCTAAGTCTTAATTGTACCTGGTAGATTTTATTACTTCTTTACCAATTCAAGTATTTAAAACTTATGTATATTACAACCCATCGATATGGGTAAATTATCTGTAGCTCAAAAATAGATCGAGGATTTCTGCTCTCAGGGTGCTGATCCTATGAGTTTAAAATCAAGATTTAAGTCACTGAATCAGTAGTTCAGAGTCAATCTGAATATGAATGACCTTGCCTGAAAATGCTCTGGGCTATGGTGGCAGGTCTACAAAGTAAATGTTTTATATGGCTGCCTGCTCCACACTTTATAAAATTTATTTTTGACCATCTTTTTTTTCTATTAAGTTTCTGAATATAGCAGAAATATATAGCAGAAATGGAATTTGAAGTCTCAACGTTATGCATAAACCCTCTTAGTCCATCTAATTTGATGTCATGCTAGTATATTGCCAAAGAACTGACTCAGTAGCCCTAAAACACCCAGTATGCTCAACAATGAACTTGGGATAGAAGATTATAAAAGGTCTTTTCTAAAGCTTATAAAAATCAAAATCTGTTTTATACCAAACAGATTTCATAAAAGTGATTTTAATTTCATAAAACATACAAAGGAAAAGTGAAATGGAGAAAATTTCTAAATACATACATGTACATACACATACACACACATGCATGCGTGTTTATCTACACATATATTCCTTTGTAGCTATTAAATTGACCCTTCTTTAAAATTTCCTTAATTTAAAGTTCCTCTGACTGAATTACAGATGGAACAAAATGAAGTTTAAAACAGAACTACTTAAAACAAACAGTACAACAATTTGTAAGTAAGAAGGAAAAAAAGCACAGAGGACTTAGTTTAGAAATGCCAACTATGAGCCACTCATTGGGCAATGTTCCTCTCTCGACCTAAAGGCTGAGCTGGAAAAACAACAAATATTATTCCCTTGCTCTCTAGACTACAATATGATCATTTTCACAGATGTATACTGAAGGAGACACACTAGACCAGAGCTTGGTTAACTTTATCCTTATACCTTACTCAAACTGCATAAGCCACAAACCCACGAAACAAAATGAGGCACACATCTTCTATTAATTTGGCATTAATGGACATTAATTCAAAGTATGTAAAAAAAATAAAAAAAACATTTTGAAGAAAACATTTTTCAAGAAGAAAGGTCTATTTCTTGTTTTGGGTTCCCTTGTTTAAGAGGTATTCCCCTTGAGGTGTACAATTCTTTTATTTTTGCCTACATCAATGCCTGCTTCGATAAATTTGAAGAAAGTAGCTGCTGACCTCGTTATAAAAAATTCACATATAGGTAACACTAACATGAGGAGGAAAAACATACGCTGTTTCATTTCTAAGTTCCCTACCAAATATCAAAATGACATCTGACATTTGAAATCAAAACTTTGATGGGATTTTTCTTCTTCCCTGATTATCTTTTCTTGGAGTTCCACAATGAGAAAAGGAACCCACTCTCCAGGAGTTGACTCTTAACAACATTTTATTTCAACTGATTTCCCATTTAAGTGTCACGTGAATGAGAGTCTTGTAGAAACCCTACAAAAGAACACTAGGGATTCAGACTTCTGATAACCACAGAAGCAAAGAAAACTGCGCGAGTACTTACCACGCAAAACTGTGAGTCTGGTGGATACACTGATTTCTCCGACATTATTTGAGGCCACGATTCATAAATGGCCTCATCTCTTGGAGTCCGTGAATGGCTGTATTCTGAGAACTGATCCAGATCCATCATCAAACTCTATTACCTATTAGAGGAAACAATAGCTGTCACAGGTGTTGTTACAATTGTCTACCTTTCCATTAAACCTCTAATGCAGCAGTGTCAGTTATCAGATACCAATTAAACTTAGCAACATTTTAAGACTGAATTTGGATACAGCGGAGAAACAATTAGGTGTGATTTAATTAATCTACTGAACAATGTGTAAGATATAAACTCCTACGCAAAAGGAGGTTTCCAGTCTCTTTGAAAAACCATCCAGGAATGACTTGTGAAAAATAACTGAGAATTGTGTATGCAAAGAATTCTGACCCATTAATTCTGTAGTAGACGTCTGCAATGATGGATCAGTGTCTCAAATTATTCTGTATCTAACACCATGTAAGCTCAGATGGATCCATTCAATAATTGGACTGGAAAGTGAAGAATTAATGCACGCCACCAAAGTAGCTTTTCCAGCTTAAAGTGCCTCATCCTGAACAGTATAGATGAACGAACCAGAAAGAGAAACTGCATAAATCTACTTAGGCAGCCAACAAGACGACTTTCACAACCCAAAAACGGATGGCGTGCATCATTTTTGTCATAAATCATTCCAGTGTTTGTTCTAGCTTTTTTTTTCTGGATTTTTTTTTCTTGTGAAGTGGAGGTGTGCTTCATCAGGCAGAAAATTAATGTCCTAAACTGCAAGCTTGAATTCACTATCATTATGGAGTCTACTCCAAAACAGCTTAGCAACACTTGAAATCCTATAATTCAAGTATTACCCTTCAGAATCGTGATAACAATGAGGAGGAAGAGGAGGAGAATATTGACCAATATGTATTGCAAAACTGTGGTGCTTTCTGCTTTTGCTGTAAGGACAGTGCAATTCCTCAATGCTCGTCAGATGCTCGGTAGCGGTTGCATCTTCCCAAGTGTTTAGTAGCCTGTGAAAAATACTTCCACATGCCAAAGAGGTAAACTGACAATGTCTCATAAATGCATTTATTGATGCTAAATAGCAGATTTTGTATAGCATGTACGTATAGAAGAGACTGAATATTTTAAAAGCTGTCTCTTTCATATCTTTTTGCAGCATCTCAGATAATTATTTATTTTCGCTTTTTAAGTTTTTTGCACCACATCAGCGGTGCTTAGGGCTCGCTGCTTCCTGGCTCTGCTCATCAACAATATGAAAGTATGGAGAAAAAACCTAGGTGAGCTGTGTGTGAGGGAATCATTCGACTCTGCACTAGCTCTGCACTTCCTTATTCATGTCTTAAAATCACAAACATAATAAAAATATATCATTTCTCAATGGAGCACAGTTTGTCTTCATGCAATAAAGCAGACATTTTGAATGAATATTATGCATTGTGGGAGAAAAACAGTTTCATGTTACTGAAGTCTATGTCAAAAGAGACATAATTAAAAATTTGTGTTCGAGAATACCCTGTAGTTTTATGTAGAAAAAACATTAAAATATATTAGTGCTACTAAATTCTCATTGTTAGAAGCCATAGTGTGCTTATGCATAAAATTATTTCTTCAATAATAAATGAAAACTGTAACACACTTTTTTTTTTTTGCTTTTTTGGGTCACACCCAGCAATGCTCAGGGGTTTCTCCTGGCTCTGCACTCAGGAATTACTTCCAGGCGGTGCTCTGGGGACCATATGGGATGCCAGGGATCGAACCCGGCCAGCCCAGGATGGCTGCGTGCAAGGCAAACGCCCTACCCACTGGGCTATCGCTCCAGCCCCTGTATCACGTTTTTTTAAACTAGTGAACTAGTGTAGTAACTTCTAATCTAAAATCCTATTTAATATCTTGTATTGGGTGTCGGTTGATTGTATCAGACACTCTACTTGTCACTATACACAGAAGAGGGAGTGAAATAAATATCTGTAGGTAAAATCAGTGTCCCTAAGTAAGTCTAATTTTAATGAGCAAAACCCAAAACTATATAAATAACTGTTACACATTAAACATTTTAGTCGATACTTGATATAATTTAATGTAGGTAAAAAATTCAGTGATCTGTATAAAAATAATTAATTTTCCCTGGATATGTCTCTATAATTCTCATTAGAAAGGATGCACTGAGTAAAGCTCATTCTTTAAATGCTCACTACTACAATTCAGTTGCTTATTTTCATATCTTTGTTGAGTACCATCAATAACAACATTGTTATTGATGGTATCATGCATTACAATTCCATTTTTAATACTAGATTGACCTAAAAAATAAATTGTCAGAAAATAGCATGATGCTAAACTCTATAAATATATTCATTCACATTGAAGTAAACAAAAAACAGGTACCAAATATGTGCACACAAATCATTTTCTGTATAGTATATGAAATACTTTTATGTTACTTAAATTTTTACTTGCTAAAGTCACAGTAGGGATGATTCTTTTTTTTTTTAAAGCCACCCTGTACTCAAAGTCTCCCCCTTTTTTTTTCTTTTTTGGGTCACACCCAGCAACGCTCAGGAGTTATTCCTGGATCTGCACTCAAGAACTACTTCTGGCGGAACTACATATGGGATGCGGGGACTGAACCTAAGTCGGCCGCATGCAAGGCAGAGAGACGCCTTATCCACTGTACTATTGCTCCAGCCCAAAGTTTTCCATTTTTAAGCTATATCACTTTTTTGTCAGTTAATTATACTGGTATAATAATTAATATGCAAGAAATGCATTAACATACAATTAGGCACTATGCTTTGCAACTGTAGATCATTTATCTCTTAGAATGGATGAGAAATGAGTGAAATCGAACAGTTCTGAATGTTGTAGTTGCTAAGTTCTTTAAACTAGAAGTGGTCCTTAATTTGCCCAATTGTGAATGAGCCTATGGAGCAGACTCAAGGAAGAGAACTGAGTAAGACGGGGCCGACTAGAGACTTCCTCTCTTCCAATGGTCAGACCACACTTGTTATGTCTTACACGACAGCCAGTACTTCCCATCTTTCTCTGAGTGGCTGATTGTGGTATTTTCTTCCAGAATGAGTGCATTCTAGTCTCTGAGGCTTCTTAAAACACCAAAAGTTATATATGATTAAGCTTCATCATCTTCAATGCCGGCACTGGCAATTGCATTTCCAATGCACTAGCTTTTCTGAATAAAGAAACTTGATTTTTTTCAATAGGTCTAACAGTGATATTAACATGATTTGGGTTCCATTTCTCATTCTAGTTCCTCTTCCATGTAAAGAAAGCACAGGTGTGAGGTATAGTAGACAACTTCTACTAATGCCCAAAATCCATTCCCCTTCTTCCAGTACTAGGAACTTAAATTCATTTTGGGAAAAACTGTGGGTATTGTGAAGAACTCTCTTATATCAAGAATCAAAGATAGACTCTGATTAACTTAAATTGTTTAGCCTATATCCACAAAGATTGGATCAGGCAGGAATATGTAACTCAATATACGCCATTAACATGAGACGCTTTCATTCATTCTCTATAACTGGTTATATTTGTTTGTGAGGCTCCGTTTCACACCAATAAAGGAAATAGTCTGAGGATGAGACTAACAGATAGATGCTGGGAACACTGCTTTAGCCCTGGTGTAGAGACAAGAGTCAGCCAACTGAATTATTGAAATCCCTTTTTGAAATATTCCATTACATGCAACCTAAAAAATATGTAACAGCTCAGTAATTAAGACATCAGACCTTACAGAATACCAAGGAAGAAACATACAGACCACAGCTACAGTGGATATGTTCTTCCTCCAGAGAAACAGAACAATGGACCTAATACCTCAAATCTCTGATTGCTGACTTTCTTTCCTTTTTTGTTCCAGACAATTTTTGGTCTTGGGTCTCCTGTAGCTAGCAAATGAAAGAGGCAACTCCACCAGAGACGCCAGTCTGGTCAACTGGAGTTCGTGTAAACCTCGGAGGTGCTGAAAGAAAGAAACGACACTCACGGTTAGATGAAAACAAAAAGGAGACTCAAACCAATTGTTCCCACTTCTTGATTTCACCCTGCAGACCCCTACCCACCCCAATATATACATTAACATAAATACATGAGGGTTACAAAAATTAGGAAAGTCCCTGAAACTTTAAAGAGTAGTTTAAAAGAAAGGGAGGTAACTTTGGGTCATCTGCTAGTGCTTTTACTGGCAAATTCTGTATCAAGGCAGAGCTCCAATCACATCTGAAAAGCAACACTGCACATTAATTTTTATTACCAGTATTAAAAAATCCAATTTGTCCTCTGTACCAAAATGAGCTCATCAATCAAAGTGAGTAAAACTTCGGCCTTTGCTTTGATACCACTATCAGGACACTGCCAGAAAGTAACACTGCCACCGCTAAACTATTCAGATTAGTGACATTTAAGAGAAATTCAACAAAATCATAAAGAGACAAGAAATATAGCTTGAATTAGAAGGTTTGGCAAGAAGCAGGAATAGGGTGAAAGGTGAGGTGGCTCTAATACAGATATTATGGCTTTTTTGCAATCTAGCTCCACATTTTGGGTATAAAGGATATACTAAAAATCGTTTAAATTAAAATGCAAATTTAAAGATTCCTTAGAATGTGATGTGGGTATCTTTCAAATAAAAACAATTTTTCTAACATTCATCATTGCTCTTATAAACCAACATTATATACTTTGTATTCTGAGCTCTAAAAAAAACCTGAAATATGTATAGGCATTTATGCCAAAATATATTCCATGCACCATATATTTAGAAATTTAATAAATATTTTCAATATCAAATATTAAATTGACAGCAAAAAATAAAACTATAGCATAAGATGTAACATCATCATAAATAGTACTTAATTTTGATATATAAACTTTCAGCAACGCAGCATGAGAAATGCATATCATCAAAAAATAATCCAAAAAGAATATTGTAATATATGTGGAGGACATCAGAAAACAAAAAAAATTGCACAAGGACATGGGGGAAAGATGCTAAAATGTCCATGGCAACTGTTAAGAGAAAAAGGTATTTTAATTTTCATCTTACTACTTCATGTTTTCTGTGTTTCTTTTCCTTCTTTCTAAGTCAATCAAATAGTACAACACATCAATAAAAAGAAAAATAGGAACCATATGATCAGATCAATAGATGCAGAGAAAGCTTTCGACAAAATCCATCACCCATTCATGATAAAGCTCAACAAAGTGGGAGTGAAGGAACTTTCATCAATATAGTCAAAGCCATCTACTACAAGCCTACAACAAGCATTATTCTTCATGAGGAAAAACTAAAATACTTTCCCGAAGATCAGAACAACACAAGGTTGCCCATTCTCCCCTCTTCTATTTAATACAGTACTAGAAGCACTTGCCATAACATTTAGGGAAGAAAAAGATATTAAGAACATTCATATAGCAAAGGAAGAAGTCAAGCTATCTCTATTTGAAGATGACAAGATTCTATACTTAAAGAACCCTAAAATCTCTGCCAAAAAAAGCTCCTAGAAACAACCAATAACAGTTGACAGGATAAAGAAAATATAGCACACCTACACAATGGAATACTATGCAGCTGTTGGGAAAAATAAAGTCATGACATTTGACTATAAATGAGAGGTCTTAGAGAGTATCATGCTGAGTGAAATGAGTCAGAAGGATAAAACAGATACAGAAGGAATGTACTCATTTATAAGATATGAAAATATAGTATGACACTGATATCCAAGGTCAGGAAAAACGAGCCAGGAGAATTTGTCAATGGTTGGAATTTACCACAAGTGGGAGGGCAGATATGATAGAAAAAGGACCAGTTTGACATTAACAGTTGGAAATAGTCACGGTGGACTAGAACTTGATGTTCAAAGAAGATAAAGCAATGACAATCCTTCAGTGTTGTCATTGTACCGCAAAACTGTACCGCAAAACCACAATGTGCAAAAGGAGAGAGAAAAGTGAGTGTGTGTGTGTGTGTGTGTGTGTGTGTGTGTTGTATGGCCAGCGAGTGAGTGAGCGAAGAGAGAGAGAGACAGACAGACAGAAGAAAACTGCTTGCCGTAGAGGCAGGTTTGGGGTGGGTGGGGTCCGTGGTGGGAGAGTAATTGGGGACATTGGTGCTGGAAAATGTGACTGGGAGAAAACCATGACTAAAACGCAGTCATGAACACTTTGTAATGGTTTATCTCACTGTGATTTAATTTTTAAAAAATTTTTCAAGATTAAATGAAAATTTTAAAAATATACACTAGTGAGGGATATGTGTTGGAATGCTGTATGACTGAAACCAGTCACGAATGCCCTTGTAGTTTGTAACCCAAAGTGATTCAACTAAACAAAAAAAATTCAAGTGGTCAATCTCACTGAAGACAGGTTATACCCAACGAATAATTTCAGGTATTACATTTAAGTGCTCAACAGCCATCACCAATAAACTACCTTTCATTGTCCTTAACAAACTACTCTACTGAGGAGAAAATTGGCCCTTTAGTGCACTACTCTAAGTAGGGCTAGACATTAACAGCGAAGAACAACTGAAACCCACTTGTAATGTCCATGAAAGAAAGGAATTTCTATGAAATTTTTAAAGGGTAAGTCAACTCATATTTGTAGCAACATTATTTGCCAACTGAGAAACATTAAAAAAAAAACACACAGAATGTACCACAAACCTCAAAACTGAAAAGCAATGACTGCACCATTTGTCTAATTTAATTCTAATGAATAAGATGCTTTTGCAGACATCAAGGAAATATGTCCAATGGGAAAAAAATTAACAGCATGTAGCTAATTGGCTTTGTTTCTTTCAGCTGATTAACATTTCCTTAAATAGCGGCTTTGTTTTAAAAGGGCTATTTGTCATAATAATGTACTTAAAATCTTAAAAGAGAAGGTTAATAATGTTATATTAAATGATAATAAAGGCAAGGAAAAATGCTTAATTTTTTTTTAAATGTGAGTAGTCCTTTCCTTAGAATCAGCTTCCTTCCTCAAAGATGCCCATAGAATTTGAGACCACCAACTATGACCTTTACTTTTCATTCTTTAGAATCATCAGGGCAGGTGAAAGGCTTAGTAACTCTTCTGCAGTTGGGTAAGAGACAGGCTGGACCGGAGGCAACTCAGGGCTGAGTCTGCGGTAAAGGCCGGGTCTGAAGGTAGAGGGAGAGCAAACTATTGAACAGAATCTTACATTCCCTTCCAGTCACAGCGTAGCTAAATGCCACGTCACTGCCCCAAACAGAGAAAGTGGACAGTTCTACTGGGTGATGGATTTCTAATATGATGGCTTAAATGTTTCCCAGGCAGGAATAAGAGTGAGGAAAGTAGTCTGAAACAGGATTACAAACTGGCACACGGAAAAGGGAAGGCCCAGAGGAGGGCCAGAATCCAGAGACATCAGGCGAGATTGGTCTGCTGTAATGCTCTCTATGCCAAGGCCTCTGGAGACAGTTCTCCCAGGCCATGGTATCCAAATGGGAGAGCATTCACATCCAATGGGAAGCACAGACCTTCCAAGTCTAGCAGCATTTTTTTTTTTTGGACACACTACTGGTACTCAAAGCTGCTCCTGGCTCTAAGCACAGAAGTGGCCCCTGCTGGTGTTCCCTGACCATACGGCGCCAGGAATTAACAAGGGTTGCTGTACATGCAGCATCATGAAAGACAAGTGCTACCCTCCTATACTATCACTTCAGGCCTGGTATTTTCATTTTTTTTCTGTGAATACTTAATCTTTCAGCTATAATATTTAAGAAGCATGACATATCAACTTGTGCAAACTCCATGCACTGCATTGTTTCACATACATGTATATATTCTATATGTTATACCATGTTGTTCATACTTAAACATGAGTTCATTATTCCTATTTTATACAGTTACAGTAAGTTTTATAGTACTATAGAAATTTGGAAGAATGAAGAGAGCTGAACCCCTAACAAAACCTACTCTTGAAAATTCATCTAAAAATATATTTGGGTTTTTTTCTCTATGTGTTTTTTAGTTTGGAGGCCACACCCAGCAGTACACCAGGAGTATTTCTTGCTCTGTGCTCAGAGATCACTCCTGGCAGGGCTCAGGGGACCTTATGTGGTGTGGGAATTAACCCAGGTCAGCCTTGTATAATGAAAGTGCCTTTTACAAACTGTACTGTCTCTCTGGCCCATCTGTCCAGTTCTTAAGACTTTTTGGAGCTAATGCCAACCTATTTCCCAAATAATGCTTCTTCTACTGTCCATAGAACCTCAGGGATTTTGAACATGCTGCTAACTTGTACACAATTTCTTCTCCCCAACTTCTAAATTTATAGAATAGATAATGTATTCACTTACCAACCAGTTATATTAAAACCTTACCCAAGCTTAAACCCAAGCACCCCAGGACTGACCCCTGAACCCCTGAGCACAGACCCAGGTGTAGGTACTTAGCATCACTGGGTAGTTCCCAGAAATAAAAAATCATCATCATCATCATCATCATCATTATCCTCATCCTCCAATTAGATTAGAAAAATAAAGCCTTCTTTGATTACCCCTCCAAGTTGGATAAATCTATTTTCCTTTTCATTCCATCACATTTTTATCTTCTTTTGTGACTTACAACTTGAAAAAGTTTATTTATGACCTGATCATCTCTCAAGTCCATATTTTATCATTCAGCACAAGTAGCTGTTCATTCTGTATAGAATTGATGAAAGGCTGGCCAAAGCACTATAACGTAAATATGATTATCATGGCATTATATGAATACATTTTTAAAGGCTGATAAATTGCTATAGAGCATAAACTTTAAACGCTCCATATTGTCATTCTAAAGCACTGATATGACATAGTGGAAAACAAATGGACCAAAATCAAATATTCCTGTTTCCTACTATTGACTCAGATAAAATAAAACAAAATACAGTAGATAGACTGAATCACTTTTCTGATCTCATTATCACTGATTTTACTCTAACTTTTCATTTTTATATATTTCATATAAATGCCCATAGCTATTATAGCATAAATTTATTGAAAGAAAATTAGAAAAGACATGAATGAAACTTATTAGAATAAGTTTCATTTCCTTGCAAAGTCCTAAGTGTTTTATATGTCTTGAATATTAACTCTTGGTCAGACGAGTTATGGGTAAATATTTAGTCATAGTCTTTGTATTGAGGTCATCATTTTTTTTTTTGAGGTTCAACAGTTTCTTAATCTGATGTAGTTTATCTTTGATTTGACTTGTTTGGCCAATGGTTTTGAATCCATAAAGATATCTCCAGCCTCAAAAGCATGGAGTTTCTCCTTAAGTTTTCTTCAATGCAACTTATAGATTCAGACCTGTTATCTACTTTCCTTTTTATTGTAATTTTAATGCACAGTATTAGAAAGGAGTCTGGATTCATTTTTAACATGTGGCCAACCATTTTTTCTAATACCATTTGTTCAATAGGTTTTCCATGCTCCACTTAATGTTTTTGCTTCTTTACCCAATCTTAATTGTCCGTATAATTGAGGAATCTGTCTCTGGACTTTCAATGTTATTCCATTGATCCCAAGGTCTGTCCTTATTCCAGTATGATGATGATTCATGTCAACTGTATGTACAAAATTTCAGTTTGTAGTACAACGGAATTGAGATCATGCCTCAATCTATTTTCTAGGATTCCTTTGATTAACTGGGAGGTTTATTATTACATCTGAATTGTCAAAGTATTTTATCTATTTCCCTGAAAAAAATGGAAAGGATATCCTTCTAGGGACTCCACTGAATCTGCATAACGCTTTGAGACCACTGCCATTTTTCAGATGTTAAATCCCCAACCCATTAACCTGGGGCTGTATTTCCATTTCTTCAGTACCCTTTTATTTGTTATATTTGTTTTTATATAGGTCTTTCACCCTTTTCATTAAGCTGATTCCTAAGTACCTAATTACAGTCGATGGACGACTGTAAACAAGATTCTTTAGTTACTGGTTTTGTTTTGGGGCCACACCTGACAGGATTGCAGAAGATACTCCAGCCTCTACACTCAGGAATTACTCTTGGCTGGCTCAGGGAACTAAATGAGATGCGACAGAGCCTAGTTTGACCATGTGAAAACTAAGTGCCTGATGTTGGCTGCTCTGCTCCCTAGGACTGTTTTTAAGTTATCTCTTTTACCTTATTAATTGCTTACAGAAGAGTCATGGATTTTTTTCTGTTGATTTTTTTTTTTTTTTCTTTTTTGGGGGTGGGAGGTGTCACACCTGGCGAGGCTCAAGTATTACTCCTGGCTCTGCACTCAGGAATTACTCCTGGTCATGCTCAGGGGACCATATGGGATGCCGGGGATCAAACCTGGGGTCAGCTGCATGCAAGACAAACGCCCTACCCTCTGGACTATCACTCCAGCCCTCCTGTTGATTTTTGTAACCCGCAACTTTACAATAGAAGTCTACTATGTCTAGAAACTGTTTTTGTAGAGTCTTTAGGGCTTTCTAAATATAGCATCATCTCATCAGCAAATAGTGAGAGCTTAGACTTCCTTTTTTTTAATATTTCAATGGCTATCAACCTGATGAACACAGGTTTTAGGCAATGTTTTATGCCAATACAACACAAATTTTTAAAAAGAGTACCGCAGTATTATTCTATGGTATACATCTTAAAAGTTATATACTTTCTTCTACATTTTAATGGGATATTATTTTATGTTAAAAAGCATACAGGGGCCAAAGTGATAGTTCAGCGGGTAGGGCCTTTGCCTTGCGCGCCAAACTGGGGTTCAATCCCCGGCAACCCATATGGGCCCCTGAGCATGGCTATGAGTAATCCCTGAGTGCAGAGCCAGGAGTAACCCCTGAGCATCTCCAGATGTGACCCAAAATGCAAAAATAAAAGCTACATACATTTAATCCATTGTTCAGTTTTCATTTTATTTCCAGTTTTTCAGTTTTACAAGAACTGCTGCAATAATTCTCATAATTATAACCCTGCATATATGTAAAATTCCTGTATTGACCCCTTCTTTCACATAAGAATAACTAAAAACAATGCACTTAAAAGTGCATATTTTAATGATTTTAATGTTTTTATACATTCTTAACATTTACTAAAAAATTACTCATATATTCACAAGAGAAACACGTATATGTGTGTGCATGTATATGTGTGCGTGTGTGTATATATATATATGTCAAAAACTCTAATTGCGCAGATATTACTAAAGCTGAAAATTATCACTGCAACTTTAGTGATATTTTTTGTTCTTTTGGCTAAATAGGAATGAAATGGGAAGCCAGAGAGTCTTCAGTTTTAAGGCAGAAACTGGAAAATCGACCCATTTTTTAATTTCCCCTTGGGAACACAAGGTCAAAGTGTGGTGAATATTGATGGACTAATGAAAAACACGGAAAATGGAGGGAAAAAAAAATATATGAAAGTACCAAAAATAGTAAACACTGCTACAGAAAATCATTTCCAATGTATAAAGATCAAGCTTTCATTTAAACCCATTTTTGTCTTTTATAATGTTTTTTAAAAATGCTTGGAGAGATGAGTTTCATATGAATTAACCAGTTTATGGTAATTACATGCAATTATAGTTTCTCCTGCTTTGACACAGTAATACCTAGGTCATAAATATTTGTTTTGCGGCAGTGAAAGGTATATGGTCTTGACACCATAACTTTTTATTTGCACGGCCACGAGATATTATGGCCAAAACAAACAATCTGCTACATTGATTGTGTCTGGATCATAAAGCTTCCCTGAACTATTGATATGGTTAGTAAAACTGACCATCTATTTCGGTATAAGACACCACCCGTTTAGTGACATAAATTTTGCAAGGCATGCCAGTGGGACTGAATCATTCTTAGATATACTTGAAGCCATTCTTACTAGTTCTTATGCCAGAGTCATGAATTCTTAATGAAAACATGTTATCAGGAGCACCATTTAGATATTCACCCAACATTTCCCATTTTTATCTGGGTTTTCTTACTACGTATTTATGCATTCAAAATACACAGACCATGTATCCATTTTCACTGAATAGACTGATAAAGACCCTTACACTGAAACAGATGAAAAGTCATGCAGTCTCAGGCTCATTCAGTGAAGATGCAAGCAAAGGACACAATATTTATTGGCTTTTTTTTTTCAAATTCCCCTTAGATGGTAATATACTCACAAGGCTGTTTGACACAGATGCAGTGTTTGACAAAAAAGAAACTCTACCAACCTTTTGGCAATTTTTTAGAGTTAGTTTCCAAAGCAGGTCCATTTATATCATTCCCTGCTAATTTACTCATTAATCATAATTTACCAGATCAGATGTGCTGATCATCATTAAAAGTAATCATTTACTCTTTATTCTAGTCTGCTGCTTAACAGGTACCTGCAAATTGGATCACACAGAAAAGGTAATTGGCTTATTTAAAAAAGGGACATGAGAGCAGATATAATTGGAGTAAAAATGAAAGGGAAAAATGAAGCCAATCAATGACCTCTTTGTTAATTTTTCCTAATTCACCCACCGATTTTACATTACTTAACTGCAAATGTTGATCCTATAAGAAATTCCCAACATATCACCAATGTGAATTATGTTTTATTATTTTAAACGTGACGATTTTCCCCTATTAGCAGTAGGAAATCGAGTGTACAGAGAGAAGATAGGCTGGTGTGTCACTATAAATGCTGAGAGGCTATTTGTATCACTTGTCTTCCTGTAGATCATCAATTTGCTCAAGAGGGCACCAGTAACATCCCCATAGGTCCTGTTGCATGCTAGTGTAGCCCAAGGGCATCTACTAGCTCCAGGAACATAAAGAGCCTCAAACCATTCCATCAGGTCATGGGAATGAGGTCTATAATTGTTACTGGTATTTGGCAAATCAAATATGACACGGGTAGCTTGCCAGGCTCTGCCATGCGGGTGGAATACTCTAAGATTTTATTCTTAGAGAGACTGTAACCCAATATAAAATGCAATTCTTGTCTTGTAACCCAACTGAAGCATTACTACAGCCAAGAAAAGCAGGGCCAGTTTTTGAAAGACCCAGAAAAAAAGTGATAACTTTTTTTAAATCTATCAATTTTACCCCAATAAGTTGGCAAGGTGTTTTGGAGAAATTTTCCATAAGGTCTTCCAAGTTTCATCTTGCTAGCCATGATTGATCTCTGGATCTCAAGATCCTCCCATTCTCAAGTTCTACTCAGTGAGCTATTTGAGGGTGCGAAAGATGGGAAACATGACAACTGGATTTATGCTAGGGCCATGAAGTCATGCCCAAGCAAGCAATGACAATAATAGATGATCGCCCAGGGGCATGCACTAGCCCCATCCACACAGAAAATTCAACTTGATGTTAATTGGATCCTGGCACCAAGACAGACGATAGGGTAGAATTCCTTGGTTTATCGATGAAAAACCTCTAAAGAGCTTTAATAAAATGTGCCTAGATGAAACAAACTGTAATGCAGTAATCTAATTCTAGTCTTTTTAACGACATCTCTATAAAAGAACCCTATCAGCATTACTAAGATAACACACACACACACACACAGGCTCACACACACCATATAAAGCCAAAAGGGGCAGAGAAGGGGCTTTCATTTTTTTTTCTTGGTCTGTACTTTTTGAAATCTGTTGTATTTGGACCTATTATCTGTTTCCTAAATATCATCAGATTTGTTTGCATAAATAACTGTCACACATCTCTTGGCAAGTGAATCTGGGTACAACCCAAACCTATGAACACAAGGGTACACTACTCAACTACTCCTGAAACACCTTAAACTTGCATTCATTTTCAAATATCAAATCCCAGATTTGCTTCCTTGGGGAATGCAAAGCCAGTGTACCAGCTCATTTCAGCACTGATTATGAATGCTTTTCCAAGGAAACACAATTATCTGAGCCCCAGGAATATGGGAGGAATTTCAAAACAGCATAGACAGTGAAGACCTTTGCTTGCCAACTAACTTTCCCCCCCCCCACTCTCTAATTTACAGCTCTGGGCAATAAAAGAAAAAATAAAGGATTTTCCCATACAGAAATAACCTTTATGAAAAACCTGCAAACGAGATTTTAATTACACTATTTACCAATATAGACTGAAGGCAGAAATAAACAGAAACATTTCTTGCTGTGCCTTTATTTTTTCCTAATTTAACTGTTGCAGGCAGCATCATAGTAATTTAACTTGGTTTTGTGACAAATTATTAAGACACTTATTTTAGAAGGAAAATCAACCAATAATTACTGCCCTGGCACTTGGCTATTGTTCAGAGCATAAACAGAATCTGAGGCTGACAGCTGATGGGCCCAGCCCCTGCTATGCTTAGAACACATTTGCAGATACCCAAGGCCTCCTGCCAGACTGACGCATGTTCTAGCTTCCCTTTTCATCTACTATCTTAGGTGACACAGTGAAACAATGCTGCTTCAGGAGCTCCTGTGGGAACTAGTTTTAGATATGAAAAGCACTTGTTAATCAATATTTTTTTTGCTCTTTTTTTGGGGGTGGGGTCACACCCGGTGATGCTCAAGGAGTTACTCCTGGCTCTTCGCTCAGAGAATTACTCCTGGCGGTGCTTGGGGACCATATGGGATATGCCAGGGGATCAAACCCGGGTTCGGCCACGTGCAAGGCAAACGCCCTACCTGCTGGACTATCGCTCTGGCCCCATTAATCAACATTTCAAACTGTGCTATAACCAATGGCCATTGGACCAAACTATATCATTATGTATATATACACATATATGTATATACACACAGACACATACACAATTCAAACTTAAAACATTTTGATTTTTTTGAATTTTAGACACATGCGCCTAGTGCTTTTTAGTGACCGATAGTTTTGAAATGGGAAACATGCATTCTTTATATTTGTGCAAGAGAAACAGTGAATGGGTATTATACTGCCTCTGTGAAATTCTGGATGAAATTCATCTTCCAAGGGTCGGAGTGATAGTGCAGCAGGTAGGGTGTTTGCCTTGCATGCGGCAAACCTGGGTTCCATCCCCAGCATTCCATATGGTCCCCCAAGCACCGCCAGGAGTAATTCCTGGATGCAGAGTCCGGAGTCACCCCTGAGCACTGCCAGGTGTGACCCAAAAAGCAAAAAAAGGAAAAAAAAAAATTCATCTTCCAGAATTTGAAAAAAGGTCTGGAGATTCTCCTGACAAAAGCCTTACTCAAGACAAAACAAAAAAATTAAGGCTCTGGGATCATGAATGCTGACTGATATGAGTTACTTTTTTCCTTATGTAACCTAGTCATAATTACTAACTTAGTCAAAAACAAAGCTGCTGGCACACATGCTGCCTGGGTACACATGTTGCCTGCGCACATGCTGCCTGAGCACGTGTGTTGCCCGCATCTCCCCTCTTGAGATGTGTACTCTCTCTTTTACTCGCGTTCTCCCTTGAGCGCGTTACTCTCTCTTACTGTCTCTCCCCCTTCCCTCTCCAAAAAACCTCCTCAATAAAACCTATTTTACTTCAAAAGAAAAAAAACAAAGCTGCTTTAAGACTTTCTTTGTTGCATTTCCAGTCAGAAAGGTTTGATAACCAGTAAAGTTGAAGCTCCTTTTTTAGGTATATCAAAGTATGTGATGAGAGCTGACCACTGTTTGCAGAGAAAGACCACAGGTCTTTCTCTTTGTGGTCAGAGAGAAAGACCACCATAAAAAAGAATGGGGCGGTGGACTGTATGTAAAAGTAAAGTATGTGCCAAGAGACTGGAGAGACAGCACAGTCTATAGGGTGGCGTGACTTGCACACAGCTGATCCAGGTTCAATCCTGTGCATTTTATAAGATCCCCCAAGTACCACCAGGAGTAGTTCTCGAATGTAGAGCTAGCAGCCATCACCAGGGGTACACCCTCAAAAAAAGTATCATTTATTCTAGTTCACTATATAAATAGCCCTTGGGAATGATAGTAAAGCATAGAAGTCACAAAGGGAGACAGCATCAGAGCTGGGAGAACGTAAAGCAAAGCAGTTCCATTACACCCATTATACGTGAATGGAAAGCACTCTAACAGATTCATTCATAAAAATGGATCAATGTAAAATTGCCAGCTTCCTTTATCACCTAGCACTAGTTTGAGCACTAGCCAAAATACTCTCATTTTGTCCCTACCACACACTCCCATTCTCAAGGATTGCCAGTTTTGTAAAATATCTTTTTTTCTCTCCAAGGGCATAACTTTGTCTGAGAACACAGAATAATACAGGGTTGGAGCCAATGCAAGTTTACAACCAACAGGGTTCCGATATCACCTATCAATCATCTCCAGTCTTTCCACACTCTCCACTAGTCACACCTCCATGAGATTAATGCCCTTATCTCAAACTGCTCCAGAGAAAACAAAGCCATGAAGCATGAAGTTGATTCAGTCACATCCTGAGCACTGTAAATCATTCCTAACTTGGAAAGTTTTCGCCACTTTCCTCAACTCCAGACAACTAATTCAGATTGTTTCTGACTGGTGCAAAGGCATCAACTATTTCATCTCTGTAGGAAACAAACATCTTTGCTTTCCCCCTACCTAACAGTTATTATACCTAAGAACAGTGTCTCACAAGTGACACACCGCATTTAATTCTCTTTCACTTGGTGGGTGGGTGTAGGGGGAAGGGGCGCTGCAGGGATAAGAGGCAAAGGAATTGTGTCTGCAGAACTGTCGCAGGCCCCAGGAAACCAGCACGGTTGGTCACTTGGCTCAGTCTTCACCTGTAGGTTACTCTCTACTCTGACTATTCCTTTGAAACACGTCCATTGCTGCCCATTTTATACTCTACACAGTTGCTTCCTTTTTTTCCTCTCTGTTGAATTCAAAAAAGGTGTGGACTATTGATGGCCTTCCCGATACTGCAACTCTAACCAAGTATTATGCTTCTAACAATTTTTATTCACATTTATTTGCATTACACACATATACACCACACACAAACACACATATTATGATACCAATATCCAAGGTCAGGAGAATCATGGATCAGAGGTCTTGTCAAAGTTGGAAATTACCACAAACATGTGGGAGTCAGAGGTTAAGTAAGACAGAGAAGGGAACAGTGTGATAATAAGTGTCGAAAGTTCTAATGCCAACCTAGAACCGAGCATTAAATATAGGCAAAAGAGATACACAATAACCTGTAAATGTATGTATTACAATCCATAATGTGTAAGAGAGAGAGAGAGAGAGAGAGAGAGAGAGAGAGAGAGAAAATGAGAGAAAAGAAATAAAGAACTTTCCATAGAGGCAGACTAAGGGAGGGGGAGGGAATCAGGGGACATTGGTGGAAAATGGGCACTGGTGGAGGGATGGGTGCTGGAACATTGCATGACTGAAACGCAAACAAGAACAACTTTGTAATTGTGTATCTCACGGTGGTATAATAAAAAAGTTTTAAGAAAAATATGTAAATAATATATTTAAAGAAATTTTATGAAAATACGTAAACAATATATTTAAGGAAAAATTTAAGAAAAACATGTAAATAATATATTTACATAATAAATGTGTAAATAATATATAATAATAAAATATTATTTACATATAAAGAAAATAAATTTACATCTGCATATAAATAAAATATTTAAAATATTATTTGCATATAATTGTTTTGATTTTTTTACTAAGACACCATAGTTTAGAAAGTTGTTCATAACAGAGTTTTAGAGTTTATGTATACAGTGTTTCAGCATCAATCCCACTGATGCAGGTGGCCCCCACGGGTGGCTTATGTGAAAAGGGAAGGAGAGGAGATGGTCACTTTCTCCCCAGCCACCTCTGCTGCTGATAAAGTCTGCGATGAGCCCCCTGCTCGGCGTGGGCCTGAGCCCCACCAGCCCCAGGAGATGGCCATCACACCTGACTTCCGCTTGGTCTCTAGACACGGGAGTTGATCCCCACCACCCGAGGTTTCTCGGGGAGCCACGGACTCAGGCTGGAGCAAGGAATGGAATTGCTCTCTGCAGAAGTCAGTCAGTCCTAGGCCTCACCCAAGGTTTCCTCAAAGTTCTCATCTTCCTCGCAGAAGAAGAATTTTCAGGAGTAGACAAGCAGTGAAGTAAAACAGATTCTATTACGGAGGTTTCAGTACAGGGAAAGAGGAGAGAGAAAGCAGAGAGTAACATACTGGAGGGAGAACGTGGGCTACTCCAGAGGGGGGAGAGCCCCAACTGACAGTGAGAGAGACAGTGCACATCTCAAGAGGGGAGATGCGGGTGACACATGTGCTCGGGCACCACATGTGCACGACCATGTAGGCTCAGGCAGCACATGGTTTGGGCTGCATGTGCAGGCAGTCAGGATGGCTTTCAGAGACTTATTCCCAAGCTACTCCCATATGGGGCTTCAACCAAGGTTAAAGTCCATTGCTAGGCCTTTGCCAAGGGAAGTGGATTTTGGGAGTGGTATTCTTTGAAAACTTCCTTTTCTTGACCTCTGTTCCTGCTTGTTCTGGAATTGGATTAAGGGCTGGCCTGAGAAGGTTGGTTCAGCTTCCTCAGAGTCTATCATTGGTGATGGTCTTATCAGGCCTTGGTTCCTGATTCCAGAAAGGTGAGTCTGGAGTCTTAGAGCTAAAGTTCATTGTCATGGGGGACCCTACTCCCCACCCCCACCTGTCTGCCTGCCTATATCAACACCAGCTTATCAATTTCCCTTGACCCATATCACTGGGTTCACTCACAATCTAGTGTATCTCCTTAAGTGTTTATTGTAGTTTATGCATCATGTTTTCAGTGCTATTGCCTCCGTGTGTGTCAGTGTGTGAATGCAAGTATGTATTGCATCATTCATGTATGAGACCCCTGTTCCTCCAGTCTGCCTATTCGAACTTACCCACCTTCATCTCTTTCTTCCCTGTCCTTCTCACTTCTGTAATCTAGAGTCAATGGTTTGCCCACCTTTTGATACATTCCTTTGTCCTGATACTCTATATACTCCAAATATGTGTGAACTTCTCATATTTACTGAGCTTGCGGTGATCTTATGAGACCTGGATATAAAACTTTCAAATATGAATAGATTTTGTTAAGAGCAACTGAAGAAAAAAGAAATACTGTTGAATGAGACACCCACTAATACTATTACTGAGGAATTATTCAAAGTTTGCATTTGAATATAATCCAACGTTCATTTATAAATATTAGATTTTTCTATCAAAATTTTTATCCAATTTTACACTGCTCCAAAATTTAGTATTTCAATTCTGTATTATCAAGGATTACAATAAAATATACACTGATAATTTTTCTTTATAAAATAATATTAGCATGTGATTAAAGTAATTTATATTATTTTCTATGCATTTAAAGTCAGTTTTGGCAATAGCCACAGGATACTAACATTATTTCATACTGTTAACTTGGCAGACCTATTCTGTTTGATCAAGTTGATCCTAATTGCTACTATTATTAGTTCTCTTTATATTTATTGTTATTGAATTTTCCCCCTGGTAACGTTGATGACGTCCTGGTAACGTTTTAAAGCAAATAACACAACATATTAACAATGGGCAGTGGACAACAGCACAGTAGAGAGTATCTCACACCGGGAGACCGAAGCTAAATTGAATTCCCTCACTGAGTATATGCCATGAGCCCTGCCAGAAGTCAGCCTTGAACACTGCTGGTGTGGTCCCAAAGAAAAACAAAAAAGAGGGGGCACCTATGAATTTAAGATTCCTAAATATAAACTGGAAGAAAAACATAAAACTGACTAGAATTAGATTAATAAGCAACTAATGAGAACAAGGTAATAACTGTTTTAAGTCAGGAAAGAGAACATATTTATTAAAGTGATAATGAATCTAGCCTGTTTGGGAAGGTATATATTCAATTTTCATATTTTCCAAAACACAAGGGAAGAATTTCTCTGTATTTTTTTGGCTCGTGTATGTGTGTGTGTGTGTGTGTGTGTGTGTGCGTGCATGCGTATTTAAGTATTTCATTTATTTCTTTAATGTCGTACATTTTTGGCTGTCTGGCTTGTCTATTATCTTGGTCAAAGTAAACTACTTAAATCTAGTCTTCCCAAATTCACCCAATCTATCTGATTTCCATTCAAAGTACAGCTGAGTTCAGAATATAAGCTTATATCATATCCAATGATTCTAGTTCTAAGCACATACCCCAATAAGTCAAAAATATTTAAATTTAAAAAAATAGACACACACTTATATTCACTGAAGTGATATTTAAATGGTCAAGATCTAGATACAGCCCTTATAGCCAACTATGGAAAACCAACCATGGAAAGTGTGGTAAGATCACGGAGATAGTGCAAAATGGAGGCGTGCGTTTGTGAATATTTATGAGCCAAGTTTGGTCCTTGGTACCTCATGATCTCCTGAGTACCCTCCTCAGTAATACATGGCTATCCTTTCCTGAGCAATGCTGGGAGGAACCTCCCCCAAATTAAACATTAAAATAAAAACTTGTGGCATATATACACAGTAGACTACTGGTCAGTCATAAATGGAAATCTTATCATGAATTCTTACTATAACTTGGATGGAACTAAAGAAAGTTATGGTAACTGAAAGAAATCAGAGAGATAGACAGAGAGAGAGAGAGAGAGAGAGAGAGAGAGAGAGATGCTACAGACAAATGCTGCATGACTTTACTTATAACCTGTTATGTAGAGAAACAGAGAGGGAATCAATACCCAAGCCACAACAAAAATAAAGAAAAATAAAGAAGAGGAATGAAAAAGGTCCAATGAAAACAAACATTTGGACTCTGATGATAGAACTGACGCTAATAAGTGAAGGGTGGGATAGGAAGGTAGAAAGAGTCGGGTGACAATTTTTTGCAGGGATATGTCAACACCGTATTACAAAGTCCTGTCTACTGGACTGCAGGAGGACATGTTATTCACGGAGTTTTCAGTGTCCTCATGCATTACTGATATGGCCAACAGAATTTTTTTAAAACCGTCAACAGATCTCCAGACAATTAACAAAAAATTCTAATTTTTGTTAGCAAAAGTCTGGCTTTGCTGTCAATCTTTTACATATTGACTGCTGCAATTATTCATGAACTGATTATTTTCTCTTTGCTTCCTTCATCTTTGAATGTCTTATATTTATTCCCATCCTGAGACAATTTCCTAAGAAGCAACATAAAAGGGAGAAAGACAGAACCTGAGATGAGAACAGAGTATTAAATATAAAGATAGTTCTCAAATTAGAGAAATGGCAATCTGATTTCTACACTGATGTGGACTTAAACAGATTCATATTAGTTCCCCAAAAAATATTTAATTTTTACACTGTCAGTTATTTCTTCAGAAAAACAGGTCACCAAAAAATTCACATTCCATTTCTGATGCAAATATATTACATAAGGGATATTATTAAAAGTAATGATTGATGATTTGTTTTGAACCACTTTCCATGGAGGCAAAATAAGTTGGCACTTGCCAAATTCTGATGGTCCCTAAAATGTCTGAGCCAGTGAGAATAATATACTTCCATATCTTATTCTTCACAAACTTTAGAAATAGAGTTGGTGTTTATTAAATAACCGGCTTTAAAAAAAAAAAAAAGCAACAGAAAAATTTCAAAAGGATGCTTGGATCCTTCAAAAGAAATATGTATCGTTTTTCATTGAATATAACTTGGTTAAAAAAGTACCTCTTCACATTATTGATGACATAAGTGATCCAGAAGACTACAGAGAATAGCGAATACATTACTTTTTTAGAGAACACTACTCTGCTAGTGTTACTCAAATTTTAAAGTTTAATTTTCCTTGCCAAGGAATCAGTAACGACACAGTATCAAAGTTCAACCTCTTGAGAATTAAAATTCAGTCAAATATTTTGAGTAGTGGTAGGATAATCTATTAGATTTGGAAGTAAATGCTAGTTGCCATGGTGACCATCTAGTTACTTTCCAAGGATAAATTAGGAATTATTTTGATAGACAACTAAATTTTAGCTTAGTAGTCCTAATAAAGTGTAAGACTACAGTGGAGATTAAATGTGTTAAATATATATGTTGTATATTTTATTTGTAGAATATGATAGTGGCTTAACAAATATGAATTTTAAATTTTCCTCATCCTACTTAATTTTTGTAATGCTATATTAAATTGTGTACATATTGGTAGGGCAATTTTGAAAATTCTCAAAGGAAAAGCCTCTTGTATGACAATCTTTAAATAACCTCAAAATATCTCTGTAGCTAAGAACAAAGATAAAAAAGTGAAATTCAAAAATATGAAAACAATTTAAATGAAGAAATGTCCTCAGATCCTCAAAGTGTTTCATATAAAAAAAAAATTTCAGGTTTAAAATACAAATAGTCCAATTTTCAGAATCTTCATTATACCTAAGAAAAATGCACCCTATATCAAATACTCTAGAATCAGCTAAGTCAAAAAACAGAACAGAGGCAATGGGGAAACAACCCCTACCCCACCCCACTCCCAAGCTACGATATGGTGATAGTAGAATCAAAATGTAACATCTACGGGGCATGTCATCTCATGAATGTTACTGACTTCAGGCTTTCTTATACTGCAGGTTTCAACATGGATTAGATTATAGGTACATGACTGTGAGTTGAGAGCAGAGCATAGCAGCGCAGAGCATGACTGTGAGTTGAGAGCAGAGCATAGGTGTGTTGGAGTCAAAGATTCAAGATCAGATTCTCCAAGCAACAGGTAAAATCTAGTACAAGTGATGTTTACCTCTGAGACTTGTTCTGCTCTAGTGACCCCAATGAAATTCCCAGATATTATTGTCTGATAATCACATCAGCCATCAGTTTTCCTTGATCCTTTATTTTAAAAAAATCTCATTTTGGTTTTGCCTATTCTTTGCAAACTAATTTAGGATGATCGATAAGAAAATATTCTAAAAGCCAGTGTTAATACTAGCCTATAAAACCCTTATAAAGCAATATTCAATTTCAAGCCTCCATGCTCTTTCTCCTGGTGTCCTATCTACATTATATATCTCCCATCTATCTCTATTTGTTGAGATTTAAAATCTTACATAAGGTGCAATTTAAAAGTTCAAATGGATTTAAATAAGTTAAAATGAAGAAGGATGATGGGAGGGCAATTTCAATCAGAGCAGAGGCAATGAAGAATCAAAGAAGCCAAGTGCATGATTTTTAAGAAGAACGGCAATGTCGACCCGAGGGACTGAAGAGAGAGAAACACGTGTATGAAGGGATAATGGAAGATGGGCTAAGAAGAAAGTTTGAGAGCTGTGCTCTCACTGTTCACCTGCCCACAACGTCTGCGAGGATGTAATGAGGCACTCCAAGATCCATTATTTTCCAACTACTGGCTTTTTGGTCCATCTTATTCAAAGTAATCAGATATTCTCAGTACCTTAAAATATAAGTTGCATTACCAAGAAATCCAGTCATTCTTTGGCCATGTGGATTTAGGGCTGTTGCTGCTTACAAAGCTCTCAAAGGAGAGGGAGACAGAGGGAAGTCATGAAATCAGAGATGAAAGGAAAGCTGAGTCATCCTTTGAAGTAGAGTATTTCTGAGGAGGAAAAGCAGAGTTATGACTCCGGATTCATCGCCCCAGTTTTGGTAGTGAGGATTCTTTGAAGTGTTGGAGTCATTTGAGAAATACAGGTCCTTTGGGGAGGGTTGGGGAGAGACTGGAGCCAGACCAGGTTTGCGTCATTTGCTCTTTGCTCACTGATCACTCCTGACGGTGTTTTTGGGATCACTCGTGGTGCCAAGTCTTGAACCAGGGTCAGCCACAAGCAAAGTAAGTGTGATAACCCATGCACTGTCTTATCACCCTATTTCAGGGAATACTGAAACACTGGCTGCAAAAATCAGGAGGTTCTGTTACCCAGATGGTGGTTCCTCATGCCAGACAACCATGAAATGTTCCAACTCCAAAATGACTTAAGACAGTAAAACACTTACATATACCTTATGAGCCAAAGTTTTATAATATCCCTCCAAAACTCTTCCAAATTCATTTCTTTTGCTATCACCATGACAATCGTCATTTAAAAATCATAAAACTTAAAAACAGTTGGGAGAATATATTTCTTTGTTCTTCCTTTTTTTAATGAAAGAAATGTGACTTGCAAAGTCATTGGTAGTTTAGTTTTAGGCATATAATATTTCTTTTTTTTTTTTTTTTTTTTTTTGCTTTTTGGGTCACACCCGGCGATGCTCAGGGGTTACTCCTGGCTCTTTGCTCAGGAATTTCTCCTGGTGGTGCTTGGGGAACCATATGGGATGCCAGGGATCAAACCTGGGCGGCACAGGCGGCCGTGCAAAGGCAAACGCCCTACCCGCTGGGCTATCGCTCCGGCCCAGGCATATAATATTTCCATACCAATCCTACCATCAGTATTAACTTCCCCCCACCAGTTTGTCCACATTCCTTCCCCACCTCAACACACACCCCATCCCCAATGTCAACTTGTCAGGCACATTACGAAGTTTCTTTGGTGGCAGCCTAGAGCTCATGTTTTCAGTTTGCTGAGTCTGTTTTGGATACACAGCTGTGCCGCTCAGCCCTGTCTCCAGGATAGCTGATGCCTGTTCACCCATCACTTCCCATTCTCCTCTTTCTCCCTTGGTTTCTTTCATTCTCCTTCTCCTGTCTAAATACTGGGGTCCAGGGTGATCGAGGCATCCCCCTTTCACTAAAATACATGTCCTCATCTATTATTCTAATATGATACAAACAGAGAGGATATATTTCTAATGCTCTCCATTCAGGATAGCTTTTCCAAGCTTCTGTCTTTTCTAAGTTATTTTAGGCTGGCTGAAGTGAGTGCAGGGAGGGAAAATCTAAAAAAGCAATAAAAATCATTTTTCACTCTTTGTTTGGGGGCACATGTTGCAGTGCTCAGAGCTTACTCCTGGCAGAGTTTGGAGGACCGTGTGTTGCAGAGGGGAAACGATAAGGCGAGTGCCACACAAGGTGGGCATCTTAACCTCTCTACTTTCTCTCCAGCCTGTCAGTAATTTCATATTAAAGAAAGCATGTAATAAGAACAAAGGAAGGCTTCAAATAGAAAAAGTTTGTACCCAAATTATTATTTGTCAGAATTAATAACAATGCCAAGAATTTATAAAAATCATTTCCTTTTCAGGTGTAATACTCTTTTTACAACAAGCATTCTGACAGGGGAAATAAAGAAAATATTTACCAGGGAAAAATCAATGTAGAAAGAGATTGGTTAGAACAATAATGTAATACCCTACCTATTATGAGAAAAAAATATTTAAAATCATATCATCTAAATTGATGCAGACATCTTGTGTACCTCAGGAACTCACATTTTTTAAAAAAATTCATCATTTGGGGCCGGAGCGATAGCCCAGCGGGTAGGGCGTTTGCCTTGCACGCAGCCGGCTTGTGCTGGCCCGGTTCGATCCCTGGGATCCCATATGGTCTCCCTGAGCACTGCCAGGAGTAATTCCTTAGTGCAGAGCCAGGAGTAACCCCTGAGCAGCACTGGGTGTGACCCAAAAAGCAAAAAAAAAAAATCATTTTCTACTGAATTGAGAATGCTTTGCAAAAGCAATTTCTTTTCTGCAAAAGCAAACATACTTAGTTTCTCCCAATATTAACATGTTGTTGACATCTTTCTAAACTCTATGTGCACATGTTCTTTTCTTATATAAAGAATATCAAAATGAATTTGATGTAGATTTACATTGGAACTATTACCATCTATGACATTTGTCTACGTTGCAGACTCAGTCACACGTTTGCCAACAGTAGTTCACTTGTATTTGCGCACACCCTTAACGCCTATTCCTCACTTACAGTTTGTGGTACCGCGAAGTGGAGAACCAGTTTAATGAATGTTAAAGAAGAAATTTTCAAAGCAACAAAACCACAACTGTTTTGCTTCAGTATTTTTCTGATATTCAACATCTGTGCCTCAGCTTTTAGTATGGTCTTTGAAGGTGAGACTCACCAACAGTAGATAGATGGATCAGATAGAGCTAAGAACACAAAATCAATCCGAATTATATTTGACATTTTTTAAAAATCTGATTTTTTACAGTGCTGTTGCCTGTCAAGTTCACGTTCATGATTACTGAACCTGGACTGTCATTTACAGCTACAATTCTCGCATTCTCTCCAGGTGGCCTTTCTGGTTTTGATTCTGGCCAACTACTGTAATTCTATCAATAACATCAGAGACCAGACTCTTTTCTTCTTTAACCTTGAACTCTCAAACCCAAGTTTTAGTCCTAAGCTTTACATTGTAAAAGTATTATGAGTTAACAAACCATGAAAAGTCAAGGTCTATATTGTACCAAGTATTGATGGTTTTTAATTTTTTCTAGCTTCTTAAATGTTTCTTTTATCTTTTAGAGGAACATGCATAAATCCATAAACTATCTTCTTTAGAGTTATGATAAAGAATACTATGAAGCTCTGCCAATTAAAGTTCAGTATTTTTTGAGCATAAAGTTTACAACTATATTCACTTAACTGATCTGCACATACTTTCAATCACTCTATGTTACAATAGTTTCTTTTTTTAAACAGATGAATAATGTGACACTAGTCCTCAGTGCTACACCATTTTGTAACTGTAGAGCAGAATCTTAAATTGAGAAAGTTTAGTTACAAACTAAGTTATAAATGGAAGAAAATGAGGAAAGTCTTTGCAGAGAAACTAGCTGAGGTTTGAAGGAAATGTGGATATCACTGTAACAAAAGTTATGAACCATATGTTGATAAACTACAAGGAATATTGTAAGGAATATTTCATGGGTATATATGGATAGGGTGGCCCTCCATCCCAATAGAGCCTCCCAAGAAGCCAGAGGAACCCCCACGCCATGTGGGCCACCATTTTCAACATCCTATCTGGAATCCACAGCTACTCAGAACTCCACCCAACAGATAAGCTGATCTCTCCCCATTGAAGTTCATCAGTAAATGCAAGAACTAAGACCCTACTACTGAGAGTATACCACCCACACAGCAGAGCCTGGCAAAACTCAGTAACAATTATAGACATTCCCATGACCTGAAAGAATGGTTTGAGGGTTTTCATGATCCTGGTGGGAGCTGATGACCTTGGGCTACACTAGTACGTGACAGGAAGTATGGAGATTGTTACTGGAGCCTGCTCAAGCAACTCAATGAACAATGGGTAGACAACTGATAGAAGTGAAGTTACGAATTCCCGGATTTTACAGTAACTAGTTGACCAGACACACGCATTCTGGGCACAGTAGTAAAGTATTTGAGTAAAGTACACATCCCTCATATTCAGAGAAAATAGTGAAAGAGAAATCCTTTTCAGGTTGAATTCCAAATTAATCCATTGTTTGAAATTTAAATTATTTTGAAGGAGGCTCTAATACTCAACATCAGTTCTGTCATTAGCCACCACAACAATACTTATGTTAGGTATTGCCTTACCTAGCATAAATTTATCACAACCTACAGAGCTATAGTAAAGTAATTTTGAATTCATAAGGGAAACTTAAAATGCAGGAATAATAAAAGGACTAGAATTTAAAATCATTACAAAAAATTAAATTTCACTTGAAAGCGGAAGAGGAAATATTACATATATTTAAAAACAAGAATTGAATTTTAACCCATTTATTATTTTAAATATTTCAGGTTTGATATAAAAATTAAGAGGCTCAGGTAGGGAAAATAGCAGGCCCAGCCGCAACTATGCCCCATGACGTCTCGGCCATATGTTGGTCAGGCATGAAGGAAATTTTGCTGCATCTTCTCACACCTCTTTAAATGTTTATGTTTTGTTTCCTAATCACAGGCACTTTTTGCGTGCCTATAACCTATGCCATTAAAACAGCAATGAAAAATGTTCTGGTTCGTACTAAATTTTACAGGATTTCGTGCTGAGCTAAATATGGGGCTATTAATTATGAACCTGGGTCTATTTCAAAGTCTAGGGCAGAATAATAATTATGAAGCTTATCAGTATTTCATACATCACTGCAGCTAACCAATTATGGTTAAACCTTCAATTATCTTAGTATACAACAAGTGGAAATAAATATCTCTGTATTTGATATTTGGGTTTGGGAAAGAGGAGGTCACTACTTTATTAAAAATAAGGATCGCGGGTTGTCTGTGAGATAATGCTTTTATTTATTTTTTCTGTTCGATCCCTTACATCAAAAATAAAGAGCTAAAGTCTGAGAATGCAGACACTGGAGAATTCTTAAAGAAGAATTCCAATCTTGGGAACAGGAGACTGGGACTGAACTGCAAAGTGGACCAATAATAGCACGTGTGTAGAAGCAAACAGACAGACAGTGGCAGCTGAGGGCCTGAGTGTGGGCTTCATGTGAATTCTACAGCCTCTGGAGCCCTGGATGTACTGAGGATGACACGATCCAATTATTACTGACTCAGCTGGTCTGCAGTTAGTGCGAGTGTGGGATTGTCATGATGTGGCAGGGAGGAGTTACTGGACAACTCAAATCTGTCTGTAATCTGCTCCAGCCCTAACTAGGAAACAGAAAGTTTTTATTCTGTTGCTTTGTTATATAGTTTCAAATCCCTAACCTTCCCTGCCCCTGGTTCAGCTTTTCAATTTTCAGCACACTTGTAAACTACCACAACCCCTACCACTTGACCCGGAGAAAGTACACACCATCCTTTGGTCTGGCTTCCGGAAATGACTGTTTCATATATCCCATCCTCACCTCAAGGACTCTTCATACAAGCAGGAAGAATAAAAGCAGGAGCTGCCAATTACTGTTAATACCTGGAGGGCAGAAACTACAGGTTCACACACTTAGGAAATCTTTGCTGTTAGCTCTCATAATCCTATGAAAAGCATGTTTTCTAAAGTATAATCATATACTTTATAGTTCTGTAGAGCATCAGAAGACGTGTTGAAATATTTCCCTATTCATAAGCTTACATAAATGTCTATTTTTTTCAGTTTGTTGCCCAATTTTATATTAAATCCCTTGTGTTCCATGGGTCTATCTCCAAAAGGGATAATTGAACTGAAAGAGGGACAAAAATAAAGTCAAAATTTGTAATAATATTGTAGCAGACGTGTAGCAGAACAGAGCCCGAGAAGTTTTTTGTCCACTGCACACAACTGAATAAGCTGGAGTAAAAATATTTCATTCTTAGCTTATTCCTTCTTAGAAGGACACTAAAAATCTATCAAAATGTACTTAAATTCAGTTAGATTATAGCAGCTAACGCAAAGTAACACCCTGCAAACTAAAGTTTGTATACACTTAAAAACCAACAGAGGGGCTGGAGCTATAGCCCAGCGGGTACGCCTTTGCACACGGCCAGCCTGTGCAGGCCTGGGTTCGATCCCCAGCATCCCATGTGGTCCCCCGAGCACCGCCAGGAGTAATTCCTGAGTGCAGAGCCAGGAGTAACCCCTGAGCATCGCCTGGTGTGACCCAAAAAAAAAAAAAAAAAAAACAGAGTTTGAGATTTTTTTCCTGAGAGTTAATTACTCCCCAGTTTTAAGTTGAAGGTAACTTTCCATTTTCTTTGCTTGTGTGAATCTTGTCATATTACAACTGAGAACAGAACAAAATATTAAGCTAGTCACTGCGTTTAAAAAAACTTACCACCTTTTATTTCCTCCCAGAGTTTCAATAATCACTTTCTTTTTTACTTTATTTAGCACCATGATTTACAAAGTGCAAAAGTTTTTCACAATAAATTTGTTAGAAAGATTCATCTTCTACACCATTCCTACCACTAGGGTGTCCCCACCACCATCAGAGACCCTCATCTCCCCACCCCACCCCCACCCCATGCCTGCTCCCTTAGCCGGTACTAATTATATTGACTATTTCAGCCCCATAAGGTAATGGCAATGATAAAGTCAAGATTATTCAGTGCATGCAAGAACAGGAATCGGCCAGACTCAACCATAGCAACTCAATAACCACTTTCTGCTGCCCATTCTGCTCCCCGTGGCCCGAGCTGCTCTCACTGACTTACACAATGTCCAGATGAAAATGTATAGTCTGGAACTGGTTTCTAAATAAAATCCCCTCAAACCAAAAAAGAAGCAAAAGCAACTTCTATTGTATTGCATTTAATGTTTGCTAAGAGAAAGCAGAGTAACTGAACAAAAGCTCAACTGTTGAGCCGCTTACCCTAATGAAAGACCAACACAGATATTATTAGACAGGCATTCGGCCCCTCTAATATAGGGCTGTGAGGCTACCTTGTAGGATGCTGGAAGTGCTGACTTGGCACAGTAGTCTTTACTATTTTCCTCCTGTCTATTTCTGTATGCTGGCTCTCCTCTTACTTCTCTTCACAGAAACATCTACATTACACATGATAACAAAAGTGACAGCTTCTTTGAAAGAAAGAAGCAGCTGGAATTCAGAGTTGTTCTCCTTTTTAGGATTTCAACATTCAAAGAAATAGTTTATTGTAACAGTGTCATTGCTTTTCCATAGACTTGTTATTGTGTTTGTAAAAGTTAATTATCTGAGAACATACACCATGGTTATTACTGTCATGAAAAAAGTAAGAGTATGTTTATTAATTCAAAGTGTCCCATTAAAATAAAATATGTTAACTAAAGCACAGATCAGTTATTTCCCGTAATCATTGTTACACTATCATTTAGACATATTATAACTCCAACCACCCCCAAATGAATTATACTTTATATTTAAACCATTAGCATCCATCGCATTTTCTTGTAATAGGTATGCTATGATTTTGTCCAAACGTTAAACTGGAAAGTACTAGCTGAAAAACATCTTAGTAAACCTTCAAACAAGGACTTAATGATCCCATGGTGAGATAGAACAATGATCACAAATTTTCTTTTACTAGGTATTTTTGATAAAACCATTAGCCATTTAGTTGCAACAAGCAATCATAAATGATTTTGTGCCTGCTAAAGGAGCAGCCGGGGACAATGGTGGTGACAATGATGGAGGGAAGGTCACTCTGGTGGTAGGACTGTTGTTGGGACACGGAATACCTGTAACAACTATATTATGAACAACTTGTAAACCACATTATTTAAAGACAAAGGTTTTTAAAAGGTAAAGAAAGTTGGACATTTAAGACTAAAATATTTTTCTCCCCTGTTGTCAAAAAAGTATAGTGTCAAAAGTTAAGCAAATCAGGCTTGAGAGATAGTACAGTGGGTAGGGTGTTTTCCTTGTACGTACGAGATCCAGGTTCTATTCCGGCTTCCTGCATGGTCCCCAGGGCAGGGTAAGGAGTAATTCCCAAGTGCAGAGTCAGGAGTAGCTCCTGAGTAATGCTGGTGTGAACCAATGGGGGTTCACAGTTAAACAAATCACCAAATATACTCGAACAGAACCCTACAACACAATGACGGATTAAAATTTATTTTAATTTTTGGGTCATACCTGATGATAATCAGGGGTTATTCCCTAGCTCTTCGCTCAGGAATTACTCCTGGCAGTGCACAGGGGACCATATAGGATGCTGGGGAACAAACCCAGGTCGGCCACGTGCAAGGTAAATGCCCTACCCGCTGTGCTATAGCTCTGGCCCCCTTGTTAAATATTTTAAGTGTTAGGTCAACAGTCAATGCAAGATGAAATGAAATGGCTTGTTCAGAGGAATAGAAAGATTTCCTGGTTACTTTTTCCACTTACATTGTTCTGGATTTGCATGATAAACCATACCAAATGTACTAGAGGAGGAAGAAAACAACAATTAATGAAAGTTGTGATCTTCCTGGAATGTTTGTGACTTCTTATAGTGAAGTCCTCCACTTGTCATTGCCTCATTAAATGCTGAGCAATAAAAATGAAGCCAAATGTCCTTTAATAAAACCAGTCCCTTGAGGGAAAACACACACACACACACACACACACACACACACACATATTTATATATATCCACACACATTTTTTAATACATCAGGACAAACACGCAAATCCGTAGGTACTAGAGTTACCTATTTCTAGGTGAAACCTTACGGAAAAAGGAGACATGATATACAGCATGTTCAATTGCGTTACATAAAAATATCTACCAGAACTGGAGTCAGCAGTAGTATACTAGGTAGGGCACTTGCCTTGCACGTGGCCTACCTGGGTTTAATCCAGGTGCATCCCATATGTTCCCCTGAGGCTGCCAGGAGTGATCCCTGAGTGCAGAGACAGGCGTAATCCCTGAACACTGCTAGTGTGGCCAAAAATCAAACAAAAATAACAGCACTTGCCTGTGAATTCTATTTTGAGCACACAGGACAATTCTCTGCAGCTCTGCCTTGGAAAGAATGATACACTCTTGGATTCAAGGAAGCAAACCCATGAACCCTTCCACCTTCTCTAGTGGTTGTGCCCTGAATCAGTCTCTATTTCTCTGTCAATTAAAACTAGATTCCTTTGCTCTTGTGTATACACAATATCTACAGTAAAGTTATTCCAGATTCAATACGTCATAAAGAGAACTGTGGACACTGGCTTTATGCAAAACTGAAAATTCATTTCTCCCATATTTTCCTTATGTCTATTTGTGCACCACACCCTACTGTGCCATTTAAATCAAATTCAAGCTACAAATTAATAAAGTACTTAGATCATTAACTAGAAAACAACCTATAAATCTTGGGATTAAGTTAATCGATTAATTTTAGTTCATGCAAGTGACAAGCTGCACAGTCTATTGCTCTGGAAAAGCAAAAATATATCATCTTAGAAAGAAATGTCATTATTGCTAACTGACTTTTTCACCATTATTTCACTAACAGTTATCACTGCCAAGATCAGGGTCAATTTACCTAATGGGGATCTAGGTCTGAAGAAAACCAAGTGTTAGTTTGATCTTTCAAGTCTATTCTTCATGCTCATACTTAGTCCTTTAACTCAAAAGAGGCTTTACAGGCTAGATGAAAGAGATTAAATTAGATATATTCAATTCAAACTTAGCCAAACTAAACAGGTTTCATTAAATGCACATAAATGCATGGAGCCACATATGTTAAACCAGGCTTTCCACATGCTTCCTTGTTTTTCCAGGCCAACTGCAAGATTAAGTTAAACCATTTCATTGAGCATTCCGCAGAATATCATTTTATAGTGAATAATTTTTTGGTTTTTCAGTCTCAAAAATCTGAGAGACTGTACCAAACCATACTCATTATACTTTATATAGACCATCAGTTATCCAGATATGGAAGTATATTATGCAATAATATAATAATAAAATATTAATAGAGAAAATATTTAATAACCTCCAATGTTCCTGCAGTGTTAAGTGGTTTGTATTAACCATGAACCATCTTTCGATTAAACTTATGACTTAATATTCCATTAAAACTTACCATATTAGAATTCCAAGTAAAATTTTGCTAGTCTCAGAGTTATGCCTTTGATCTTAAACAGTAACAAAAGAGAAAAAGTAACCCTGATGTGAGAGAGCGAGACTTCACTGAGTAAGTCTGCAGCACATGTGGACATCGACCTCTCTGTCACATGGACCGAAAAATCTCGAAGCCCTTCTTACTCCCTGTGACCTTCCAACACGGACCTTGACCCTGCAACATTCCAAGGATGAACTTCTCTTCTAATTGCTGAGCAGAGAAACTATTAGATAACTATTCAAAGCTCTTAGTAACTGTACGAAGAGTCCAAATACTCTTCTCTAATCCACAGGAAGAAAAGACATCCGTGGGACAGAGATTTAGTGCCAAGATGGTGCGAGAGCAATAGCTCTTTTACCAAAGCAATAAAAACTGAAATCAGTAGAGATGCAACCAGTTTAGCTGTTAAAAGCTACAGAGACGCTGCAGGGAATGAGGCTTGGGGAAAGGCAGTGTTTTCAGTAGTAAAGAGGATCGCTGTTGAAACTGAGAGCACAACTTCAGCAGGATTTCTCTGGAAAAGATGGAAAGCAAGTGGGTGGTGAGGAGCTCAAACAAAAAAAATAAAATAAAAGAGTGGAGGGGTGTAAGGAGAAACAGAGTGGTGTGTGTGGAGTGTAAGCACATCTCCCTCGCCTAACACGGAGGCTAACATTTCACACACTCCAGCTCTACCCGTCTCAACTGTTGGAAGAGATCACATGAAAAAGAACAACCAACGGCTGGATTCTCAATGTGGATATTCAGAATGTGAGTCCCCTGAGCACCACACCGGCCCTAAATAGAACTGGGTACATTTCCACTCCCTCATTCTCCTCAAAACACCAAATAATCAGGATGGAATGAGAAAGAAATATATTGTACATGAGGAAGAAATATATTGTAAATGAATATACAAACGTAACCATGTTATTTCAAAAACAATTTTACAAGACTAATGATTTTATATATTATATATAATATATATTATTCATTCTATTATAATATATATTATAAAGTCACTTTATATATATCATATATTATATCATGAATATTTATATATGCGGTGTCAGGATTGAGTGCACACCCCCAGAAAAGCGCCTGGCCCCTTAGCGGTGCTGGGAACAGACGTGTCGGTCTCTCAAACGACCCCCTCTAGAACTCCTGGATGCAGTTCTGGAGACTGGTGTGCACAGTTCTGTGCTCAACACAGAAAATGTTATTCAAATAATCTCACAAGAAGGCAAAGATTCATGAACAGCTCTGTAAATGTCTACCTCACGGTGTTGTAATAAAAAATAATTTAAAAAGGCAAAGATTATGAGACGAGTTCTGACATATTCACTAAAACAAAATGTTCCAAAATAAAGTATCATTATATGTATTCTCCATGTGGAGTCACTCAGGACTGTACCACTTATTTTCTGTTGGATGGACAAGTTCATAGTAATTTAATACAAAAACTACTTATAATTTAAGTCATATCTTCAGTGTGACTTGGAATATTTATTAGTAAAGAAGCCAAAGAGATAATGCAATAGTGAGGACTTTGCCTTGCACACGTAAGTACTGTTCGGTCCCCAACACTGCAGTTGGCTCCTGACTACCGTCAAGAGACAGTCTGAAGTAAACAACTACAGGCAAGCCTTGACCAATGCTGGGTGTGACCCAAATCTAGAACTAGTGATGAAATTCAAGTAATTTATGCAAACTGTCAAGTAAAAACAATGGCAACAAAGTAAAAAAAACTGTCAAAATTATTTCCTCAGAGGGCACTGTATACATTAAAAACATTACATTTTATCTCCATGATTCACCTTGCTCTTATTGTGGGGTTATCCATTTTTATCAGGTGCAACAGGAAGTAATCCCTTCTGATGGCAATTTGTGGTGTCTGGAACACACATTATACTCTGCCTTCTTTATGTTTCTCATTGAATTGCTATTTTGTTTTTATGAAAGAAAACATGCAATCTGAGAATGTAAATAATTAATAACACTTCTATTGCAAAATACTCTTAAGAAAGCACTAGGACTTAACAATTCAGAACCTGTCCCTGAAATATTATTCCAATAAACTCATAAAATGCAAATTAATGATGAAGTTTTTGGTTCACTAGTATGCACTAACAAAATATGCACTACTAGGAAAATTGGAAACGAGCAAAACTAATTTTTAACACTTTTTCTTGGTTTGTGTGTGTGTCTATTTTCATAGATCTAAAATCCCTTTATCATCATTTTCTAGTTTTGCTTAACACTATATACCAGCAATTAACATGTTAGAAAATACATGGGGAAAGAGTCAGTATCAGAAATGTAGAGATGTGCATAACGTCTATTATATTGTGACATATTTTATTAAAATATTCTATAAAATTATTAATCATGCCAAACAGTTTAAAAACTCGGTTATTTATCTACTTTTAAGATTTTTCTATGTATCTTAGGATGACTATTTAAATCTAATATACATTAGTTATTATCTTGGAATGCTTCTTCTCTGGTACCAAATCATTACTCAAATCCTATTTATCAGCCGCACCGTAGATAGCTTTCTGTTTTTCAAGTTTAACTAAAATCATGTAAAAATTCATGGAGTCAAGTTGGACGCTTTGTGCATCTTGTCAAGCCACCTCCTTCCTCCGTCCGAAGCTGTGTCTGTTCTGTCTAATTATAGCCCAAACCCTCTGGGTGGTGACTGGCTACATTCTGCACTGCACTTAACACATTTTTCATGCTCTATAAATTATTAATAATAACACAATACCATGCACTTTCATTAATATAAAGGAAAATATGGAGCTCCCACTGTGATTATCCACACCCCTTTGACTGAAAGGTTATCGCACACTGACTAGAGGATGTTTCTCACTTCCCTTTTGCTTCCTTCTATAATTGTTTAATTTCTTTCACATGATCTCATTTTTCTTGTCTCCCTCTTTTGAATCAATCTCCCTACTTCCTTTACATGTTATTCACTAACTCATATTGTTTATTAGTTCATTAATGCTGATCACCAGACAATATCAACACTCTTCACTCAAACTGCTGAGGACATTATCTGTCTCTGACTACTGTCGTACTCACTACTGGTATTTTGGGCTACACAGCTGTTTTACCCGTGGGGGCGGCTGTGCCCTGGGAGATTTAGTCACATCATGACCTCCACTTAGGAGATAGCATCAAACCCCCACTCTGCTTCCAGACATAACAAGCACAAATCTCTCCCAAGCCTGTTAAATATTCCCTGGGACACAGCTCTCCTCCCCCTCAGATGGAGAGGCAATAAAAACAGGTAAAACTGTTTAGTTCAGCATGTCACATTGTTGGAATGAAAGTAAAAGTGTGATAAAAATGAAGGAGAACGACATGAAACCATAACCACATGCTATAAAATATATTTCATGTTAGCTTATGCATTTCAGAAACTTAAAATTAATACAAACACAAAAAAGTAAAAAATTGAAAATTGACAACTGTTTTGATGAACAATATTAGCGCCACTGCTTTACTCATGGAAGCGAGTACAGAGCAGACCTTGAAGCAAAGCACTTGTTATGATTTAAGACTAGAATAACTTCTTGTCCAATTAAAATAAATTCTTCCAACAGCACTTCTATAAAGTCACTTAGCTTATTAAAAGATAGAAAATGTTTTCCTCTTCAGGGATACATTATGGTTAAGATACATTCATAGATGGAAGAAAACACACACACACACACACACACACACACACACACTCACTTCACAAGGCCAAAGCACTTTCAAAAATGAACTATACTTCACTACGTTCCAAGTGTTCTTTGCTTTCATTAAAAATTCAGCCAAGGCCCCACTTCTAAAATTGACTATGAATCTAGATACTATCAAGTAATATTTACTCTCCAACATATTTGAAAACCCCAGCAAACAACAACGTACAAAGGCACAACTTTTTAAAAATGGTTATCAAAAACTGTTTCGGTCCGATGGTCAGTAAATACATATCATCATTAGATATCATCATTAGCATTGTTAATTTTAAAATCAAGCAGGAAGCGCACACAAGTCTCCTCTGATGCCTGACGAAGCAGGCAGCTATGCAGCTGATCTGACCTGGACTCAAATGCCGACCCTCCTTCACTCTGTGATCCTGAGCATGTTGCAGTCTCTGAGACTCCGTTTCTTTCTGTGCACAGTGGCTATTTCATGAAATTGTTCTGAAGCTCAACTATGAAGTCTTAGTCTATGACTTGCACATGGTATTTAATAGATGTATGGAGGATGATAAATGCATCAATCAATGAATTCATTAATAAATTTGAATGTACTTCAAATTCAGTATTTCCTCTCCCCAACCCAGGCCACCTTGAACTTCTCTTTATCGCTGCTCTCCTCCAATGGTAAGACCATAATGCTTGAGGTCTGTGTTTTCTTCACTAGTTTATCACTCCTGTTTATAGAAAATAAACTACTGAGCCCCGTGATTCTATAAATAGCCTAATTTAGCATTTCAGGTACAATGCTTCCACATCCATCAGCTGTCACCTTCAGCCTCTTACATAAATCTCAATTACCTCCTCTTCATTACTAGTCCATTACTAGTCTCCTTCTTGCCTTAGCTCCTCTTCTTCTATGTTCTGAATGATCAGATGCTTTCAAGTTCCTCATGGTGTAGCCAGCATAGTTTTCCTACATCTCACAGGAGGTCATGACGATCTCATTTTCCTTCCCCTAATTTTCAGGCTGAACGCTCTTAGAGCAAGAATGCATGTATGTCTCTTCAGGGATTGCGTCCGATTCAACTGACCCCCACAGTGTGCTCCCTACGAACCTCCATAGAAGCCAACATAGGAAACTAACGCCAAGCACCTAAAGGCATGGGTCTTCCTAATACCTTTGGTTTTATCAGCACTTCTGTCATATAGATCTCCACTGACCGGTCCGTCCACTTCACTCTTAAGTTTTCCTTTAGGAATCACTTCCTCTCAGAGTTTTTGAACCCAAAGGCTGAGAGATGACCTATATCTAGGTTCCCTTCCCAAAATTCTCAGAGCCCAATTATAAACAAAACAGAAATCCATAACAGTGCATTAGCATGGAAGACTTTCTTATGCAACACCCTCATTGAAATCCATTGCCAGGTAGTAATAGAGGCTTTGCCAATGTCTTTTGTTCAAATCAAATTACTTAGTTTTGGGCACAGTAAAGGCAATCAAATCCATTTCTGAATGAGGGTCTAAATGAATGTTTTAAAGAAACTGAACACTCAGGGAAATTAAGAAGTCCTCGCTTGCTCAAAAGAGTCAAAATGGACAAAGATATAAACGTGGCATTTCTAAAAGCACCAAGGTCTTAAGAGTCATAAAAAGTGGTGCCATTTTACAATATAGAAACTGAAATTTTTTGTGCTTCATATCAGACACACAGATAACCAAACATATACAGAATCCATACAACCAAAAAGCTACCCAATTTAAAATACAAAAGGGCAAAAAAAACTGGAAGACACCAAACTGAAGAAGAGACAAATGACCCACAAACACATGAAAAAATGCTTAAGTTCATGAGTTATTAGGAAACTACAAATGAAACCACAATGACATAACACCTCACATGACTGAGAATAGTCTCTATAAAAAATACACAGGAGGCAGTGAATGTTGATGGGGACAGAGACAAAAGCAACCTTTGAGGCAGCGCCGGTGAGAATCATTTATCAAAGGGTTACAGGAATAATAATAAAAGACATTTTACCCCTATGTTTATACAGTTCTGCTCACAATAGCAGAAGCACAAGGGCGGAGTGATAGCAAAGTGGGTAGGGTCTTTGCCTTGCACGCAGCTGACTCAGGTTCAATCCCCCGCATTCCATATGATCCTCTGAGCACCGCCAGGAGTAATTTCTGAGTGAAGAGCCAAGAGTAACCCCTGAGCATTGCCAGGTGTGACCCAAAAAAGCAAAAAAAAAAAAAAAGCAGAAGCGGAATCAACCTGAATGTCCAGAGACAGAAGACCATGTAGAAAAGCAGTTTTAACAGTGGAGCATGGTATTAACGAAATACCACTCTGCCATTAAAAATGAAAAAAAATGGGTTTTAAGAGACAAAATGGATGGAAACTTGAATTGATTATGTGGAAGAGAAATAAGCAGAGAACAACTGCAGGGGTATCTTTCACTCTTATGTAGAACTAGGCAAATAAGGTGGTAAAAATAATCAAAATTAAATCCTATACTCAATGAAAACAACTACTGGAAGAAAAAGCAGAAGAGGTTGAGAGAAATGGTAGAGAAATCACTCTGATGATGGGAAGGCACTAGAAATTTGGTGGAGCGTGTGGATACACAGTGAGGCAAGAATACATAACCCCTAAAAGTCTACAGTACTTACTGTAAACCATGATACATTTCTTTCTAGACATAAAAATATTTTTAAAATGGGTTTTTCCCCCCCATGGAAAATTAAAGATTCATCACACAGAACTATTTTCAAGTTTCATCTCATCATTTCAGAACCGGAAGCACCAACAATCAAAATGTGGTAGCCAGATTGTTCTCAGAAATCAGTAAGACATAATGTGGGATGTCAATTACAACTTTTATTCTGAAATGTCTGACTTCCCTGTAACATACTGTGATACTTCCTAAATTATTAACAGACCCTGCTTCCAGAAGCAGCGGGGACAGCAGCTGAGAAGTGAACAACACATTTCTTTAGTTGAGAGAGGGATGACTCAGAGGAAGGGAGAAGAGGAAGTTATTAGAATCCTTTGGGGTCTTTGTGCTGAGTCTCCACTGCTCTCTAAACTCAGGGGGCGAAGGCCTATAGGACACTTCTGTCTCTCTTACTGTCTTTGCTGACAGTTTCTTTCTTGGTGTGACATTCTGAAATTCCAGCAGTGAAGTGTAAAAATAAATCACAGGCAACATTTTAAATAGAAAATCAAATTGAGTTATATTTTTTTAAGGCTAGGAATCTACTCACTACACTGGACATAGCTTTCTTGGAGGACTCATAGAGGAAGAGTTAACGCAAAGAATAACTCAGAAAGGAAGAATAAACAAGGACAATCAAAATCAGCCTATTTCACACCCATACGCTACCATTCATGTTCTTATGCTCTGGGATCACAACATTTTTCAGATGAATCTCAATGATTTGATATTTCAAAACCCAAGCCTTCCAGAACGTAATACCCACCTCACCAAACTTTTATTTCTTCTGCCACATGATCTGATTTTTGTAACAGGAGACAAGGAAAACACAAACACAACTTTGTTTCTTTCATGATTCAATTCTTATCTTTAGACTTCTATCTCCTCCTCCTCCTCTTCCTCTTTCTTTTCCTCCTGCTTTCTCTTTTCCTTTCTCATTCTCTTCTACTCCCCCAAATGTCTTTCTCCATCTCTCTCAGGAATTTGGCAGAGACCAAAGTAAATGAAGGCAACAAAAAAAGCCTCACTAAGCTCTTAAATCGATACTTTTCTATCATAAACTAAACAGTATTTTGATCTACATTTGCTTACAAAATGAAGGGATTACAGAGGAGAGAAAAAGCATTATCATCAACACCAATTACCTAAAGACTTTTCCAAAAATAAAAGTTCTAAATGATTCTAAGTATTTTCTAGTTGTTTGGCATAACACATTACTATTGTGTAAAAGTAGATAAATTTGCCAAGGGTACCCAAAAACACACACACAGAGTACATTTATGCCCACTCAAGTTTTTAAAGAAATGTAGAGCCCATTGTAAAAAGGGCGGAAGTGAGATTGACCAATAGTGAATTTAATTGAACCTATCTGAAATAAACAACTTTGGTAAAGAATAAAAAGGACACATATAGTAATGACAACAACTCTCCCTACAATATACAGTGTGACCCAGGTCTTGATGTGCATCAGAAAAACAATCCTGGGATTTCTGATTTCAATGTATGAACTCTTTGCAGGCAAATATAAAGTTAAACTCAAAACTTACAAGTGAAAAATGGAAAATGGGAACACAGGGATAGTAACCATTTGCCTTCAACAGCTGCTGACATGTTTTTTTTTTTTTTTTGTCCTTTAGTGGCAAAAGAATGTTAGCCGATTCCTCCCAAATTCTGGAAAATCCAAAGCCAAGAATTCTCATTCTATGTTTTTAGTAGTGTCCCATACTTATTTATTCATTTAGGATGCAATTTCAGCAAATCACATTCTCCTGAGAACATTTTTTTTGTTTTTTGGGTCACACCCGGCAATGCTCAGGGGTTACTCCTGGCTCTGCACTCAGGAATTACTCCTGGCGGTGCTCGGGGGACCATATGGGATGCCGGGATTGAACCCCGGGCCAGCATGGCGGCCGCTTGTGCAAGGCAAACGCCTTACCCATTGGCTATCGCTCTTGTCCCCTCCTGAGAACATTTTCAACCTGTGAATTTTGTGTTTTAAATTTTTCTCCAAATTCCTCCTTCTGAAACCATTCCAAAATTCTTATGTATTCTACAATTACAAGAAAAATAAGCAAGTCATGTTGGCAACTTCTCCCTTCCCGAGACTGTTTTGTTATCAGAAGAAAGATTTCAAAGCAGGTTTCCTACTACCATTATGGATAAAGATGAGGCTATTACTTTACATATAAAGTTCCATCAGATAACATATAATGCCTTCAACTCTTGAGTCAATGTTACTTTTCAATTGCTAAATAAGTTCACATATAAAGACCTCACAAATTCCATTACTAGAAAAATGTGTAGGTTTAGGAAATAAGTACTTACACCCAATTCTGTGATTCAGAGGAGAAAGACCACAGCAGTCTGACCTTCCCTCTCATTAGACATTTTCCATGCCAGATGCCAAAGGAGGCTCTTTCCGCCTGCTCCTGCTACTCTACTCCAGCTACATATATGTGCAGATACACACACATATACATGCACACATATATACATGATATATATGCAACTGCATGTTATAGCTTCATCTTAGGATAGGATATGTTTGCTGAATAAATATATGTGTATATTAAAATATACACATATAAGTGTATATATAAAATATATATATGTGTATATATAAAATGTATAATATATTATCTATACATATATATTACACATATATTATATATACATATATTATATATACATGCATATTATATGCACCCATGTAAAATATGTGTATATAATATATACACACATATAATATATACACTTATATAAACATATTTTGCATATATGTAAATGTATGTGGGCATTTACGTGTGTATATATGTAAACGTGTATACATGTAAATGTGTATATACACATATATACATATATATTAAAATATATTGATATACATATATATTTTTGCTTTCTGAGCTACACCCAGTGTTGCCTAGGGGTGACTCCTCGCTGCACTCTGGAATTAATCCTGGTGATGCTCTGGGGCTCTATGGGATGCTGGGCATTGGTTCTGGCCCCATAATGCTTAAAAACTCTGCCTACTTCACTTGTATCACTTGTCTTCAAATTGTTTATCAATTTGATTGAGTGGGTGCCAGAAATGTCTCCATTTTTTTGGGAATGAGGTCCATTATTGTTACTGTTTGGGGCATACTGCATACATCCCGGTAGCTTGCCAAGCTCTGCTGTGGAAAGACTCTGATATTTGCCAATTATCAATTCATATTATCATATCTTATACTTTATGCATCAGATCTATTAAAAGAAAGGTAATCAACTTTCGGAAACTAAATGAATTTATCTCAAACACTTAATCCCATGTAGGCAGACTATGGTCTTAAAAGATTTCTTATAAACCTCATTTTATATATTAAATGTTATGGTTTTATTATATCTGCTACTTAATTAGTTGTGTGCTATTTGGAATAATAATTTATCTGCTAACAAATAAACTTACTAGAGGAATAAAAATACTAAAAGTACAAATTATTGTAAAGCTATGGCTAACGAGATGCATATGGCACTAACACTATCGAGCCAATGCTGAAAGAAACCCAGTTTTCAATTATCCAGCATTTTCCTGCTTGAATGCTAATTAAAACATACCTTAGGAAATGTAATTTTCAGCTACTTTAATTATATTCCTTTCAGTCCCATACTCAAGGCATACAGGAATACACCTCCGAGAATATACTCTCCCGTTCCTAACTGGGACTCCCCACACCCATTCTTGACAAGTGTCTCCTGCCTGTGCACACATGAATTCATGTGCAATTCTGATATCGAGCATCGACTAAAGGGATGGTTTCAGAACTATAAAGTTCAACAGCAATTTATATTTTATATAAATACACAAAAATTCAAGTCTCTGTCTATACTGACAACAGAGCGCAAAACTGCAGACCTCTCCTAAGGATGCACCATTCAACGCTATTCCTCTGATCAACAGCTTTTCTTCCCCATCACCCAGACACTCCTAAACTCACTTTAGACATAGGGCCGGGAGGGTAAGACAAAACTTCCATTGGTTATAAGAGATACTTTGCAGATAAACACCTATAGCCACACATTTAGGGAATTATTTTTCCTCAAAGAAGATGTTACCAAAATAAAACAGTAATTGAAATAATGGTAGTCAACAAAGAAGGGAAACAGCAGGTTAGTCAAATGTTAGTATAGGTTAGTTTTGTTCTGTTTACTTTGGGGAGGGGTTGGAGGACACCTGGCTTACTCCTGGCTCTGAGCTCAAGGATCACTTCTGGTAGGGCTGGCTGAGGGGACCATTATGTAGTGCTACATACAGATAGACCCACTTTGGCTGCATGAAAGGCAAGCGCCTTCCCGCTGTACTGTCTCAGGAGCAAAGACAGGTTAGCTTTAACCAATTACAGGCACAAGAATCTGCTAACCTGAGAGTATCCTAATATTTTTAGTCTACTCGTTCTGCAAAGAACAGCAGGCTCTGTATCTTTATAAGTCTTATGCCTCAGTCTACAACATGAAGCATACATATGTATTTGTATTGTAGAGGAGAAATTCAACAAATGCATGGGGAACAGAAAGGAAATGGTGCAAGGCTTCCAGGACCTCCAAGGTTGTGTGTATGTGTGTGTGTGTGTGTGTGTGTGTGTGAGAGGAGAGAGAGTCTGTAATACAGAGCAATAGACAGAGAAAAAGATATACATAAATATAGTTGATTTTAACAAATAACTCCCTTAGAAATAGTCTTAAAGATGAGATTAAAACCTATCAGCATACTAAAATTTATTTTTCCATTGTAATTATTGTCCAGAATGTTGAGAAAAACTCAAGACAATCTGCCCAGTGATTATCCATTTCACAATATAAAGTATAATATGATAGTTATCATTATAATATTCTTAGGATCCAGTACAGTACTTGGGGTCAACAAAACACTGGGCTGTCAGATAACACAAAAAATAAAAATACAAGGACTTCCAAGAGCTCTGAGTATTTCCCACAAAACAGGCAAGGAAACTTTAAAAATCCCTTTGGTACCTGTAAACAGTTCATTGCTTAAACACCTGGTTAGCACAAGACACAAGTACAAATCCTGATGGTACTGCACGGACACAGATATAGGAACAGTCCTGCTGCCTGTGGTTTGTGGTGTGAAGAACCCAAAACATCGCTCAATGACTTGAGAGACAGCCAGCGCCGGTGGGAGGCTGGCTCCTGGTACCAAGTGTGTGATGGCTTATCTCGATGTCCCCACTGTCCGATTTCACCAGTGATTGGGAAAAATCTTTAAATATAAAAATTATTACCATTTCATATTCTACTTTTAGTGCAACAGGTAAGTACCATATTCAATGATGTATAAAACTGCAGTAAGAACACTTTTGTCATTGGGTTGGCCCACAACTATCTAAAGATGCATCTAGTCCACTAAACAGTATAAAGCATACCATGTGTTAGACAAATAATAAATAGTGTTTAAACACTGGAGAAGCCTCACTGAGAATGAAAGTTTCTTAAGACCCTTCAATGGGACTCTTCTACATGGATAAACACTCAGCATGATAAACAAAAAAGGCTAAAACTGGAGTTCCTGAAAAAGGAAGCACGATCCTAGGCTTGAATTTCCCCTTACCTTATACAGCGATGTCTCCATCAATAATCAAACCAGGATGTTATTATAATGAGAGCAGCTGATTCGAAAAGCCCTTCCAGGTTTACACTGGAAAGAGTGTTGTTATGAAACAAAACCACGAGGTTAAATTGGATTGGTCTAATGGCATAGTCTCACTGTCAAGGATTTAAGAATATCGTATCAAAAGTGTTTTTGTCCCACTCTATAATTGCAGGCAGCATATATTTTATATTTGCATTTCTCACTGAGGCTTATTATACATATTTTATGACTTTGTTGAATTGTTTTAAGAGAAGTTGTGTTTCTTCTATTTTCATGGAGGGTGGGAAGACGGTATGAGAGTTGGCTTCTACCCAGCAATGTTGGCTGATAATTCTGGCAGTGACCTGGAACCACAAGTGATAAAGATCCAACCACTGTTAGCAGCACTCAAGGTCTTAACCACTTAAATACTATTGCTCCAGCATCTACCGACCATCTTTAAAAGTTCAATTTATTGGGGTTGGAGTGATAGTCCAGTCAGTAGGGCTTTTGCCTTGCATGCGGCCAACCCAGGTTCAATCCTCAGCATCCCACGTGGCCCCCTGAGCACCGCCAGGAGTAATTACTGAATGCAGAGCCAGGAGTAACCCCCTGAGCATTGCTGGGTGTGGCCCAAAAAGAAAAAAAAAACCCTTAAAAAAAAGTTCAATTTATTTTGAGCATTCAAGATTCTGATGGTCAGGTTTTTAAAAAACAGAAATCTGGGGGCCAGAGTGATAGCCCAGTGGGTAGGGCGTTTGCCTTGCACGTGGCTGGCCCATGCCGGCCCGGGTTTGATCCCTGGCATCTCATATGGTCCCCCGAGCACCGCCAGGAGTGATTCCTGAGGGCAGAGCCAGGAGTGACCCCCTGAGCGTCGCCAGGTGTGGCCCAAAAAAAAGAAATCTGTAAATATTTAGTGTGGCATGGTGTCATATCTGGTAGTGCTGCTGGCTTTACACTCAGATCTCTTCTCAAGCTTCTCAGGGGACCATATGTGGTGCCAGGGATAGAATTTGGGTCTGCTGTGAGCAAGTTAAAATGCCAAAAGTTAAATTGAACTTTGTTTGCTAAAGATCTTTGTTTTGTTCTGGGGTACACCCAGCAGTGCTCAGGGCTTCCTCCTGGTTCTGCACTCAGGGATTAATCTGGTAATGCCAGCATATGGAATGCCTGACCTCAAGCTAGGGCAGTCACATTACGGCAAGCACTTAATCCACTGTAATATCCTCCAGCCTGCGTAAATATTTTTCAGCCTGGTTTCCAGCTATATAGCTTTTCACCATAATTCCATGAAAAGGGACACTTTCTGAATGGAACAGCAATGCTGGTGCACACCAAAAGCTGTAATTTCTGCTGATTTCGCCAATGAGATTTTCTTCAATACTATTAAATTCTGATTTATTTCATTCATGATTTATCTTCTTGGCTTACAGGCGTATTTAAAACCCAGAAGGGAAAATTTCAGAATCCAAATGGTTAACTTCCTCAAGATAGAATATATCAAAAACTTGGGGAGTTCAGACTTTCAGGATCCACTCCATCCGCCAAAAAATAAATAAGATTTAAAACCAAAAGTATTTAAAGAAACAAAAAAATTAGATTTAGAAAGGTAATTCTACAGGCAATATGCATACATATGTTTGCTTCCACATACACATTACAGGGTAGGAAAGATAATAGTTCTAGTTAACTTCTTAATACAAAGTAATCTCTTGTTCTAACATGGCAATACACAGCCTCCATATCTTCTCCCTAATCACGATCAAGATCTTCCCGTTGATCATCTATTTCCTAGAGTGGGTACCAGTAATATCTCCATATGTCCTGTCTCATGCCAGTAGAGCCAGGGGCATCGGCTTGCTACAGGAACATAAAGAGCCTCAAACCATTATATTAGGTCATGGAAATGACCTAATATAATTGTTACTGGAATTTGGCATATCAAATACAACACGAGAAGCTTGCCAGGCTTGCCGAGTAGGAGGCAAACTCTTTTAAACACCTCCAAATAAAGCATTTATTGATGAACTGCGCGGCCACTGCGCAGCCGGGCTGTGATGGGCTGGTCTGCTGGGTGGAGTTCTGATGAGAGGGAAGTCCAAATGTGAAAATGGCGGCGCCCGTGGAGTGAGGGGGGGTGGTCTGGTTTGTTGTGAGGCTCTGCCGAGGTGGTGGGCCAGGGCTAGAACCTGCCATGCCTCCCGACTGCCTCATGAACGGCTGGGCACAGGGAGAGCAAGGAACAGCTCTGCCCCATGTCTGAGAGGTATTTCCCAGGTATGCTGGTCCAGAGACTCTTCTCCCTAATATAAATATAAATGCACAAACAACTAAAAACCAAAGGGGCACAGGAGGAGAAAAAGAGATAGAGGGGGGAGAGAGAAAGGGGAGGGTTCGTTTGTTTTTGTTTGGGGGCCACATCCAGCTGTGCTCAAAGCTTACTTCTGGCTCTTTGTTCAGAGATCACTCCTGGTTGACTCAAGGGACCATACGTGGTGAAAGCTGGGGGGGTCCAAGCTGGGAGAGCAACAGGCAAGGCAAGTGTCACACCTGCTTTATTATTTCTCTGGCCCCAAGAAATTCAATGTTTTCTTTTTAAACTTTATTAACTCAGGCAATTCTTTTACTTTCCCATTTCATTTGTTTCAATATCATGTACTACTGAAGAAAGAGCTAAGAATGGAGTAAAGGGCGGAGCGATAGCCCAGCGGGTAGGGTGTTTGCCTTGCATGCGGCCGGCCTGTGCCGGTCCGGGTTCGATCCCGGCATCCCATATGGTCCCCGAGCACCGCCAGGAGTGATTCCTGAGTGCAGAGCCAGGAGTAACCCCTGAGCATCGCTGGGTGTGACCCAAAAAGAAAAAAAAAAAAAGAATGGAGTAAAGTTTCTAGATCCCAAATTCTTAGGGCTGGAAGTTGATGATCCTCTTTCCTTTCAATGCCTTCCCCCTGGAAGTCCACACAAGTAACAAAACTGAGGTCCGCGACAGTGGTTACTCAGTCAAACCGCCCTGGCTCAATTATTCCTTCCAGCTAATCTCCCAGACACTGGATAATATTATTTATAGATTAATATTAAATTAGTCATTTATAAATAAACTGAAGCAAAATGCTATATTAAAAGAGTTATGTTAAAGATTAATAAGAAACTTCTTAGGAGGACGAGATCAATTTTGAACAACATTAAGGGTTCCTGCTGTGTTTTGATTTTAAGGGTTACAAATTGCACTTTGACAAAAACGCTCCCATGAATTATAATTATATTCATTTATTTCACAATGAATGTTTTCATTCAAAGAATTTCACTGCTCTCTGTGGGCATATGATTAATATGCATGTGCTCAGACAATATTCACACACTTCATAATCCAAAAGGTGGAAAAAAAGGAGATAAATTTCCCCCCAGACTGCGGCTGTTTCTAGTATGTTCCTGTACCTGTAAACAGGGTATTCTGGGCTCTGCCGAATTTGCAGCCATCACTTGGATGTCAGAATGCCCTTTCATCCACATATTTTCAAGGGCAAAACTCATACATTTATTCCAATGTATCAAGTTTATAAAAAGCCACCCTCATATTCTGGAGTCTTCAAGAGAAATCTTTTCTTTGGCAGTGAATAAAAACAAAGGCAAAAAGATGAAAGGAACCATCGTTTAAAGGAAACAAAAAGGTTTCTACAAAGAAAGTGGATAAATGCAGAAAGCAGGAAAAAGGGTTTATTATATTTGGCGTGGCGGAGCAGAAAGAGGCCAATGAATAACTAGTTTTCCTTTTGCAATATTAAAGTTTTTTGGGGGGGCAATCACATTTGATGGCTACAGGAGCAAAACTGACAGCTCAGAGTTAAAATACTAACAAACCACAATGTTTCCATTTTGGCGGGGTTCTAGATGTTCTATGGGCAAACTCTGCAAGTACAACAGACTGGGTGTGATGTCTCTACCTCAAGGCAACAAACACATCACAACTTGAAAACAGCCAGTACTTTGGGTCTATATTCACTTGTATCACTTGTCTTCCTTCTGTTCATCAATTTGCTCCAGTGGGCACCAGTAACATCTCCATACTTCCTGTCACATGCTAGTGTAGCCCAAGGGCAACTGCTCACTCCAGGAAAATGAAGAGCCTCAAACCAATCCTTCAGGTCATGGGAATGAGGTCTGTAATTGTTACTGGTTCTTGGAATATCAAATACTACATGTGTAGCTTGCCAGGCTCTGCCTTGCAGATGGGATACTTATGTCAATCAATTGTATTTTACCATAAATGGCCTACTGTAAAGTTAACAGCGGACTTGTAAAAAAACTGCACAAAGCTACAAGAAAGTAAACAGATTAAAAAGTATTCAATAATGTCCAGCTATAACTTAGAAGCAAAATCACATCTTCTCTTCAAACCAAAACAATGAGTTTACAAATAAAATTTACCAACAATGCTTTAATTTTTTAAGCAAAAGTCTTGGATCCAAAGAGATAGTACAGTGGGTGACATGCCTTCCCGCATGTGGCCAACCTGGGTTCAATCGCAGCACTGCAATCTGGTCTCCCAAGCACTACGCGGAGTGATCTCTGAGCTCTGAGCAAGAAGGAAGTCCTATGGAAAACCAGGTGTGGTAGGCTGAGAAAGTGACAAGGGGCAAATATAAACTCGATTCTGCTTCATTTTGCCACAATTTTTTTTGCTTTAAAAAAATTAAAGATTCAAACTAGAATAGACTGTTATTTTTGAATTTCCACTTTGAGTTATTTTTCCAACGGTCCATTTTAAGAAACATCTGTCCAGTCTGGCTCCTGGGAAGATGTTGATAAAACAAGTGTCCAAATTTGAATGCTAAGGAATTCTTTTAAAGTCCACAATAGTTCTTTAAAAGCAAGGAAATACAATTAAACATCTTTAATACATAAACTTATTAATATTTTTGGTTTGTTTGGCAGGCTACAAACTTCTCAGTGCTCAGTGCTTACTCCTGACTCTGTGCTCAGGGATTATGCCTGCTTGGCTCAGGGGACATTGTTGGTGCTGTACAAGACAAGTGCCTTATCTACTGTACTATCACTCTGGCATGAAAACAAACTTCTTAGAGTTTATTGTATAGATCATATTACTGCCCCAATTTCATTCTTAATTTTTTCTGCTTCTTAGCACCTTATTAAAGAACACAACTTTATGAAAATGTATCTGTGGTCAATTGGTTCTGACACAAGTTCGGGTGAGCCAAAAAATTAGAAAAGAATTCAAGGCTCAGTACAGCAAACCTGCAGTTTACGTTTGTGAGACATACACAGGCATAAAGTGAAGGGTCTGACTGTCTATGTAGGTGGAAGTTTCTGAAAATTTATGAACAAATCACAGACCCATTTTAGAAAGATTTAATATACATTCTACCTCTCACTGCAAGAGATCCAAATAGTTTTACAAATAGTTGCTATATTTTACATGTGATAACTCTCCTTAACTTCTACAATGTCATGCACTTTAGAGTATCTCCACTTAAAATTAACTTCAAAGAAGTTAAAAAAAAAGAAGTTGAAATTTGGGCTGTATTCATAAAGACATAAATGGCAAAACTGAGATCTGTAACATAGTTTTACTAAAGGTCCGGAAACAGTACTACTAAGTGAAGATTCTAACAGAAATAATAAATACTACCTAGAAGAGGAAAAGATAAATGTGACTTATTGAAATCATCTGTGATTTACTGATATTGAATTATGAAAAGCACGTGCATTTTAATCATGCTTAATAAAAAACAAAAGCATAGGTTAAGTGTTTAAGAGTTAACTATTGGAGTTTCATATGTAAAGACAATATGTTTCATATGTGAAGCAAACAAGAGTCTGTCAAGGAGACCGAAGAGTCAAAATTTCACAACTTCTCTATAAAACAAATGTATAAGATTCAGTATTTCCTCTAGGAGAGACAAGTCTGTATAAGATCATTTTTCAGTGTTTTGATTAAAGAAAAGTCAATTAAAGTTCTGGTGGGATATTGGTGACATCCTCCCAAGAAACAAGAAACACTGGACATTCCTGAGTGCTGCAAATGCTAGACTCCACGCAAAAAAAACATTCCTCTAGACCGTGTTTGTTAAATCCAATTCATTTCTTAGACTCTACTGGTTTAAGGACTATCTGGGCTATCTGGCAGAAGCAGAAAATACTGCACACTGTACTTGGTTCTCAAAGTGTTTTCTTTCAAGTTTTCCCAACTTATATTAAAATTTGTCATGGCCTGTCTCAAAATACTGCCAGAAATTTAGGATATGAAAAAGATCCCCTAATAGATTCAGAAATAAAAACTTGGGCATTTTCAAAAGAAAACCAAGATAAATGCCCTTTCAACAGTTCTGAGGACAACACACGCCGTCTATTCCAGGTATGTGAAGGGAACCACATGGTTCATGAGGTTTCTTGCACTTCATACGTGTCACCTGAAGCCAACAGCAACAAACAAGCGTGTTTACCATGACTGCGGTCACAGCCAAGGTCCACAGAAAGTGGGCTTGAGGAGCCTTAGTCTAATTATTTTTAATGTCAAGGAAGAAAACTGACATTTATGGCTAAAATATTACTACCCAAAGCAAATATGTGAGATGGGGCAAGACGAATACTAAATTCTGAAGTGAACACAATAGAGGTGCTGAGGTAAATAGGAGCATCTAATCTTCCCCCAGCTTCTCTCCTTTTCTCTCTTTTTTTTTTACTAGATAGTCCCTCTCAGACTTTACCCATTTCAGTTCCTCTGTTTTGTTGCTCGTGATGCTGTTTCATGAAAAACAAAAAGGCTTGGGTGTAAAGTGTTTGCTTGTTTATTACTACATATACAATCTCTTAAAGACTATCGAAACAGGCCATTTAGCTATCTTATTTTCATGGTCTTAAATTTGAGATCACAACAAAATTATTCTCCTGCTAACAATGAAAAATTCACTACATAATTGTATTACTTGGGAAATGTATGCCAATCATTGTCTTTTATAATAAAATTCGGTGGGTTTGTTTCACTTCATTACCTAGAGTTGCGCAGTGCTGACTCCTGGCCTTGTGCTCAGGGGTCACTCCTGTCAGTGTCTGAGAATCATGGATCAAATTGGGGTCTGCTGCATGCAAGGCAAGTACCTTAAGCCTTGTACTCTCTTGACACTAAAAGAAATATCTTCATCCATTTTCTTGGTTCTGACCAGTAAATTTACTCTTACACGTTTCAAAGTGTTCACAAAGGATACATGCATTCTTTATTTCCTTTCCTTCTTATTCTTCTCATTTCTTACAACCCCATATGCTTCTCAGTAAATCACTTCACTTCACTTGTCTCCCCATTGTTCATCGATTTGCTCAAGTGGGCACCAGCAACATCTCTATTCGTTGGGAATGAGGTCCATTAGTGTTACTGTTTTTGGCATTCAAATACACCACGGGTAGCTTTTCCAGGCTCTGCCCTGGTTCTGGGTTCACCCAATGGGGGCCCAGTCTTTTTCTATGTCAGACCATCAACCATCCAGGGTCCATGGGGCAGAGCCCTGGCTGTAGACAAACAAGCCTGTCTCCTGTCTGCCACCTGCCAACGCATTTGGGCACCGCAGCCACACCTGCAACACTTCAAGGGGCAGGTTCTCAGTAAATGGGTAAGAAAAAATTGGAAATACACCAAGTTATTTAGATAAAGGCTAAGAAAGGGAAAAGCTTCAAAACAGAGGATTAAAAATTGTATTTTCATTGAAATATACTCTAAGAAAGATGTCTCATACTCAAAAATGGAAAATATTTATTAAAATTAAATATTCAAAATTGGATAGTTATTTTCTTGCAAAATTTTCTTTAAAAAACACAAAACAATGAAATGAAGTCTGTCTCTAGCAATGTGAATGCAGAAAAATGAATGAACTCTGTCAATGGACTGAAGCTGCCCTGGCCTGATTCTATTCCTCCAATAGGCTTACGTAGTTCTATGGCCAGCTAAACCGTCTCTCAATTCCTCAGTTCAAATTCATGCATTGCAATTTACGTTTTAGTCCTCAGTATAATTTTGTCATTCCTAGGAAAGCTGATGCTGAAACTTACTTCACAGGGTCAGAGAGATAGTACAACTATCTCTCACTCTAAGGTGACCAGCACTCTAAGGTGCTGGCCCTACACTGACCTCTGCAAATTTGAACCCTGGCACCCCAGAGCATGCTGCACACACTGAAAGCAATTATATCTGAGCACTAAACTAGGAATAAGACCAAAACATGGCCAGGTGTTGCTCTAAAACCAAAAACTTGAAAATATAACTAAGAATAAAACCTACTTCATAATTTTGTTATGGAACTTCAATTCCACATGTGCCTATAGCTTTAGAAATAGCACTTCACAATCACTAAGCCTGGCACATATACATGCCACTATCGTTGGTAGAAAGAATGTGCTACAATAGTAAAACATCACGTGAGCCATAGTGATCTTTGCAACCAATGATACAGAGTACCTTCAATGGCAAATGAGATTAAGAGATATGGACAAAGCAAACATGGAACTATATTCATCTCAATTTTTCTGAACTATGTAATTGATGGCTTTGGAGAAATTATCTCAAAAGCTCCCTGTAGCTCCATGTCTTTGCAGCTCTATATAAGTGACCCAAATTTACCCTATCTTCCTCATTCAATGTATTTTTAAAAAACATTCAAATGTTGTAAGCCTGAGCAAGAAACCCTGAAACACGGTCAAAGAGGCAAGGCTCTTCAGAATTATTAATTAAAAGCACAATGAATTCATGAAAAATATTTATTTCATTCTTCCTGAGCAATGGAAGTCTAAGTTCTTAGTGACTTAGTGACTACTAATAAATTATATATACCATTCTATCATAAAAAGTTTACTTCTTATGACTTATTTATTGGAGTAATTAATAACATTAAGAGGCATGTTACTTGATCTAGTTACTTCAGCTTTAATGGAACCCTGTTTCTACATATGTGTGTTATGTGTACATAGTGAATATTCTATTTCTATACTTTAAATATTTAAAACTAAATATAAGTTCAATTTTTCAACATGGATTAATTTGTTTGAAAACACATTGCTTAGCTGAAATCTGTTCATTCACGCACACCAGGTACAATGCCAGTGTGATTCAAATCCAAGCTAAAAAGATTAGCAAAGCAAGTATGGCAAGTGATGGAATTTAGAAGGAGATTAAGCATAATCCAAGTTGCAAATGGCAGCGGATGAAAGTGAGGTCTGGTGATCTTATATTTTGGGACTCTGAGAAACTCGCTGGCCTCTTCTGCATCTAAAGGCTAAACCCAGGTTTCACCGTCTTACCACCTCCCAGTTTACCAAAGCTCCTTCCCCAAACTTTTTAAAGCTGCAAATCCCATCTATTTCGTGAAGAATTTCTCTTCTTCACTTGAAGAGCAATAAACCTCAATCTTCTCCTTGTCCCCCTTGGGTGTTATAAAAACCCCCTAACACAGTACTATTCACAATACTCAAATCAAAAATGCAGCTTTTCCCCTTCCATTATCATCCTCTCCAACAAAAGAGAGTGGGCTATCAAAGAGAATCTGAAAACAATCAATGTTCTGGTAGTGTTTCTCAGCCTTTTTCTCAACTGTGTTGCCTTGCAACCCTGTGTTCTCCCGCGGCTCCCTGTTCTATGCGTTGGCTACCTAATCATATACTGTGATGAACCCATTCATGCAATTCTCACGATAAAAAATATTGATGGACCAGAAGTAATCAAATAAATGTCCTTTGAGAAATGGTATCCAGCAGCAAAATATAAGGCATGAAACACACATTCACTCTTTCCTTACCCAAAAATTCTTATTTTGCACAGGCACACAGAAAGACTAAGGAAACAAAGGTGATTAATCTTCATCAAGGAAGTCAGATTCCGTGAGCAGCACACACCAATCCACAGTTCATTTCAGAATTAAAAAAGAAAGCCCTAGAAGTCTGGAGAAGGCTCCCTGCATATAAAAAATGCAGAATACTAATTAAGTTAAGTGAGCTGCTTCTATTGAACTGCTCTGAAACTGCTTTGCATACATTTGTGGAGTGACTCCCTGCAAAAGCAAATCAGAACTCAAAAATATCAACACTTTTACACACAGCACTAGAAAAGAGACTGTTCCATGTATGTGTTCATGGTGCCATGTTTTCACCCTGTACCAATGAATACCAGCGGATAACTTTATTGTTTTTTTTTTTTTTTTTTTTGCTTTTTTGGGTCACACCCGGCAATGCTCAGGGGCTACTCCTGGCTCTGCACTCAGGAATCACTCCTGGCGGTGCTCGGGGACCATATGGGATGCTGGGAATCGAACCCAGGCCGGCACAAGCCGGCCGTGAAGGCAAACGCCCTACCCGCTGGGCTATCGCGTTTTAGAACAGTGTTTCTTATCTAAGGACCGTATTGTTCACTGTGGGCCATAGGAGAAAAAATCTCATAAATGAAGGGGGTGGCATGGCAGGATTTCTCCATCTAGAGGTCCAACCAGGGTAACAGGAAAGATCAGAGGAAGAGCCCAGCCCAGTAGAATAAAAGGTTGAGGGACACTAAAGATGAAAAGCATGAGGATCAGAAAGTATGCACATAATTGTTTTTAAAGCAGGCAATGTTTACAATTCAAAACGATGTGGATCACATCTTTCTGGGCACATTTCTCAGTATTCTATTCTAAAGAAAAGTCTTTTCATTAATATTCTAGAGATTTCTGTTCTTTCAAGGCTTGTTTTAAATAACTATGCAAATTTCTGGATCTTTTACCTGGATTCACAGAAATCCAGGTAACGGAAAATAGGAAAATATGATCTAGGAAATGATGGAATTTATTTAAAGCAAGAGTATGTTTACAACATAAGCATACATATGTTTAAATACATATTTAAACATATTTAAACATACATATGTTTAAATGTGGATGAAACAATACATATTTAAACATACATATGTTTAAATGTGGATGAAATAATACAGTTTCTGGAATATGCATGGTACAGTGAATGGACTCAGGTGAGATGACAAACCTAAAAATAAAACAATCACAGGAGAGAAATGGAAACATTTGATATTTTTACCCTTTCTTTAACAAACGAAAGCTCACGCCACAGAGATAACCCAGTTTATAGAAATCACTATCCCCAAAGCAACTTCATACTGATAACATTCATAGTAGCAGCAATTTTTCCAATAAAAAAAGGTTGTTGGAAAATACAATTTGTAGTCTGACGCAATGAAATATAAACACTCAGAGATTTGGTATTTTTCCTAGAAAAGTTGATTGAACAAGAAAAATATGTTTAATGTGCCTACTGGCTAATGATAAAAATGACAAAGAACAGTACATTTTCTTCAGGATTAAAAACACTTGTTTCCTTCCAGTATGGGCCAAGGAAAATGATTTGCTTTCACTGAAGGATTTTTCGATAAATTTCGAAAACAAAGCAAGAGTTACCAATTCCAATCTTGATTTCTTTGGAATTGTGTGTAATAAATGTCTATTGTTTGTTGGTGTTGGTGATCAACACACTAGCTCATTATTTCTATATCCAATATCTAGAGTTGCTTCAATCTTAAAATACGTAAGTTTATATGGGGAGTCTGGGAGAATCGTCCTGGTGAAGCCGGACCAACTGCATCTGTGGGTCTGTGGTGATGCTCAGGTCACGTATGGGAATCCAGAGCTACACCTGGTGGATTTGGACCTGCAGGGGCATCATCTACTGGCAGAGACCAAATCAGTGTCAGGTACATGGAGCCTTCATCCATTTGCTTTCTTCCTGGCCCAAGCACACGTAGTTTCTGTTTTCCTTTTTAAAGTCCCAATTTACCTACTCTCCTCACTTTCCCTTCTGGTAAACATTAGTCGATGGTACAGTCTAAAAAAGTTTTTGTTTTGTTTAGTTTATCTGATTGTTTCTCCTCCATGCTGCAGATGAATGAAGTCATAATGTGTTTGTTTTTCTACATCTGGCTTCATTTCCTGAGCATAACACCCTCTAGGACGATCCTGAGGTGCAGCAGTAGCAAGCGCTCATTCCTTTCAGAGTCAAACCATATTTCACTATGGACGCGCACTGCATCATCTTTAGCCACTAGTTAGTCAATGGGCACTTTGGTTCTTTCAGGTTCGTGGCTATTGTGAATAACGCTACAATCAACACAGGAGTAAACTGAATTTAAGTTAGCATTTTTTAATTTTTTGGGTCAAGACACAGAAGTGGGAAAACTACTGGATCAAGTTTCTACTTGAGCTTTTAGAAGAGTCTACAGTTTTGGTATAAGATGTATCACTTGGGTGTCCGTCTGTCTGGGCACACACAGACACTTAAGAAAGAGAACAATGGAGACTAACAATATAGTGGGGAGAGTTTTGCCTTGCTTGCAGGCGGCCCAGGTTAGATTCCCAGCATTTCCTGTGGTCCACTGAGCCAATCATGAGTGACTTCTGAGGGCAGAATTAGGAGTAACCATTGAGCATCACCAGGTGTGGCACGAAAACAGAAAAAGAAGAAGTAGATGTATACAAAGTAGGATTCTCTTGCCATCAAACAAAAAGAGTGTGTCAAATGGACAGCAGGCAGTCTACGATATCTGCTGAATATTTTCTTCACATTTTTAAGTGCTATCAAATAACCTTCTGTATTACAAAGAGCCAGACTAATAACATCGGTTAAATAATCTTACGTAACTTCTGACACACAATTACAATGTTATTCTATTTTCTCCACATATTTTTTAATTTAAACTAATGAAATCACAAAATTCTATGGTAAAGGAGTCGATATTTAATAGAAAATTTCTAATAAATTTCCATTTTACTAGCAATATTACTATTTGCTTTTACGTGAATTTTTTGTTTCTGAAGAACTAGCTTTTCTCTGTTCTGAAGGGACTGGTAGACTTCAAAGCAGTGTACCCAAGCAGTGCTTAGGGAGTCTAGCGGGTACCCTCGGTGGTCCAAGACTTGGCAACAAAGTCATGCTTTGGAAGTCTGGAAGTGCTGAGTCACCACGGCCCTCTCCTGCTCTGATCAGTCAAATCTACATCAATGCAGGACACTGAATTGCATTAACCAGTTGTATTATTAACTCAAATCAATCGCAACACACAACCATCTACATATTACATTCCTTAAAAGAATGTGTCTTGGGCCACACCCAGCATGCTCAGAATTTACTCTGTGCTCAGGGAGACTCTATGATACCAAGGACCAAACCTAGGTCAGTAGGTAAGCAGGACAGGCCCCTTATGCACTCTGTAAGCCACTGTTCTAACCTCCTATCCAATTCAAAATGCAGAGAGGAACACAGGAACTTTTCATTCTTTTACATCTGCAGACAGAAGTAGTCGATGTACCTGAGATTAAAAATCTCTGAATCACCAAGGCCCTTGTACCAGGAGTCATTTCTTTGTTCCAAGTTAAGGAGAGACTTTAATGATTCTATGAATTCAAACTTCTTCCACTACAAAAGGTTCTAAGAACAGTCCAATTTATTCCTTATTTTAAGCCAAAACTGGTATCAAATATCCCTGTTCATAGAGGTGCCAAGAAAGATGTTCTGTTGGATTTTCCAGTAACTATTTCCAACTTGTAGTTTGCTTTTTATTTCTTTTAAAAATAAAATTGGTTACAAAATGCTCTTGGAAGCATGAAAACAACAATAACAGTTTCTGCTCTAGTAGAATTAGATTTTGCTCCCTCTCAAAAAAAACAGGGCTACTTTATAGACCTCATTTGGTATTGGACTAAATTTAGTACTGCTCCCAAGAAAATCATAACCATGTGATCACTTGATCACTTGAATCCCATTACTCATCGATTTGCTCTAGGGGGCGCCAGTAACATTTCCAACCATGGGATTAGAGTGAATATTAAAACAAAGTTGTTAGCCAATAAGAGAATGAGTTTTCTTTTTGAGGACTGGTTATACTGGTCTAATTATAAACCTCGTTCCCATGACCCGATGAAATGGTTTGCGGCTTTTTATGTTCCTGGAGCGAGCAGATGCCTTTGGGCTACACTAGCATGTGACTGGGTGTATGGAGATGTTACTGGTGCCCGCTCGATCAAATCCATGATCAATGGGAAGACAAGTGATACAAGTGATCTTTGGAAAGATAAAAATGGGTAAGAACTTTTAGACACCCTTCATATACCGCCATAGTTTTAAAAGCAGAGAGTTTCAGCAGTGCAATGAGATGGATCATGACACTATTTAAATGTGAATTAAAACTTTCTTGGTTAGATTTCTAGATCATAATTTTCTGTTACTTTTAAATTTGTAAAAGGTTATCATGAATGTGTATTGTGTTGCAATCGTTCTTTTATGTGTCTGTTATTGAAGGCAAGAGAAAGTAGAAATTAGGTAGTTTAGAATGTTCGGTTACTTTTAGAATTTATGAGACAAGTGGGTTATTATCTCCGTCTCACAATCATCATTAGCAAAAAAGAATTCAATTACAAGAGATCATGACATCTATAAATCTGAGGTCACGAGTACATTTATTCATATGATGTTAGAAATTCTTCTAAGTGAACTACCATCTCAAGCAAGTAGCACTAGTAAAATCTGTGAAATTTCTTCATCGAAAATGCACCTTCTCACTTAGGCAGAGATGAAAGGGAAATCAAAGCAAATCTAAAACCATACTAGTAACATAATAGCCATTCTACATTACTGCTACTATGTGTCAGAAGTGAAATTTACTGCTTTGTGCAAATCTGTAATGACTGGCATAACTTTTTTTTTTTTGCTTTTTGGGTCACACCCGGCAATGCTCAGGGGGTTCCTCCTGGCTCTGCACTCAGGAATCACTCCTGGCAGTGCTCAGGGTACCATATGGGATGCCGGGATCGAACCCTGGCTGGCATGGGCCGGCCAAGTGCAAGGCAAACGCCCTACCCACTGGACTATTGCTCTGCCCCAACTTTTTGAAAATGTAGACAAATACAGGGATTAAAAGAACAGAATGCAAGAATTAAAAACTGCAATTAGAAGAATAGTGTAATTTCTTGAGAAAAGGTCACTCAAGCCACTAATATGTGTACAAATATCCCTCACCATTTTCTGTTAAGTTTTATCTAAGCCTATGTTTCATCAAGTTTTATGTAGTATCCCAGAAAACTAGAAAATAATTCATTTATTGCTGAGTCCAAGAACACTGCACAAACGTTCAACTGCAACCTGAGCAGAATCTACACCTGTAACCTCATGGATCCAAACAGCTGAAAACAGTAAACGGGAGGGAGAGACGTGGAGAGGAAGAGAATGGAAGGGAAGACCAGGCAAGACCAGCTATTTACCTTGAACACAGACAGCCTGATACCGTTCTGGTTGGTTCAGCACATGACCCAGCAAAGTTGCCTTTTATTTTCACCTACTTCTGCTTTTAATATGAGAAATAAATTCCTACTCACTCAATGTCTGCAGCACAGTCACTAAAAGAGGCAAACTGAGAAAACCCCAATGACCCAGAAAAAGGCTGGGCGAGTCTCATGCACTCAGGCTGGAAAGAAAAGTAAAATTCAGTTTTCAAAATGCAAACTGATTAACCCCTTGGAGGAAATTTCAAATTTTTCACTCATGTTCCTATGATAAAACCCACCTCGCCCCTCTCGAGCTCAGGAGCATGTAACACAATACCCACTACCTCTGTGGAGTCAGAGGAAGCTTTCCGGCCAGCTCTGGCCACGCATTGCTATGGGGTCACTTCAATGTGACATGCCACATATCAGGTCCAGACAGAGATATGCAGGTGAGTGGTTCAGATCAAACTCAGGTATGGCGCATGCCAAACAGGGGGTGATCCTCCCATGTAAATTCCAAAATAAGACAGAAAACATGGATTCACAAAAGTTGATTCTATGTTGCCACATGAAAAGGGAAGTTGTAAAAAGCATGTATGTTGGCCAATCACAGAGTTTGAGAGGCTGACTGTTACTAAAGTATACACTGTCACTAAACTGTCTGAGTCTCAAAACACTGGTTCTCAAATTGTGGGTATGTGCTCTAAACTGCAGTACCATGGCAAGTATCCCTGCAACTGATAAGGGTAAAAATCAGAAAAGGATTTACCTATGACCCAATTATGTGCTGGAAATGCAGGTAAAAGAATTAAATCATGGATTTATCAAAATATACACATTTCGCAAATGACTGAGCTTCCTGATTAATTTACACTTATCTGATCCACATTTAGAAACGCAAATAACTACTTCATTATATTAGAGGTCTCTTCTTTTGTAACCTGACACAGAGAAAGTTATTTTATGAAATGCAGCACTGATGTAATGATATATTATATTTAAGTGAAACGTCTCTTTAAAATCATAAGCAAGCACTTGTTCTTAGGCTCTACCTTCTTCTGTTCTCGTTTCACTCCCAGAGGTAGTTGGGGATCATGTGGTTGCCAGGGAGTCAGCTTGACTGCATTCACGGCAGGTGCCTCAGTCTGCACTGCTCCTTTGGACTATATGTTACCTTTGTGTCAGAGATCCTAAGCTCAAAACACTAACAAAAGTTTTTAATGCTAATAAGTATCACAAAATCAGAAGCCACCTGTAATGTTATGTTCATTCTAGCCACTGGACAAATCCGTCATGAACAGGATATATTTGAAGCTGTGAATACTTTCCCTTTGATTAAAGAACAAATTTCTAATATGCAATTATAAGTGGTGTTATCACTGAATAGTATACATTTTGATAACTGCCAAATAACGAAAAAAATAGAATTTATCATCCTTTAAGTGAATTTCTAACAAGTAATGAAATTCAGATGAACTGTATAATGCTTCCTCATTTTCTTCATGAAACCTATCAGTTCAACTCTTTTCTTTGAGGACAGACACTAAATAGTTACTCTGGCAAGTTATTAAAACAAATTTTTGGTTTCTCACTGGGTCTTTGACATATTCCTTACAGAAAGATGATGAGCAAAAAAAAATCCTCTATCAATACATTGCATATAAATAAACTAAGAAAGATTAATCCTCAAATCATCTAAATAGAAAGCCAATGTAGCCAATTAGCACTATTTTTCACAGAAGAATTTATGACCATTCCCTCCAATCTAATTCCAAACAGAATCCCATATTACTAAGCTGGATTGGTCCGAGGACATTTAGTGGCATTACTGATTAAAGAAAAAAGGAAACGAGACTGATTCCACTGGACAGTGTTTGAAAATTCTTATGAAAACACATGAAAATTAAAACCAAGTGTTTCTGATTTATGATTCTGCTTGGTTGAGCTAACAGGTTTCACAAAAACAAGTTCATGTAGCGATGTGCATGTTTAATGGGCTAGATAATCAAATGGAAGGGACCCTTTCCTGAAGCACCATCCATTACACCGCTGCAGTGCAAGCATCGCCGAAAAGGAAGGGCAGTGCAACGGCAACCAAAAGTCAGCACTTTATGATATTTTGAAGGATTAAGATTATTTTACATTAAATGCCCCGGAAAACACCACACAACACCTGTTGTGATAAGAGCAAAAGCCCCTGAAGGGGCCATTTAGCAGACACTAAATAATGAAAGCATTTAAAAATGATAAATCAGGCTCTTTCTTCCCATGCTACACATGATACAGGTTTTCAAATGTCATGTGTTAGAAACTAATTCAAAAAGTTATTGTGGATGAAACATTTAAATGCCGGGATACGCAATAATGTAACTACCTCGCAGCATAATTCCCAGTAATTGTGATGTTTAATCACTTTTTATTCAAATCATTTCCAATAGTCTTTAACAGATCTCATTCCCATTTTTTAAACCATTTCCAGGGACATTCTACTAGTGTGTATCTTAATTTAAACTACATAATCTATTTTCATAGTACAATACTACTTTCATTTAAAAATCTATCTTGCTACCAGTCAAGAAGCACCTAAATCATTATTTTCTATATTGCTGCAAACTCAAGTGCCACTTAGAAATGTAGCCAGGTAAGAGAAATCAAAGACAGCTTTTCAATTTCAAAACTTTCACAATTGTCAAGCAACTGCTTTATCATCGTGATGTACTTAAATTCATTTCTTCTATTGAATATGTCCCTCCACAAAGAGCACTATTCAATCACCTGGTCCCAAAGCACATTGGAGGTCAGCTGTTAATAGCAAAGATGTATTATGATGTGCTTTTATTATTTCCAAAAAGTGAGAAAAATAATACAATCTATTACAGGGCTCCTGTCATAGCCAATGTTTTTTTATTCATCTCTAAAAACAGAGAACCAACCGAATTTAAAAACACACAGTAGGGAAAAAACATTTTCATGGAAACGAATTAGAAGCCCCTTGATTTTAACATCATGGAATACTGAACAAAGACATGCAAAAGAAAACCTGGAGTTGCATTAAGTCTGCCCTATCACTTTCAAATAACCTTTAGCAGGTGTTTCATGTGCTGGAACAATAAATGTGCTTATCTGAGGTATCCCTGTCCTGTAAATACCATTGCCTTTTTACCCATTCACCACTTAATTTAAATTAAAAAAAAGAAACTCAGCAAATCCTTAACAGTTGTAATTTTTTTCCCTAGAGCTATGATTTAGGAAAAGAAATTAAGACTTTAATTCACCCTGGTAAAAGAGAATGCAATCTCAATAAGGTAAAAGCATACTTTTTAGTTTTTTAACTCAATTATTCAATGATAAAATGTCTTTGTTAATGCATAAACATCGCTATTGTCTGCGACATAGTGCTCTTCTTTCTCACCCAGAAATGCCTAATTCTTGGACTATCAATTCCTGACTTCCAAATTATTTGAATTTGGTTGGAGTGCTCTGCTGTGCTTACCGCAATATCGTCTCAATTACTGCCATCATTAGTAACAGAGGAGTCCACAAAAAAGAACTTTTTTTTTCAATTAGTCACACAGATTTTCATTCTTACTTTAGGCTCTATTACTTAATTTTTAAGTATATGAATTGATTTCTGCCTATTTGAACAGAATAAAAAAATTATTCCTGTGTTAAGTTTATTTATATCAGACACTGTCAAATTTTCTGGAAAGGATTCGGATGTCTCCTTTCCAGAAAAGTAAAACCACACTCTACCCCAGGAAATCAACGAAAGGGAACAGGAAAGTTCTCGCACCCACCACTCCCAAACTGCACTGAAGACCATAATCTCCCTGGACTGTTTCAGCATCATCACTTGTATCACTTCACTTGTCTTCCCACTGCTCATTGATTTGCTCAAGCGGGCGCCAGTAACGTCTCCATTCATTGGGAATGGGGGCCACTATTGTTCCTGTTTCTGGCATACCAGATACACCACGAGTAGCTTGCCAGGCTCTGCCGTGGCTCCGGTTCATCCCAGCAGACCCAGTCTTTTTCTATGTCAGACCATAAACCATTCAGGGCCCACGAGGCAGAGCCCTAGGGGGGTGTAGAAAGCCTGTCTCCTGACTGCCACCTGCCAACGCAGTCAGGCACCACAGCCACACCTGCAACACCTCGAGGGGCAGGTTCAGCATCATCCAGAGTAAAGTTTTGCATTACTGTATTTTTAGACTTTTTCTTAATTTAAGAACCGTGGCTACAGTCATTCAGAATTGAGTTTCAGATGCACAACACTCCTGCACCAATCCCTCCAGTGTCGACTTCCATCAATGCCTCCAGGACAGATACATTTTTAAGTTTAGTTTTTTTTCATTTGGACCTCCTGCTCACAGTAAGGGGGTATTTTAGGAAACACTATAGTAAATTTATTAATTTTTAGCATTAAATGTGTCAGGAAGCCCAGAAAGGTCACCTTTCCATTTTAACTCTTAAACATTCATCTCTCCCTATTTTTTGAAAACTTCAGTACACTGCTACTAATTGTAATTTGTTATCATCTATTACGTATATTTTTCCTTCATGGTCACTTATTGTTTCTGTTGCCGCTCAGGATCTCAGATGTATGAGATGTTTTTTAAAGCTTTTCGTTTTTGTTTGTTTGTTTGTTTGTTTTTGCTTTTTTGGGTCATAACTGGCGATGCTCAGGGGTTTCTCCTGGCTCTGCACTCAGGAATTACTCCGGCGGTGCTCGGGGACCATATGGGATGCCGGGGATCGAACCCGGGCCGGCACAGGCCGGCCACATGCAAGGCAAACGCCCTACCACTGGGCTATCGCTCCGGCCCCTAAAGCTTTTCGTTTAAGAAAAATGTTTAAGAAAAGATTTCAACGAAAGTCTGCATAGGTCAGTAAGGTCATCACACATAAGCGTTTTAGAGGTACCCAAAAACCAAAACCAAAACTTGAAATTTCTAACCATTCCTCTGAGAAGAATGCCAATCTTGCCCTATTCTCCTGGGCTTTCAGAGGTCTATTTTGCTTTATATTTCTCAGTTGGATTAGCCTAGCTGAGATTCATCTACTCACTCAACAGATATTACTGATTACCTAGATTAGGCTGTGGAAAGAAATAATGTAGATCCAACTTGGTCCATAAGGTAGATTTATCAATAAAACCATCATAAACTTTACAATAGAAACCTGTACTTCCCAAGTACTTTACAAGAAGCCAGTATCATCTGGTGGAAGTACTTGGGAAGTACTTCCACCAGTACTTCTCAAGCAGCCATTATCAACACCAGTGGGAATTGTACAGCTGCAGGCATGGGAGGCAGAGCACGATAGTAGCCTTCGGAAGAACAGGGGACCTTCCTGTTCCTTTAAAGAAGGTAGACTTCCATAGGGATGGTCAGAAATTTTTAATTTGTTTTCTCCTGAAAAGGTGCTGGTAAGCCAAGTAAGTTTGTTAACTTCTTTGGCATCTTACACAGGAGGCTCACCCTTCGTCTTTAGGAAAAAATATCACTGAGGGGAAACTGAGTCTAAAGTCAAGTGCACAATATATTCATAGACATAGAGGCTGGATGCATCAAGAATCTCCTAAAAGCATAACCGAGACCCACAATAAATCTAAAAGAGGTCTTACAAGGCTAATCACTGGAAGACATCTAATCAATCCAGGCATCTGATTGTTTTGGGGGTTTTGGATTGGTTTCGTTGTTTGGATGCTACGCTGCTCAGTGCTCCAGGGTAATTCCTTGCTCTGTGCTCAGAGATCACTCCAGGTAGGGTTCAGGAGACCAGATGCTTTACACGGCTCAAATACAAGTCAGCTGCATGGGGAGAAATGGTCTCCCCAGCTTGTACTATCTCTCTGGTGTGTGTGTGTGTGTGTGTGTGTGTGTGTGCGTGTGCGTGTATATATATATGTGTGTGTGTGTATGTGTGTGTACATATATATGTATATATATGAAGGATAAACATATATCCTTTGTAATGTATCCTTGATAAAGGTCTAGGACTAGGAAAAAGTTCCAATTATTACAGTAAACGACGCCAGTTCAAGCTGCCCCTCTGTCAGAGCTGGAAAAATAAGGAAAATGGGTGTTCCAGGAGGGGAAAATAGAAGGCAAGGAATAGCCAAAGAAACAATGAGAACTTTTCAACCCAAGGAAAAAGGAAAAAAACTAAACAAAGAAATCTATGTAGCTTTAAATACAAAAAGACATACACTGAGACATATGACTACTGAATTGAAAGTCAATACTAAATTGAAAAAGTCACCTGTTTTAGAGAACATTTTTACACAGCACAAAAATAAACACAGATCAGACTATCAATTTTTTTGTCTCTTGTTCAGTTACCACTTGATGCAAGTGACAGCCAAGAATCACCCACTATCAACACTGTTTTCTTCTCAGATTTAGATTAATACACTCGATTGCTTAGTTAATATTCCCTGTAGATTTACTGACTAGGTCAAACAAAACCTGTCTCAAATGTAACCCCCTGAATCAACCATTCCACCAAAACACCTCTGCACTCCTGCTCATGTGTCCTATCACCATAAATATTCTAGCACTCAGCCAAGCACTCATCACTGAAGCATGAAGTCATTCTTCATTTACTTATCGCTTGTCCTCTAGGACTAGTGAAATAACTGGCTTGCTCTTGTTTGTTTCAGCTGAGTATTTAAGAAGTTTATGAATTATTTCTCTGCAATTCTATCACTGCCACCTGAGTACAAGTCATCCTCTCACTCAATGACATAGCAGCCAAAGTTAATATTCCACACCCTGCCAGGGTCAGGCTGCCCATTGTTTCCTGCCCATTCCAGTATGTTCTCCCAACTTTCTTCCAAACCCAGAACACTTTAGTCTTCTCTCAATCAGTAGTTGTTCTGAATGGATGACTAAAGAAAGGAATATTAGGAAGGAATAATGGATAAGTGGGAAGGTGGGGATGTTTACAATAAGATTTGAATTAATAGGAAAACCCTTTGGAATCAAGAAAGGTGAATCTGCAACCAAAAACATTATCACTTGTCTTCCCGTTGTTCGTCGATTTGCTCGAGCGGGCACCAGTAACATCTCCATGTGGTCCTGTTGTGTGCATGCTAGTAGAGCCCAAGGGCATCTGCTCGCTCCAAAACATAAAGAGCCTCAAACCATTCCTTCAGGTCATGGGAATGAGGTCTATTTGTTACTGGTTTTGGACATATCAAGTATGACACTGGTAGCTCTGCCAGGCTCTGCCAAACACACTATGCAACACATTATATAAGAATAATGTCTCCTTTATGAATGATATAGTAATGGTTACATGAGGTGATGGTGTAAAAGTCCTCTGCATACTGTTAAGTATAAGCAGAATATGGCACCATAAAACACATACATTATGCCAGGGACTTCGGGCAGACATGTGGCTCCATCTGTGGAGCAAATATCTTGCCAGAGGAGAAAGTGGTTTTGATCCCCAACACCAAACATACAAAAAAGAGTGTTCCTGGCTATATTTTTTCCTCCCCCCTATGGTACACAAATAAAACTATATCCAAATCATTAAGTAGGGTCCGCAGCAATAGCCCAGTGGGTAGGGCGTTTGCCTTGCACACAGCCGACCTGGGTTGATCCCGGCATCCCATATGGTCCCCAAGCACCGCCAGGAATGGTTCCTGAGTGCAGAGCCAGGACTTACCCCTGAGCATCGCTGGGTGGGCCCAAAAAGCAAAAAAAGAAAAGTCATTAAACCATGCAAAATGTTATAACAAGCTATCAGTTGCACTTACTATACGCTATGATTTTTTAAGTTTAGATAGCACATTATCTCCAAGCTTTCCATAACTCAAGACTGTTGGAGTGAAACATATTCCTTCCTGCAACTGTAATATATTCCTTTAGAAGTTGTGAAATTTCCTGTAATTGTTTTGAAACAAAAGCATATTTTAATTTTAAAACAAATGCAAACAGAAGTCGATACTTATAAAAATCAAATTTCCAAAAGTCAAGGTATCAACTACTAAGGGTTTTGAATTTCAAATTATTTTGATTACTTAAGGGAACATCAATTAGTATTTCAAATTCAAAATTTCTGTGACTCAATTACACAAAATAAGAAGCAACAGCAAAAAGAATATGCACAAATAGATCTGATTCCTAGGTTAGAAAGCAAGTAAGCACATATTACATTCCTAGGTTAGAAAGCAAGTAAGCACATATTACATTGAGAATATAAAATCATATCTTATATTCACTTAGAGCTGCAACAAGGAAAGCATAGATACATCTAGAAAGAAAATGTATCTATAATTATATAGCCCATTCTTATGGATTAAATTATACTTAAACTACCAATGATAGAGTAATTACAATTCTCTATTAGCTTCTTTCAGTAACAGCCCCAGGGTTTATAGATATGCTATAGTTTTTAATAAGCACAACTGTCTGAAAACTGTGTCAATAAGAATGAAGAATGGATATTTCTGATTAAGACCATCCAAGCCAGGCTTTCATCTCTACCTGCTCTCACTGCTTCACTAACGCTTTCATACCCACCGAAAGCACAGAACACAAGTTCTTCAAGGAACTGCCAGGTTCAGTCAAAGACAAACACACACACACACACACACACACACACACACTGCTAATTTCATTATGTCCACAATTCTCCTCAGATAGAGCATAGTAAGAAAGTACATCAATTTAAAAAAAATACTCCTAATATTCAAAGGCTCCTGATAAAACCAAGCTTGTCAGATTCTGAAATGCAATACCAAAGCATTGACAGGGAGATTGGAAATTCAGGCAGCGTTAAAACGGCTTCTGAGTGCCTTCCCTTTTCCTTTGTTTAGTCTGATTCTAGTATTATTATAATTATTGGATTAGTGATTCATTTTAAAAGTCGACTTTTCTGACTTGAAATAGCTTTATGGAAACATCTTTTCAGCACCTGAAGACAAGTGTTCATAATTTTGCCAATTCACTAGCAGTTCGCTTGAGTTGGCATCTTCTCTCCTGATTCCCTGTGCCCCTGAGGTGGCTTTGAAGTTTGAAAAGAACCTCCGATATTTAGGAAACAAAGTGATTATCCTAAAGCTCTGAACTTGAGCAAGGAGAAAGAGCGTTCACCTCAGAAAAACTGCTGCACAAGTCTAAAGACGTGCTGGCAGGTACCAGGCAGGCAGAGATGTCAGAGCCCTTTGAAGGAAATCCACGTTTTATAAAGGTACCCATGCAAAACACTACAATGAGAGACAGCTGCCAGAGGCTGGATTGTCTCCTAATGGATTGCATCTGCCTGGTTTACCGTCCAGCCTTAATTAACCGCAGCCAGCCTGGGACAGCTTCCTGGTTTCAGTGAGGTGTATCTCATAAGCTGCTACTACGCACAGGAGAGCTCGGTCCTCCTGGGTTCTTGTCGCTGCTTCCTTTGGGAAGGGCAGAGGAAAGCTCTAGCTTCCGGCCAGCATCAAACACTATGAAGGAAAACACGCACACAACAGCAGTTCTTAGGGGATCAAGCAGAAAAGCGCCAAGTCTTCCTGTTAGCAAGGGATCAGCTTCAATCAATTAATGATTTAATTACCTAGCCTAATTAAGATAATGCACGACAGCAAGCCAAAATCAATTAGCTTTATCCAAACTTTATATTTGGAGGACAAGGCCTTAAGGACACTCTTTCTCACTTTCCCCCACTAAGATGTGTGAGTATCGATGCCAAATTACGGAGGACAGAGTCCTACACTACTTTAAGCAAAAAACACAGTTCACTTAGCTAATTCTCTGCTGACAACATTATGTAAAGGTTTGAGTTGGAGACCAGGGAGATGGCTCAAAGGACTGGAGCATCTGGTTCCACTCAATTCCCTACAGAGATCTCCAAGCACCTCCAGGTGTCACCCTTTGGCTCCAGAGCAGAACTGATATGCCCAAAAAACAAAAAAGAAAAGGGGGTCCAGAGTGATAGCCCAGCGGGTAGAGCGTTTGCCTTGCACGCGCCGGCCTGTGCCGGCCCGGTTCGATCCCCTGCATCCCATATGGTCCCCTGAGCACTACAAGGAGTAATTCCTGAGTGCAGAGCCAGGAGTAACCCCCTGAGCGTCGTCAATAAAGCAAACAAAAAAAAAGGTGTAACTTGGGGGAAACAAGTTAATAATATTCCGTAAGAATTGCAGAATTAAATGAAATTGTGTCTCTACAGAAAGGAGCGGCCCTAAAAGAGAAATATCCCTTTAGTCATTCTGCTTATAATTCCATTTATTTCTAAATCTTTTCAAATCTAGCAGGAAAGATCAGTGCTCTTTGATTACACTTGAGAAAAGTATTCTTTAAATCACTCATGGGTCGGGCCTGGTGGCCCTGCCGGGCGAGCTACCCACGGGCCAGCACAGGGCCTCACGGAAGGCTGGGGGAGGCTGGCGCTCGGCCTGCGCCGGGCCTAGCTGACCATGGAACCCCGAGGAGGGCAGATGGGTTTGGGGGTGGGCCCGTCGCCTCTGAGGGGTCCCAGAAGCAGCCGGATGAGACTCGCCCACCACACTAGCCACCATTTTTGCTGTCCGGACGCTGCGAAACGGCCTCAGACCAGATCAACAGAGCAAAGCCAGTTCGAGGCCCAGGTCGCGCGGCCGCTTGCGACGCGCGTCCACTAAAATAGTGAAACAGTAATGTCTTTTAATGCATTGCAGTCAACGAAGAGCAGGAAAGTTTGTTGGGAAGGAGATATAAAGAGGAAAGAAATGACATACAGAACTCGCCAAGTGGTTGAGGTGCGGGAGCCGGGAGGGAGGTGGGGTCATTGGTGATGGGAGATGGGTTTGGGCGGAGGGTGCGTGTTGGAACACTGTAGAACCAAAGCTCTACATAGCATCTATCAATAAAAAAAAAAGGTGGAATCTTCCACAAACATGTGGGAATCAGTGGTTGGGTAGGACAGAGAAGAGAACAGTGTGCTAATATTTGTCAAAAATGATAATACCAGTCTAGAACTGAGCATTGAATATAGGAAAAAGATATACATGATGATCTCTGAATGTATGTATTGCAATCCACAATGTGTAAGAGAAGAGATAAAGAATTTGCCATAGAGGCGGGCTGGGGGAGGGGGGAGGGAAGTGGGGACATTGGTGTTGGGAAATGGGCACTGGTGGAGGGATGGGTGCTGGAACACTGTGTGACGGAAACCCAAACATGAACATCTTTGTAATTGTATATCACATGGCGGTGTAATAAAATATTAAAAAAAAATAAAAATAAAAATAAAAAAATAAATAAATAAATTATATATATATATAAAAAAAATAAATAAATAAAATAAAATAAATCACTCATTATGGACTAAGAAAGCCAGAGATTTTATAAGGAAGTAGAAAACAAGAAGAAAACAGTGAGGTGGCGGGAGTGCAGGTCTGAAGTTAAAACAAGTCAAAGTTCTAGTCATCTGCCCACTATCAAACTCAACTTTGTAACTTAAGATTTTATGGTCTGATTTCTTAATCGTATCAGGTGTTCCTCAGGAAAAGGGGCCTCACCTATTAGAGCATGCTAACTGGTTATTCAGTTATGCAAAATAAATTATTGTGATGACCTTTCTCCAAGCAAAATGAAACACAAGCAATGTAGACCACAGAGTCTAATCCACCGCACCTCCTATTCTCAGTATTCCTCTCTGCTGGCACATTTTCTCCCATAGAACAAGTGATTCATAAGTGGCTTAGCTGTGTACTGTGCTCACGTGATGTGCTTACAAAGTTCAAATATGCCCATGGAAGAAAGAAAGAGACAGAGAAAGAGAGGAAAAGGGGGTACCTGCTATTGAGGCAGCCTGGGGGTGGGAAGGAGGGGGTGGGGTACATTGGTGGTAGAAATGGGGCACTGGTGGAGGGATGGGTGCTGGAATACTGTATTACCAAGAACCAATTATGAACACCTTTGTAATTGTATGTCTCACAGTGGTATAATAAAAAAATTTTAAAAAAAGATGGTTAATTTTATATTTTATAAACTAAGTCAACATACAGCAAACAAGAAAACAGATTTGTTTCTGAAAGTTTTTTGAAGCAACCCAGAAATGAAAAGGAAATTTCATCTGACATAATGGATATTTAGAATAAAACTTAAGTCTGATCTTTCTTCAGTCAAGCAGTTATTAAAGGGCCACTAAGTGTCAGGGAATATGAGCGTGGCCGGGAAGGGGGAGAAAAGCATGCCTGCCTGACTAGGAGAGATACCCACGCAGTGCAACGCAGGAATGAAAAAATGGCTTAAAAAATACCACGAGGGGCTGTAGCAATAGTACAACAGATGGGGTACTTGCCTTGCATGAAGCCAAGGCTAGTTTGATCTCAGCATCCCAATTGATCCCCAAACCCCTCCAGAAGTCATCTCTGCAGTTAGAGCCAGAAGTAAGTACTGAGCACCATCAGTTGTGGCCCCCATAAACAATACAAATTTAAAAAATCAAAAGTAATTAGAGGGCTGGCCAGTCACCATGGCGGTTAAGATTGCCTTGAATGCAGGTGACCCTCTGCACACATACACTCCCATGAGCATGACCACAGTGATCTGTGAGAGTACATCCAGGAGTAAGCAATGCCCGTGTGGCCCCAGAACAAACAGAAAAAAGAAAGTAGAAGAGTGTTTCCTAAAGTAGGCGGCATTGCCAGGCGTGCTGGCGAGACCTAGAGGGAGGCTGTAGTAACATCACTGCAATGGCAGATAACTTATTTTTGCCCCTTTAAGATGATTTGAAGGTATGTTTTAAAGGAACCACTGAACAATTTTTTGTTCAGCAGACAAGTGCAGTAGGGCAAAAACCTTTGGGAAGTCTGAGCCTGAGTAGTTTAGTAAAAACGTGCTAAGAGAGAATGAGGCAGCTTCCCGTTAAACAGAGTAAAGAGGGGGAACAATGAGGCCCTGAGGGAGACGAGCAGATAGTATGTGGTCTCTGACTTCAGACTGTATGAATCACAGCCTCTAGCCTTATTAGCAAGGGCATCTAAGGGCAGATGCTGACACTCTTTCAAAAGGAAAAACAGGGCTGTATTTTGAGGGTGGTATGACCACACCCAGGAGTTCGTGTGGCTTACTCTTGACTGGCTCCAGGGACTAGATGGGGTGCACCAGGCACAGAAACCAGGTCAGCCACATACAAGGCAATCACCCAAGCCACTGTTCTAATGCTCTGGTGCCAAGTCAACCTCTCTCTTACCTAACTTTACAGTATAGAAAAGTGAGATTCTCTAAAGTACAAAGGTGATATAATGAAGATAATCTTTCTGTAGCAAAGTATATATACATTTTTTATGAATTAGAACATGTTATTTCCTTGTATAACTAACAAAAGGGAATCTTTTCCCCAGTAAATTGCTTCTGGACAATGACCGCCTCAACACAAGAAAGCAAACCTGAAGACATAGTGATGATATAGTGGATAGGATATTTGCCATGTGCACAATCAACCTTTGTTGATTCCCAGCACCCCATATGGTCCTCACCCCATCATTGGTAGGATCCCAGAATAGAGTCAGAAGTCATTCCTAAGTAAAAGTCCAGGTTGTATGAAAAGTCTTCAGACAAATATATAATAGTGCATTTTTCATATGCAATAGAATAGACCAGTGAAGTAAATCTAGGATGAGTTTAAAATATGAAAATATAGATTTTAAGTTATATTTGTAATCATTATCATCATGTGTTTTTAAATCAGAAATAATAATCAGGCACATAACTATAATATGCAAAACATAATGAAGTTACGGAAAAGATTTTTTTTATAAAGAGCAGTCTTGAAACTTCTCAGAAGCATTTGGAACATGGAATCTTTAGTGGAGACAGAACAAGTCTCAGGATCTCAGTCACACAAATAAAACTGGATGTAGGGCAAAAAATCATTTTTCAAATTATTTTTGGTAAGCATTCTGTCCATCAAAGCAAAGAACTTTCAAGTGTTCTTTCAAGTGATACTCTATTTGGTTGAGGAAGCCCACGAGGTTCTTATATAATATTGATTTAAAAATCTCTTGGGGCCAGAGATGGAGTTCAAGTGTTAACTTTGAACATACTTGATATGGTTTTATCCCTGACACTGAAAGTGGTTCCCTGACCACCATCAGAAGTGATACCTGAGTGCAGACCAGGAGTAAGCTCTAAGCACCACCAGGTACGGCCCCCATACCCAAACAGAATAATACATACATCTTAAATTGCTATGTAAAATAACCACAGTAGACAATTCATAATGACATTAGTGTCATTTTACTTTTTAACTCAACATAATTAAACACTTCTTAAACACTACTATAAAACAGTTACTAGGCATATATGCAGATATATAATTATATACTCCATTGGTAGTATAAAATAATAGTCTTAGTAATTAAAAAAAGCTCATTTAGTTTTGGTGCTAGTTTATTCGAACATATAATTATACTATATAACTAACAATTGCTCCTGTTAATCAAATATATAATTATTAAAATATGCCTAAAGAATATAATTGGCATATTAAAATATACTTCCATCATGACTACTTACACCTCAATAAGTGCACCTTTAGAAAAGCCTTAATTTAATTTGCCTACAGTAACTCTCACCTTGAAAGGAAATTAAATCCTTAAGAGGAAAAGCTAATCTGAAGTGTAATTTTACATAATATAAATATAATTACTAAAATTTCACCAAGTAAAAAATAATTTAAAAAAATCCTAGAAAGTTAATTTACCAACGACCTTATGTCTCCGGCAGTAATTCTCAGATCCTTACTACAAAAGAGGAGCATGCTGGGGCTTCCATAGACCTTCAGTTGAGGCTCTGCCCTCAAACATTCCAACTCAATTGACTTGGAATGGAATCCAGACATCTGTGTTTCTTTGTTATTTTTCAAAGTTCCCAAAAACAGAGGACGAAAGGCTGACTGATATTTTTCCAGTCCATAAATGTTTGCAGCAAGTTTATTAATAATTGTTAAATACTTAAATCACTCAGATAACCTTTAATGGGTAAATGAATGAAATATGTCCATATACAAAACAATGCTACTCTACTAACACTATTGATTCAGACAAGAAGAAGAATAAATCCTAACTGCGTTTTTACTAAACCATAAATGTGCCTAACGGCTACATAGTGAGATAGCAAGAGGGAATTTCTGAGATAAAGGCATTGCTATACAATTGTCTTGGTGGATCTATAATGATGCATCTGTCAAAGCTTATATAACTGTACACCCTGAAGAATGAATTTTGCTGTATATAAACATAGATGGAAACCCAGAATTGGGGAAGCAGACTATGATAATTCAATCTAATTCTTTACAAACTATCATATAACCAGGCAAAGGAGGTAGGGATAAAACTTTGTAGCCGTATTTTTAAATAAACATAACGAAAATTCTTAAAATATAAAAGGTTTCACTTCAAAAGGTTTCAGGGTATTACTTTCATTTCAAAATGTTTCAGGGTATGGGCCAGGCGATAGTCCAGCGGGTAGGGCGTCTGCCTTGCATGCAGCTGGCCTATGCCGGCCTGGGTTCGATCCCTGGCATCCCATATGGTCCCCCGAGCACCGCCAGGAGTAATTCCTGAGCAGAGTCAGGAGTAACCCATGAGTATCGCCGGGTTTGACCCAAAGAAAGCAAAAAAAAAAAAAAAGTTTCAGTGTATTACTTTGTGTAGCTGCCCCCTTTTTTAATGAAAACCGATAGTTCTTACAAGTAAAAAGAGATTTTTCCCTAAATCCAGAACATGAACATTAGGTCTGAAAATCAGGGTTAAGTGAGTTGAAAAAGCAGAGTGTCCAAGGTAGTACCAGAAGGAACAATCACGTTATTTAATAAAACAGTTGATCATCTAGATAAAACATACCTTATTCACTGAACTAGTTCCTTTTATGCTGATAAAGTGGAATATAGAAAAACAAAATTGATTTTCTATTATGTAAAAAAAAATAAATCTCAGAATAAATAGATGGCTTCTTAGAAACCTGTGTATTCATTTTCTTTTGAAGACAGATTG